>CM068370.1:9744996-10294996 GCA_034769895.1 Magicicada septendecula
TTTGTATTTATACACAGGTGCTGATGATGACAATAAACACTGTCGAAACATCGAGGCAAATAAGTTAAAATTTGTGCTATATTTTCGACCGATCCTCACAAACCCTTCACCGAAAAATTATTTTCAAAGATGTACCTGTAGGGAGGAGGTCGAGAGGTAGAGGGGGTCGTAAGAGACTATGGCGTGACGCCTTGGTCAAGAGAGACGTTGGGTCTACATAACAATAGGAAAGTAAGTAACAACTTAAGCAAAACAAGTCGTCATTCCCCTAATTAGCAGTAAGTCTGTAAATAGGCTACAGGCTGTTGTTTAAATTGGAATCAAATATCTACAGACAGAGAGATGACATACCAGTGCGTACGAGATTGAGTAACACGCATTGATAACGAGCTTGACACGGTACTGTATTACATAAACAGTAGTACCAATTAGAACACTACTTGTTTATTACTTGATTCTTCCGCTGTAGACTAGTTGCAATTTATAGTAATTGCGTCGTTCTACTTTTTTGTTAAGTACAGAGCAAGTAAGACGCGACAAAGAGAACCATTTGTGACACTCGGTAGTAAAGTTATACTTTTGTAAGTAAATAAATAAATAAGCGGAAGAGGGAGAGATAGAGAGAGAGAGAGAGAGAGAGAGAGAGAGAGAGAGAGAGAGTGAGTCAGAAACACAGAAGGAAAGTGCGACATTGTCCCATCCATTGGGACACCACTCTAACCAATGGACTGGCAATTGCCAAGGTAACCTTTCGTTACCTGCGATATCAATTACATTGAGCAAGGATCAATGCCGCGCCTGGATACGATGGAAGAACATCACAGGAGTCCTTAGCGATAACAACCGCCTGAGACCAAGATATGCAAAAATGACTGACATTCTTTCTTGGTTGCTGAGCTGCGCAGACCGAGCTAATGAATTCCCCCCCCCCTTTAGTTGTCTAGAGTGGTGTGAGGAGAGATAACAGTTCACTGTCTCACTTTATTCACTAATTCTCTCTCTGTCACACACATGCTTCCATTGTTCCCGCCAACTTGGTTGGAGACGGCGGCGATGTTCACACTATGAACCACTGCACAAGACTGTTGTGCTTATGTGTGATTATTATTTGGTCTTCTGCCCTAAGGCAGGTCTTTAAATGGTAAAACCTCTCCAAGCTGCCCTATCGTATGCGAGTCTTTTCGTTTCTTCGTAACACTCTCTGATTTCAATGTTATCTATCAAGTTCATTCTTCTACGCCATCTTCATTTTTCTCCTTCTATGACATCCTCCATGGCGGTTGTAAGTAAGCAGTCTCTTCTTAAACAATGACCTAACCAATTCCTTTTCCTATTTTCTATTACCTTCAGCATTCTTCTCTCTTCCCCTATTCTTCTTAAAACTTCAAGATTTCTTACTTTAATCAACCCACTTTATTTTTTCCATTGCTCGCCAAACCTACATCTCAAATGCTTCTAATCTTTTCTCATAGAATAAAACAGACTAAACATCAAATGCGCAAAGAGATGGCGGCGAAATGACTGTCGCTGTCATAAATAAAATAGCTAAAAACCTTATACTGTTATAAACCTTATACTGTTATACTGTTATAAAATAGCTAAAACCTTAGTAAAAATCATCAGAGAGCACACCAACTTAGAAAATAATCGGAGTGTTAAAAGCTATAAGGATTTTATCAAAAATATAAACCACGTTACAATTCAACCAAACTACAAACTAGTATCATTCGACATAGTAGATTTATACACTAATGTGCCTATTGATGAAACTTTAACTTTACTCAGGCATAATTTAATGAATAAAGGTTCTTTAGAAATACAGAAAGTTAACCAACTGATGATGATACTAAAAACCATTCTTCATCAAAACTATTTTTCATTTGAAAATGCATATTATAAACAGAATGAAGGACTTGCCACTTTCTGGCATCCTGGCGGACCTATATCTAAACCATTTAGAAAATACAAAAATTTTAAAAGATAATTATTTCGCCAGTAAAATCATCCATTACTCCAGATATGTAGATGATACCTTTATTATTTTTAACGGGAATGCCAGGCAAATAGAATTATTTAAAAATTACCTAAACAAAATTCATAACAAATTAAAATTTACTATGGAGATCGAAAACAACAAAAGTATCAATTTTTTAGACCTCACTGTATTACACAACGGGAATAATTTAAAATACAAAATCTTTAGAAAACACACTAGTACTGACACAGTAATACACTATGATTCATATCATCCCGTTACACAAAAAGTGGCAGTGTTTAACAGTCTTGTCAACAGACTTTTAAATGTTCCCCTCGAAAAGGAGGACTACTTAAATGAGGTTAGCACTATCAAACAAATAGCAATAAATAACGGGTATAAATCTACAATAGTTGACAAAATAATAAATAGGCATAGGAAACGTTTAGAAAATAAAAATTCAAACTCTATAAAAGCAAGTAACAAAAATTATAAATATCTTTCGGCTAATTTCACAGGTATTATGCCAAATATTTTAAGACCTGTTCTTAAAGATAATAACTATATTTTATCATTTAAAACAAATAATAATTTAGGAAATTATTTCAAAAACAAAAACAAATTACCATTAAAAAAGCAATGTGGTGTATATAAAATAAAATGTGATGATTGTGATGCGTTCTATATCGGTCAATCTGGCAGATGTTTTTATAAAAGATTTCTAGAACATATTCCTAAGCCAAGTAATAATAAGTCCAACTTTGCACAACATTTAATATCAAGCGGACATAAATATACGAACTTCGAAGAAAATTTAACAGCGTTGCATATTTGTAAAAAGGGTAGACGGACGGATAGTCTGGAGGAATTTGAAATTTATAAAGCTTTAAAAGATAGTAACACCAAAAACAGTTTATTAAATGACCAGGTAAATTTTGCGTCAAATTACCTGTTCGACACTGCAATCAGTTTGTCTTAATCTTTGACCAGTCGCGTGACAATCGCGGTTGCGGGTGAACGCATGCGGGAGCTCCAGCCGTGGTTAGCAAAACTTATTACATGCGATTTATAATTTATTTTATTTATTTTGACTTGACCAGTATCATGGTCGTGATTTTAATATTTTAATTTATTAATTATGTATCTGAGGATGGGACTTAGTCCCGAAACGCGTCATCAGTGACGAAACTGTGTATCGCTAAAGTGGATATTAAGGTAATTATATATCATATAATAAGTGATACGGTACGCAAACAAATAAGTAATTATCATAAATAAACATTACGAATGGTGTTGAAAAGTTTTAGAAATGGTGTTTCTAGAATGTTCCGTGATTAGATCAGATAACCTGTGAAGTTTTATATATAGGCGATGTCATACACTTGAAAACATGTTTGAATAGGTATCAAAGTCACTAATTGACAATATATTACAACAGCACACGGTTTTAATGTGTTAGCCCCACGTTTTTGGAAGCCATTTACAACACTACAAAATTTAATGTGTTTAATAATTGATGTGTGACATATCTTTAGGTACAATACATTACATTAAATTCGTGTGTGTGCAAGAATGAAGGTTGTAATCATAATAACAATAATGCTATTTAATTTGTTTATAAATCATTTCAATTTTTATTAACACTTTTTTTATTTGTTTTTCGGTTTAGAAAATCATTATTATTTTGACATATTTATTACGAGTAATTTCCAGATTCTATATTACACGTTATTTTCTTATTTATTTTATGATTCAAAATGATTCGTATTTTTACGTACCTACTACGTATAATTCGTAGTCTTATTTGACACAAAAAACATACAAAATCTTATTGCTAATACATTGTTATACATTTTCTATACTGCTCTCAGCTAGCTCAGTTATCTTACTGATTATCTACTCTTTTAATTTTTTATATTAATTTCTCTTTGTTACTGCATATGCATTGCTTTCTATTAATTTCTCTGACGAGGTCGTCATTTACTACTAACAATTATAGTTTTTAAATTACAGTTACTGCTAACTCTTATTGTTACACAGTCTTTAATATTACTGTACTCAATGTACACAAAAAAACATATCTACAACTATACAGTTACTTGACTCATCTTGGAATCGAATTGTTTATTCTTTTTCTCTTTAATATTTAAAGTCTTTTGATTCTGTCTCGGTTTCTTATAAATGCATGGTTATTTGTCACCTTGTTATTTGTGTGGTACATCTGAATAGTGTCTTCTTTTGTCCTGGATACGGATGATCCTCTTCGGTCCTGGAAGTCCTGGAGCCGGGTATTCTAGGAGTCTAGTCGTCCCCCGTCCGCTGGATTCTCGTACTCTGGATCATTGGATCCTCGTACTCTGCTACACTGGATTCTCGTACTCTGCTTGTGGTTGATCTACTGTGGTTGTTGTTTCTAAGTAGATTCTTTGGCTGCCATGGCCGTCGATCAAACCTAGAAGTTCTAGTTGTTGGACATAGCCTCCGATTACATCAGTAGTCGAACGAAGAAAAGTTGTAGTTCTTGAGCAGAGCCTCCGGCCGCTAAGATTGTCTGACGAGAAAGACATGGATGTTTGCGCGTCCTCGTATTTATACCCAGAGCGCCAAAATCATGTCTCGACAATATTCTGCATGTTTGAAATTGTTAAGAGCGTCACTCTTAACCCACGCTTTCTAATGACACTTAATTTGCTCGTCTTCGCGAATTGCAAATTCTTTAGCACACTATCCAATATTCATTCGATCGGTAATTTTCTAGGCGTTCATCATGCACAAACCGTTTTTCTCTATCTTAATTACTCTAATTACTATTGATTTTTAACTTCCTATACTAACACTTTTCGTACGTTTTGCACTATTTCTTATACACTTGTTTGTTATTTTTAACCACACATTTTGGTGTCTTTAGTTTTTCGCTACCATGCACACAAGCATTATAAATTAATTTAAATACAATAATTTATATCGTTACTGAAAAGGGTGGCGCTTTTCATGAATGAACTAGTCGCACTCACACAACCTTTTACGTGTGTACACACATGCAGAGAGCAGCTGGCTCTACTCCCTGTCTCAACATGCAAGTTCTATTACAGTTTATATTGCAGGCTCGAATGATTATTATTACCAAATTGCGTTATTTGTTTCTTCTAATCACTTATTTAAATTACTTGGTGCCATGCACAGTACTCAACCTATTTGTACTGTTGCAATATATATAATATTTACCGTATTTCTTCCGTCGTGTGATTTGTTGTTGCGTTATATTGATTTACGCGTTTCGAAACATATGTTTCGTCTTCATAAATAAAAAAATCACTCAAAGCGAGGTCGTTAAATATTAAAATTGCAAATATTGAAAACAAGTCCACACATATCCGCGTTACATGAGTGTGCACTCGAGTGGGTCCGATTTTTGTTTTGACACGTTGCTTATGATCAGGCTGTCCTGTCAAACTCGGAAAACTACTTGCGGATGGCTGTACACTCATTGAACAAAATCTGCAAGTATTTCGTTTACAGATCTTCACACTGTAGACCAAGGTGACGGCTTCTCATGGAGCTGACCCCCCCCCCCCCATACGAGCAAAACGTTTTGTAGATGGTGCTGTTCTAGAGGAGGCCAATGAACGAACAATGTTTTGGTGTAGGACCATCAGGAAAGCTCTAAAATCGACGAGTAAAATAACACGCCTAAAGCTCTACAAGGCGTTGGTCCTGGCCGCACTTCTCTGTCGGTCTGAGAATTGAACTCTTAACTTAATACCAAAACTCTTAACATTGAATCAAATCTGCAAGGATTTCGGATTACAAACCACCAGACGGAAGACCAAGGTGATGGTCGCATACGACCAAAAATTGTTGTAGATGGTACTCTTCTGGAGCAGGCCAGTAATTTTGAATATCTGGACTGTAAAATATCTTATATTACGAGCAATGTTGTGGCGAAGATACTGCAGAAATTCAACCGTATGCGTGGGACCATCAGGAAAGCTCCAAAATCAACGCGTAAAGAAACAACACGCCTGAAGTTCTACAAGGCGTTGGCCTTGCCCACACTTCTCTGTCGATCTGACTTTAACTTAATACCAGCCCAGTCGTATAAAACAGGCCGGAATGAGATTTCTCAGGCACGTGTCAGGTTTTACTCTCCAAGATCGTAGAATACACAGCACGACTTATATTATGAGTATACTCGGCAGCATCGCCCGTTATTGTCTAAAATGGTTGGGACATCTTAACCGGATGGATGACTGTCGCGTTCCCATATAAGCCAAAACGACATCCGAAGACGCGCTGCAGTGATCAACTCCAGTCTGACTGCTTGGGAACGGAACATACAAATTTTGGTTTAATCCTTATTCATAGTGGTGATGATGATAAGACAAAATTAATTAAACCCTGATTACTCTGTTATCTTTTAGTAGTGACATACAAGAAACACTAAAAATATTGATTTGCTCCATTGATTTTTTAAAGTTAAACTAAAATGCACAATCACGTTCCCAAACAACTATGCAGTTATAAACCTAAAAGAAGGAAAGGTCTGGGACGTCCGAAGAAGCGTTGGAGTGACCATTTGTCGTTTAATCCTTGATGAAGATGATGGTCATGAAGAATTATATAATTGTAAGAATCTAGGAAGGGATAGATTCCACCAATTAGTCGTTTCCATCGATATTATTTTCAGAAGTGGTACGGTGCACGGTGTTTGGAACCAGAGGACAATGTGAAAGTAGGAATCAATGGAGTAGAAAAACTAAACGAATTATATGATTAGATGAGTTGTCCTTGTAGGCAATATGTAGCCCGCTGACGTCCTCACTGACAATCTAATAGGAACTGAGGGAGCAGAGGAAAGAGATAGAGAGAAAGAGAGAGAGAGAGAGAGAGAGAGAGAGAGAGAGAGAGAGAGAGAGAGAGAGAGAGAGAGAGAGAGAGAGAGAGAGAGACGCGCACATCCGTATGTGTAGTGCCGCAAGGATTGGGCGAACAACCTGTCAAGGAACCGGGGAGGAGGGTTAGGAACTCCAGCAAAGTGTACATGGGAAAGGTTGTACTCTTTGTGTGTTCTGGTTGACAGGTTTATACAACTGTGAAGGAAACATCTGATGTAGGATTATACTCAGGAACTGGCTAAATATGCTGATGATTGGACAAAGTATTCGACCCAGTCATAACTACTACATAAGTACTGGTTACATAATGGGAGCAGTTTAGTCAAACCACACAGTTTCTCACTTACGTAAATCAGTTCTCAAACAATTAAAATAACAATTAAGTAGCAAATTAGATTTAATTAAAGGTGAAACACGTGTGGGAACGTGCGGCGTTTAGTATGAAGACTTCATTTCTGGTTCAGTTGGTTATCAAAATAAACTGCTGACTAACGGAATCCAGTCTTGCGTGTTATTACGAAATAAACATTGTTCGTCTCGTCTTTTACAATTGCTGTAGTCAGGTAATATACAGAACCTAGAATTTATAAAAGGAATCAAGGTTTTATAAATGCAAATGCCTTGTAGGAGATAATTCACACTTATGGCTTGGAACTGTCTGGTATCAAGACCAAGTCCATGACATTTTTCGAAATCTGTATAATATTTACCTTATTTCTTCCGTCGTGTGACTTCGTTTTGCGTTTTGATTTGCTTTACGCGTTTCGAGACAAATGTCTCGTCACCAGAAATAAATAGAATAAAAAATTCACTCTTAGCGAGGTCGTTACCTATTAAAATACAAATATTTGAAAACGATTACACACATACCCGCTTTACTTGAGTGCGCACTCGAGTCGGACCGATCGGACACTGATTATCAATAGCTATTGTGTAGACAGGTTTATTGCGGTATCGTAGAGCGGGTTTGATTTTAAATTTAAATGATCGTTTAGCATGAAGTCACGACTGTGTACGTCATTGTACGCCCTATATATCTCAAATTCTTCCAAGGCGTTCATATAAGTGCCTTTACTACAAAAATGCATGGGTTTCAAGTTGGAACGAAGCTTGTGTATTTATGATTTACGTTTATCAAGTTACGTGCATAGTTGGTATTTATGTTTGATGGTGTTTTCTGACCCTTCAGATTATGCTTAGGTGTATGTTCAATAAAACGTTTTTGGAAACCCCTTCCCGTCTGGCCGATATAAAAGCATTCACAATCGTCGCACGATAATTTATACACCCCCGTTTTCTTTTCTAAAGGGATAGTTACTTTATTACGAAGTATGTTCATAAGATTATTGTTGGTTTTAAATATTACGGTTCTATTGTTATTATGTAACACACTAGTTAAAATTTTGGCATTATGTTGGTGTACGTCGTTGAAATAAAAATGGTTTTTGTGTCTTTTTCTATACGAGGTTTAGATAGCTTGTGCTTTTGTTTCCTGAGGAGGTTGTCAATCAAGGAACTATTGTAGCCATTGGCTTGAGCTATGTATTTTATTGTGTTTAGTTCATCATTAAAATCCTCGTCGTCAAGAGGTACTGTTAAAAGTCTGTGTATAAAGTAATTAAACGCTGCAATTTTTTGCGAAAGGGGTGATGTGAGTCGACAGGTGTGGTTACATCGGTGGTGGCTGGTTTCCTATAGATATTGAATTTCAGTTTATCAATGTGTTTAGTAACTGTTAAGTCCAAAAAGTTTAATTTATTATTTGTTTCAGTCTCAAGAGTGAACTGAATGTTCCTATTTATATTATTCATAAAGTTTTTAAAATTTTCGATCTGTCGTAAAGTACCTTTATATATTATAAATGTGTCGTCAACATAACGTGCATAAAATATGATGTCATTTTTGTGAATGTTGTTAGAAAACATAAATGTGTTTTCATAGAAATTCAAATAAATGTCAGCAAGCAAACCAGACAGCGGCGAGCCCATTGCTAAACCGTCACGTTGACTGTAAAATTGGTCATTGAAAGTAAAATAATTTTGTCCCAAAATGACTTCAAGTATTCTTCTACCATTTGGGCGTTTCATTTGTTACTTTCAAACAAGTTATTCCTTAGAATCTGCAGCGTTTCTCTAACTGGTATGTTAGTATACAAGTTGATAATGTCAAAGGAGGCCAATTTATAATTAGGTGGTAACTTAACATTCTTAACCTTATTTAAAAAGTCAGTGAGATTTGCAATAGTGTGGTTGTTTTTTATATCTATACTGTCTCTAATGACTTTTACAAGGTTTTGGCTGCACGAAATCCTGGTGCTGTAGTAAAATTAGACCCCTTGTTAATTTGTCACTTTCACAAGCAATACAAGTCTTAATGTCACTGAAATTTATAGTGATCGGACTGTCTATGAAACTTGTACGCTTTGTACAGTCGTACGAGCAAATGATGGCAGTCGATGGCACTGCCGAAACGTCTGGTTTTGCAGAAAACATTGGACCACGGCCAAACAGCTCGGGAAAGAATTTTAGAAACAAACTACTTCTTTGTTGCATATAACGTAGTACACATATAAATAAAAATTATCCCGTCCCCCTTCAACTATCATTTTCATTTACAGAAAATTACTCCCTCACCCTTCAGCTACCCTTTTCATTTATAGATACTTCATCTACCTTTATACAGTGGATAATTTTTACCTTCTTTTCAGGATACTTTATCAAAATTAAGTAATTTACTCTTGTTAAAACATAAAATGTTGCAGGTAAACTACCCCTTCTCCTTAACCAATATTCACCAAAATCAACAGTCCTTGAGTTCTCTACAACTCAGGTACATATGCAAAAAATTATTTGATTCTGTTTGAATTTGAGGCAGTTATCGTTTTCCAGAGAAAAAATTATATAAGACACGCTTTTCGAAAAATGACTTTTCTTCATGTTTCGACGGTATCAGAATCAGCCCGTATCTCGAACACGATTTTTTTTCCATCACCATACTTTCATTTCCTTATAGAACATGGAAGTAAAAATCATTAACAGGTAGAGGAATAAAGAACGGAAATGCTTCAAAAGGACCACTGAATGTGTTGAAATTGTATTGAGATTCGAACAGCGTAGCGATTACTACACCCTGATAGGAAACGTGATGATCGGTTAATGAGTCACGTTGTTGGCGAGGAAGGATACGGAAGCAAGCAGCAGAACGGATGAATAAGATTATACACAACTGGAATGAAAGAGAGACAGAAAGATGAGAAGGAAATTAACACAGTGACAATAATAATATTAATAATAATAACGATAACAAGAGCAGAAGAGCGGCTTAATGTACTTCCGCGTGTTGTATAACTCCGCGCTCAGTCGATTTCCTGTTGCACGGAGCTGGCGTGTTTAATGTTCTGTTAGCCATAACTTTCACAGTGTTGCCAGTCTGGGGGAAAAGTCGTTAAATCTAGGTAATCTGAATATCTTGTTAGCGGCAGACGCCTATATTTAGGATTAGCGATTTTTCTGAAATCAGTTCACTCATTTTAGCGGAAATCTGACCTATTTCATTGATCCTCCAGACTTGTATGAAATTAGGTACTAAACTATGGCCTGCATTTAACTTTAATTTCGTCTAAAGTCATAATTTTACCAATGATGTTCTAAGATCACTGTTTACTAATTTACTAAAAAAGCATATACCGTAAACAAGGGTTACTTGAGCCCAAATTTTTAAAATGTTCAACAATTTTTTATATAAACTTATAAAAGAATAACAATTTGATATACAGGGGTTATTTTCTTTAACTTATGATATATTCTTGTTGGTTCAATAAGAAAACTTTATTATTTTGGCTTTTTATCATATATATATAAAAAAATTACTTTGGGTTCAAGTTACCCCTATGATTGGGTTACTTGAGCCCGCAGCATATTTTCCTATTCTATTCCATAATAAAAACACAAGGGATCAAGTAGGACCTAGGTTCTTTGAAAATAAACATCTTCTTGTACAAAAAATTAAAAATCCTGTTTATTTTTATACAAAAGTCATTAAATAAGAAATATTTTTTGGGAACCTAAATCAGTTGAATATAAAGAAAAGGTTAATTAGAAAACGTTTTACATTGGGCGTAAAGAAAACAGTCCTCGCTTCATCGATTTTGGTGGGTCAATTTTTAAGACAATATCTTGCCACTTGTAAAATAAAATGTCTTTTTTCTCCGGCCATTTCCACGCCTTTAGAGTAGGTTCCATGCAGTCTACAAGGGCACCATCATCTTTTATTTCTTGGACAAACCCCCGGATAATTTTTTCCATTCCACTCGACAAGAACAAAATTTCCGACTTGCAGTGATTCTTTATTAATAGGAATTTGTTTTTCTTTTGAGGGTTCTTTTGATTGTGTTTCTGAAAGCTGGCTTTTACCAAGTCGGATAGGCAAATGCTCCACAAATTCATCCTCACTATTGTAAACGCTGAAATCACTTTCTCCGCCTGAATGTAAACTATATGCGTCTTCATCTTCTGAGGTTGAACTACAAGAAACTTCACTCTTACGTTTACGTTTAATTGGTTTTACAGTTTTAGGACACTTTTTTAGCTCTTTTTTGGCCGCCGATAATGACGTTGATGGAATTTCATCCTGCACAGAAGAAGAATTTTCATCAACTTGGAGATCAGACACACAAATGCTCTTCCCAGCTGGAACTTGCAGTTTTTTCTTCTTGGTGGGGCGAGGTTTCACAAACTCATTTCGCTTCTGTTCCAACTGTTCAAGGAATGCTTCTCCAACCATGCTCAAATTTAAGTGTTTGTCCTGATTAGGCACCCGTTGTAAAATTTCTTCCTTGTTAATTGGAGCTATGCCTGCTTTCTTGAAGCCTGCCTTTAGATTGCTTGTCATGTTTGGTTACAATTCATCTAAGACAGTTCCTAACAGCATGGGGAACTGATCCTTTGGAAGCACGCCCAATCTTTTACCTGAATCAGACTGTTTCCACCTGTTGAGGACATCTCTCCATTTCATTTTTAATGGCCTAAAATAGGCTATGTCCAGTGGTTGGGTTAAGTGAGTGGAATTAGGGGGTAGGCAAATAAAACTGATGGTATTTTCTTCACATAATTTGACAACATTAACACTTATATGTGACGTCAAATTATCGCCTATTATAACTTTCTTCCCCTCTTGTCTCTTCAGAACAGGTAGCAGATGACTGATGAACCATTCCTCAAAAATTGCTAAGTCTATCCAACCGTGTTTACTTCTGTTGTAGCGCGCACCAAGTGGCCCATTTTCAGTCCAGGTGTCCCACAAGTGCTCAGCCTTATAGATGATGTAGGGTGGAAGTGCAGTCTCTGATGCGTTGCCACAAAACATGACGCTTATGCTAGACTTGGTTGAGTTTATAAACCTCTCTGGATATTTGCAGCCCCTCCTACAAATAACTTTTTTCCTACCAGGGTCATCACTCATGTTACTTTCATCGTAATTGTAAACATTGGCTGAAGGAACTCCTTCAAGCTCATTACTTAAATTTTCTATGTAATCAGTGATGACTTTTTCGTCAACAGAGGCTCGGGGTCGTTTTATATTTGCTGCAAATCTTACAGCTAACTGATGATGTCTGTTTAAAAAAGATCTCTGCCGGTAAGATTGTTTTTAAACTGACTTACAATTCTTCCTTGCCTAGCTAAATAAGCTTTCACTATGAATCTAAAATCTATTTCATCACATGGAAATCCAAAATCACAGATTTTGTCGAGATGGCTCGCAAAAGCCAGCTCTTCTTCAGTGGTGAATACTTTAGGATGTCCTGGACTATTTATGTGGTGATTTTTAAGTTTTCTCTTAATGGTAGCTCTACTTATCTTATAAAAAGATTCTGCTCTCTTTGTGTCATCTGTTTTGTTCTTACAGCCTCCAAACACTCTTGTAGTTTTTCACCTGTGTAGTCGGTGTACCTCCGGCTCCCCGATTGCGTTTTGTACTTGCTCGGCATGCTAGTCTCCGTCCCTGAAAAAAGGAGATCTGTTTTAAGTATATATATTGATACAAATAATCATTATTCAAACAACTAAATAGAAAAAAACATGCATGTGGGCTACTTGAGCCCAACATTAACCTGGGCTAAAGTAACCCGTATTTTTAGGTTATGTTGACATGCTTAGCAAAAAAGATATTTTATAATTACTGAATACATGTAACTATATGATCAGGTGGTGAATAGTTTCTAGAGATATATAGCATAACAAAATAGACTTACCTGAGTTCTTAAGGCACAAAATATGATGTACACGGATGAAAGTTTTCAGAAACAAAAATACAACACTTTTCACAACAATCAAAACACTCAGACCTGCAACCTGCTGGTCATTTCTCGAACCCTGAAATCTTATGTCATTCTAGGCAGTTGTGTTACCTAGCAGAAAAACGTCGAACTCCGTCCTTCTCATGACTTTTAGTTAAATTGAGGGCTGATTGAAACACTTTTTCTTTTTGGGCTCAAGTAATACCTGTGGGCTCAAATAACCCTACTTTACTCGGTACAGTATTTAAAAAATATATTATTTAATATTTTGAATTTTTAACGATTCATTATTATATTTTAAAGATATAATAATATTGTAATAAAAATTTACCTTTTCATGTAAGATTAATGAATTGATATATTGAGGAGCTCAATATATATGCTTACGGCACGCGATAAATGACAGTAGGCCATGATGTTTCAACCAATGTGTTTTACAAATCATAGGAATAGAAATATATGCTTAATATATACATCAAGAAATAGACTAGCAAAAGTGTTTAAATTAATAATAATAAATACAATTTTTCTTACAAGAATATTTTAAAAATATTTTACAGTGTTTAAAACTATCATCAACAGAAATTGATGATTTCTATATAACAGGCCTATGGGAATCTACTACAGTATTATATCGGCTATTTCATTTCCGATAATGAGCTGTCCGGTTTTTACAAAATTGATGTTTCGCCAAACTCAGTTTCATACCTTACAATCCTCTCAGTTTTAAAGTAGTCTATTAACCGACAAACGGTCACGGCTTCAGAGCCGTTTTTACCTATGGGCAAACCCGGCAGATGCCGGGGGCCTCGACTTTAAAGGGGGGCTCAAACCAAGGCGTGTTGAAACAAAGACGAAAAGCGCTAAAACCTAAATGCTCGAGGGACAGCACACTCTACGCGTGCTAAACCAAAGACTAAAAGCATTAAACCCTAAATGCTCGAGGGACAGCGAGATCTACGCGTGCTTAACCAAAGAAAAGAAGGTTGGTTGGTATTTTGATAATACAAAGTTATAACTTGTGTAACTAATAAGATTAAAAGTGTAAAAATACTATAGATTGGTGAAATTATAAGGCACTTCGTACCTCGTACGGTCTTATCTATGAAATCGTTAAAACTAATTGACTTGTTTCAGTTTATATTCGGTACTTGTTATCAAATTTATAAATCAGTCCCCTCGTCGATTTTTGGTAAATTTTGGTAATGTACATGACGCATTTACTTTCGGTAACATTCCCTATACGCAGACGCGCGCAACATAAGGCACAAGAATCCCAGTAAAGTTGGTAAACATGTATACAGCGCTATCTGCTGATCTAAAATCTAAAAATAATATACTAGGATATTTGCCATTGCCGGAGTTGTTTTTTATTGCCTTTCATGTTTTTTGCAATGCAACTGTAATTGCATTTTATTGACATTTTATTAATTAAATGATGGTTGAATAAGAGACAATGACTTTGCATTAACCCGATATTAGTTTTTTTATACGTGCTGTGAATAGAAAAATAAAATTAGTTGACTTTAAACTAAGGTAAGTAAAATGGCGTATTATTATTAAATACTTTTTTGTGCTTCTTAGGTTTTATCTTATTAGTATGTTTTTCAACGCACTCTAAATTGTTCGTATCAATACTTCATTTTAAATTCGCTAACGCTTTGAAACTAACCTCAAATTAGACTGAAAGTGATATTATGCTATTTACTTGGTCCGAAGTAAAAAAGATTTTGGTTCGTAGCTTTGAATGACATATCAGAAACTTTTAAACATGTATATCTGTAAAAAAGTGGATGTATGCTTGAATGAAAATGTAATGCGCACCTTTAGAAAATGATGTAGGACTTTTAAAATTTTGTCCTGTATTGGTACGTTATCAGTGCCAGGTTATGTCTCATAAATTTTGCAAGGTCGAATTTTAGGTCGTAGAACACAAAAAAATATTACATTTCTGGTATGTCAATTCGAAGATTATCAAAAATGATCTATTTACATAATAATATTATGCACCATTAATTCATTCGGATATGTCATTGCTGAACTGACTCATTTCTTATAAAAAACATAAAAGTCACTAGTTGATTTATTTTTTTTTTTTTTCTAAACTGTTATAGTCCGAATTTGATTCTGAAAGAGAAGGAATTTTGAAACCATAAATGAAGCGTTTTGAAAGTGGTGCTCATAAACGCCGAAAAATTGAAAGAGAACAAAATTTAATTGATAAAACTCGTAAGGTATCGTCTTTCTTTCATGTCGTACCAAGCCAATCGGAAATTGAAAGAAGACCCTGTAATTCACCTTCATCAACTGAACCTCAGAATCATCTACTCATAGACAATAATGATCCAGCTATTGAAGTATCACAGTTCTCTTCGTCTACATTTTCTGAACAAGGCGGTCAAATAGTTTGTAACTTGGAAAGGGAATCACTCTTTTCACAACATATTCAAGAACAGTTTTCACATAATAATCATTCGAAACAGAATACACATGAAATGAACACACATTCAACTCAAAATGATAAAGGTGAACAAATAGAGGTTGAAGAATTTCTCAACTTAGATATTGCATTATGGGATTTAAATAGAATTTCAAAAACCCAACTCCAAGAATATTTTATTCGAAAAGGCCCTTCATGCTATCAAAATTTAGATAGTGATTTCAGTAAATCAATTAGAATATACGAATTTTTAGAAAAGGGAAAACAGGTTTCTCAAAAGCGAAGTTGCCAATTGACATTTTTTTATAAAGAACTTCAAAATGGAGAAAAGGTAAAACGAGACTGGTTGTTATACTCTCCATCCACCGGTAAGATTTATTGTTTCGTTTGCAAACTCTTTGGTTCTACTTTGATGCCCTTAAGTATTCTCAGCATAGAAAATGATATAATGAGTAAAATTAGTTTTGATGAAATAATTGATGATTTTGCGGAAAGAAAGTGCAGAAAAAAATGTTTTAAAACAATTTTATTTATTTTAACTTTTATTTTTTTGATCACTAATTTTTAATTTTATATGTGAGTGTATTTATTTATTTATTAATTGAATAGTCTCATGCAAAAAGGGACATAAGAGAACTTAAAAAAATAATTGGAAAAATGAAAATCGCCAATTTTTTTTGGAATACTTAATATATTTTTTAATTAAAGCATACAAATTATATCTTTTAGTTTAAAACAATAATATTCAAGGCTCAATTTTTCAAAATCTAGTATTCTAAAAAAATTAAGTTTATTTTAATTTTTCCAACCATTTTTTCAAATAGACTTAAGTCTCTTTTTGCATGGGCCTATTTGTTACTTACTTACTAATACATCATTTTCTATGTAGACGATTGTAGCATCTATAAGCATATTTTTATCTGTTAAATATAAATAAATAAAATCATTATTTAAAAAATTTTGAGTTGTGATTTTTGTAAAGCAGCCTGTATTTATTAATTTAATAAACCAAAAAAACTTAATAATTTGTATTTTTCATTGCAGTGCGTGAAAAATACATTTTTACTACCATGTGATTTTTTTTAAATTGCATTTACATTTTACGGCCACATGCAACGAAAAATATCGTATATATCTCGGACGTTTAATGGTAAAACTCTTGTGTGCATAATATACTATATATGGGGCCTCATTTTCGGGTCTGCCGGGGGCCTCTGAGGTCCAAAAAACGGCTCTGCACGGTTTATTAAAAATAAAAGCGGCGCTTTTTATGCTTCTAGAGGCGTCTGTACCACGCAGATATTTTCACCATTTCCTAAATTCTGACTTGATTAACATAAGATTATCCTTAATTATTTCGTTTCTCTGAATTTAACTGAATTTATATTAATTATTTATTTAATAAATTAAGCTAAGATACTTTATAAAAGTACATCTGAAGTCGTGGATCCGAATGGTAGGCTCTCATGTGACATTCCAATAAATAAGGGAGTTAGGCAGAGATGTTGTGTTTCCCCAACCTTGTTTAATACGTACATTGACGACATGTTGAGAGCATGGAAATCTAAAGTGACTTCGGCAATACAGCTTAACAAATCAATTTGTATGGGTTCCCTCCTACATCCGGATGACATTGTTCCTTATTCAAGAAAATGAGGATGATTTGCAAAGAGCTATGTTTCAATTACAAGAAGTGGCAAGACAGTACTCACTGACAATTTCAATAAAAAAGAAGAAAACCATACCCTTTACAAGTGAATATCCAGTGAGGACTAAGATAGTTATAAACAACAGCACTTTAGAACAAGCGAGCCGTTTCAAATATCTTGGCTGTGCAGTAAGCTATGAATCTGAATATGATATAAGAGAGAAGATAAATAAATTTAGGAATACTTGTGGTAGGATTCGTAGAAATCTTAGAAATAAAACAAGTCACAGCACAAGAATTAAATTTTATAAGACAATTGCAATACCCACGTTGATTTATGCGAGGGAGGTGTGGGTCATGACAAAAAAGGGAAGCGGCAAGATTCAGAGTCCTGGAATGCAGTTTCTTCGAAATACTTTAAATTATACATTGCAAGATAGAATAAGGAATGAAGATATCAGAGCAGCACTCGAAGTTAAGGACATAAATGTAATTATTGCAATTTACAGAAGACAATGATTTGATCATTTGCAAAGGATGACAGACGATCGATTGCCGAAAGCGCCACTGAACTATAAAGCCATTGGTAGAAGAGACGCGGGTCGTTCGAGGATGAGATGGGTGCCGGAACAGGTTTATATATAGGGTGATTAAAAATTGCACGGCAATCTCTCGGGATCTGATTCTATAGCTAAAAATAAGAAAAAAAGTTCATATAAACATAGGTCCGAAAACGCATTTTGGGCTGTTCTGTTTTTAATTAAAGTCAAATTTCTCAAATTTGTACTTACTTTTAATAAACATTATACACATCACTTTTCTCAGAATTAAATTATCTACAAAGGTTGTTAGAAATTTTTATTTGTTTATTGGCGAATTAACGAATTTATTTTATCCCAAATCTAAAAATGTGTGTTTTTCGACTCCACTTTTTTGCGTTTTACACAGTTTTCCTTAAAAACTAATTAAGGTAGAGCCAATTTTATTCAATTTTTCAGAAACCACTAAATTTACCCTTCACTTTATACCCCAATAATTTCAGTATGGCGTCATTTTACCGTAGGAATAGAAATCTGTGCAAACTGGTTCTCGCGAACCGTAACCGCTAACGAACCGTTTTCGGACCTATGTATATATGAACTTTTTTCTTATATTTAGCTATAGAATCAGGTCCCGAGAGATTGCCGTGCAATTTTGAATCACCGTTTATACTAATTCTTGAAGAGGAGAAGAATAATAAGATTTCATTTCTCTATTTCTGTCTAAATTTTCTATATACATTTCTACAACTCCTCGCATGAAATCTATTTTCCGTCGGTCAGATAGTTTTCCGGTGTTAGAGCCTATCGCTTTGGCCGTAATTAATGTCGGTGGCCATTCGACAACCGTCTTAAGTAGCGTGGACTCGATGTTCACTTCCGATCGACTGGTTCAACAAAATTACTGTTGTTGCTGAACACTGAGTCCACGCTACTGAAGTGGCTGTCAGTCGTTTACAGCTCCACTAAACCTGTCAACAATCGACCATGGCTGAATAGCCATGTAATTTTCAAAGACACTTTTGACAAGGACTAAAATACTGACTCAGTAACTTACTACGATTTAGGTTTTTGTAATTTTTCGAACGAACGAAGCGAGTTCTTGGTTTTTCTTCGCCGTCAACCGATTTTTGTAAAACTTAACACGCGTGTCAATACTTTACCCCGCAGATTCGTATAGTTTTTTTTTGTGTACTTTTCCCCCAAAAAGAAGGGGGTCAGGGGCAAAATGTAGGGTGTAAATTTTAATAATTTTCTTTACTGTCTTCTACTTTGTAATGATAAGATTCACGTATCCGAAGAATTTCACTTGTTGCAATTATTCGGCTTCAGCCGAATGCAACGATCGGCGAATCGTCTTTGCCCGACGTCCTGACGTCAAGCCCTTCCCTTTACTAACCAAGCCGTTTGTTTCGTTAAATCTCGTCAGTCGACCACCAGACCGGCCACGTTGAGCAGAGCCGCCCGTCGCCGAAATTTCGGCGATTTTGGGAGCCTCGATTACCAAGGTAACTATGATTTTTTTTGGGTTATCGTAAATCAATGCTAGTGGCGAATAATTTTGTATATTACGTTTGTAAAAAAGAAGAAAACTTGTAATTTCTGTAAAAAGATTGTTATTCATAACCAACCAGGACGTATCTTGTTTGTAATAGTCAGCCTCGACTAAAACCAATATTCAGTCAGTCAATTTAAAGGAAAAAGCAAAGATATGTAAAGTTCAATGTCAGTACTTGTTGTATATATAATTTGTAGTTGTAATTTTGTAATGTATATTTGTAATTTTGTAAATTGTGATTACGCGCTGTATGAATGAATGTGTGCGTGCTAATCAAACTGTGTGGTTGCGTAAAGTATAATAAAAGATGTGGAACTTTCAGTTCAAGCTTGGTTCGACGTACAGGAGTGAGAATACGAGAATATGGACTCGATGTAGGTTTTTCTTCACAAGTTCTTCCAGCATGGACACAGCAGCGGTCCATGGCATGAGCTGAGGAACACGCACCCGTTGCGACCGGCTACAGCAGGCTGTGAGCGAACCTCTCCGGATTGCCAAGTAAAACTTAACCGTTAACAACTTTCGGTGGAAGTTACAGTACAATTACTAACGAAAAAAGAGATAAACCAGTTTCCTCACCTTATGTGACATGAACTAAAACTTTTACGAATATTTTGTGATGCAGAACAGTGTTAGAATTTCCATGAACAGATCACAGCTTGTACGCTGAACACCATTAACTGTAAACTAGTATTGATTTATGCAATTGTTCTATATTCAGTATTTAATCTTTTCTATATTTAATTTTTTGAGCTAAATTAACTCAGTAATTGACTTTTGCTGACTGACTTATGATTACGTAAAATTTCGAGCCTCATATTGTTTGAAATTAACGGGTCGAGTTAGATTCTGCTCACTAACTGATGGTATTGAAAATTTGTTTACTCACACCTCCCCCCTTTTGGGAATTATGTTAAACTTTAGGGATATTTGAGAAGTATGTTATAAAGTGTAGAGATACATAAATAGTAATAAGTATTTTGGTTGATTTTGTGGTATATTATGTTATTTTTGGTGTATTCTGTGTATTGCGCTTTTGGGGCTCAGCAGCAGGAAGTGTGCAACACACACACAGCTTTAAAAAATATAATTTATTACTTTAATTTTTCCATTATTAATTTTACCTTGATTTCATATACAGAGGAATACAAGTATTTAGGGGTGAAAATTACGGCCAGCGGGAAGCAAGACAAAGAATACAATCCAGAATGAATTAGGAAAAGATGGCTATATCTACATTTAACGGAATCCTGTGAGATAAGCAAATTTACACCAGAAACTAAAACGAAAATATTTAAAACCATTGTTAGAAGTATCATGACTTAAGGCTCAGAAGTTTTGACTACTAATAAACACACAAGAACACAATTAATGACAGCAGGGATGGACTTTTGGAGACGTTCGACAAGAGTATCCAGACGTGAGAAAATTACAAATGAAGTCATTAAGAACAGAATGAATGTGAAAAATTCAATTGTTGATTTTATCCAAAATAAAATTACAATGGTATGGACACACGAAAAGAATGGCACAGGAAAGACTGGCAAGGAGAGTTATGGAATGGTCCCCACCGGGAAGAAGGAAAAGAGGAAGACTACCTGTCACCTGGATAGAAGTAATTCAAACTATATTGAGGGAACTTGAAGATTTTTGGATGGACAAGGAGCAGTGGAAAATGAGAATTCAATCACTTCTGTAATCTTTGCTTCCGGAAAATGTGTAAACATTGTACAGCCGGAAATAATGATAATATACTTTGATTGTTTATCTAACAATAAACGTATTTCGTTCAAAACAGTGAGCGAATTCTGTAGTTAGGGAGTTTACTAGTCCAACAAACGGCGGTAAGTTGCACAATTGTTTTATTAAATTTTGTCCTTTATCGAATGGTTGGTTTATGGCGATTTTGAAGCCTAACCTATCCTTTTCTTATGTTCACTTGTGTTCCAAAAGGGCTTTTTTCGTGACGTCTGAGACTTGTCCAAAAGGACAAGTTTCGGGCTGATCTGGTGCAAACCCCCTTCAGACAAATGGAAGGATATGAGGAGACTCACGCCAGTGCAGGCCGGAAGCGAAGAAGATGGAGGCACATTGGAGGTAGAGTACTGTGCGTGAGTGCGCGTGCGCGTGTTCGTGTGTGTGGCCATACAGGCTATGTAATGGAAGTGGCTGATGGAAGTGCCATAAAGCTCTGAAAGTGCCTTCGTCCTCCATTATTATTTGCTCCATTCTGTATTTACTCCTTCCTAATCCACGTATCAGAACATCACTTGAGTTTCTGAAATTTACATACACAGTTTCACTTAAAATCAAAGTTTAAATAAAGGAGGAACACAGCTGGTTTTGCGTAACGGACACAATCAGCCTGAATGAAAGTAAGACTTACGTCAACAAAGACCCAAAGACTTCGAGAGTGGGCGTCTGCTTGTACAAACTTATAAAACGTTAAGCTCACAATAATTAAAATAAACAGAGGTGATTAATAACTCTATGCAAATTTCACGAAATTAAGAAATCGGGAAAGTTTCTTAACTGTCGAGATTGCTTTCTTTGCTGGTGTTTGCTTTGATAATGAACTTCAGCCTACGAGGGTACTTCAGTTACAAAGAGAATCGCAATAGCGTAATGTTGATATGCATGAGGGGCAGCAGAGCCATGGCCCCCTCCAATGTTGAGAATACGCGTGGACATTATATTGGAGTACCAAGTCCAAGTTTTAATGATGTTTCAAAATGTTTGAAAAACGATATTATTATGCACTTCTCCCTGTCCTTTTATTTTTTAACAGCTATGTAGTAAATTAATAAACTCTTTTAATAATAAAAATTAACCTTGAAAATCGTTTTATGCTCTATCATTGCACTTGAAAAACCTTTAATTTCAGTTTTCCGGACTTTAAATTCACATGAGTGGACTTGCGTAGATTTGCCAACAACTCCATGACATGTAGCCATAATTATCAGCCTGGTAAACTGTTTCTTCTGTACGAATTGTAGCTCTAAAGTCATGAAGCGTATTTTCATATTAACAGAAAAAAAGCGATGGCTTCACGTCACCACTAGTTAATTAAAACTAGGCGGAAGGCCTAGAGAAGCAAAAATGCGCTGGGTCCAGTGAGACGGGACTTGCAATTAAAACTCGGTTAATCAGTAATAGAACATGTTTATTATCCCAAAACTCATTATAAAAAAAATATATATATATTTTAATATAATTTAGTATAATTTAATATTTTCAAATCTAACGTTTGACATTATACAATTAATATTTAGAATTTACAATATTCAATATATCATTTCTCAACAATTCTTCAACATGCAAAGCCCCACCCCAAAATAACATCACTAATGTAATATAGTAAACTCGTAAGCTTGAACATCTTCAAAACATATATACATGTATAAAAAATATCACATAGGCTCCTTAATCAACATCCTATAAATTATTTAAATTCCCTCTGATAACACTTAACACTAACAACACATACTGGAACATAAAGACACACATACATATAATATACATCACAGCTAAAATACATGTTCGACCTGCCAGCCAGCCTGTATATTATAGCGAACCCACATATAACTGGGAGGAGAATCTGTATATTTCATAAAGCCCCAAAACTGGAATCATAAGTTTAAGCTTCCAGCACAGCTGGAATCATTTCATAAAAGCCACAACCCCTTAACTCCCTAAAAATGAAAAGGAATTTTTTCTTTTTTTTTTAAGATAGTATGGCTCCAGCAGGTACTCTGACTTCAACATTTATATCTGAAATACTGACTAAAATCAGTCCAAAAATGCTAACACACACTGCAACCAACTTAGACAATGTGAATTTATCAGCCACATTTGAAGGGAATATAGAAGACAGAAGAAGTGTAAACAGCGCTGAAGTGGATGACAGCACAGTGACAACTCCAGTTTCCGTTTCTGCTAATGCCGCCTGGTATGTATAATTGGCTAAAAACCATGATGACTGTTAGTTTTACCAAAAGACAAAACATAAGTGCAATCTTAGCAACACTTTCAACTGACAGTTTGTTAGCAGCTCTTCGTGCAACCTCACCGGCTCGCAAACTTGCTTGATATGATAGTCTCGCAAGTAATGCATCAGTAGCATCTGACTCTGACATATGACGCACCTCAGCCAGTTTACTAAATCTCACAGAACGGTTCACTGTTGACTCATCACTTTCTGTTCCAGAACCACGATCTCTTTCCGGAAATTTAATTGGAACAAACGTAGGATCACTCAAACTTGTGTTTACCTCTGTGTAGAAACTTTCATCTTCAAAATCTGGATCAATATACATATAATTTGCTGGTTTATTGCACTGATCTCTCCAGGGTGGCCAGAAACATAATCCTAAAAGATAAATTGTAAACATTGATGTCTTCACATAGGTACTGAAGAAAGGCTTCTCAAATTGTGCATTTTTATAAATATACTTAGTCAGTTCTGATGAAGATACCCAAATTATATCGACTAGAAGAAGTACAAATAGACCCAGCAACAGACGCTGTGATTTGTTTAACATTCCGGAAACTTCATTGAGTCTAACCTCCAAAACTGACATCGTCAGCCTAACTTCATAAAAATGTACTGGGAACACATTTAATGTAACACACAGTTTGTCTTTGGGCCTCAGTCACTACTTACACCAATAAATCTACACAAAGTTAACACAAACCTTGCACACAATTCAGGCATGTATTTTCACGTATTGGAATTAACAAACATTCTGTTTACATGTGTACGTGACTTAATTTCTCTCCGGTACATTTTGTCACAATTCCAACATTATTACTTTCACTAAATCAACACTAACTAAATTGTCTGTCTAATACTGAATAAATTCGATAATAACCTCAAATATAAATATTGTTTACACTGGGCTCTTAAGCCCCATCACTCTTGCGATGGGCGCCACGTTTTAAAGTCCTACACTTGCCATGGAGTCACAACTGCAAGTCGAACCTATCCAAGTAAGACGGGAAAAGCTGTGCCTCATATCCTGGGAGAGATGTAAAAGAGCCTACCAACAACGGTGGAATAACTATAAAACAGCGACAGAAAGGCTGAAAACATTCAGAAATGCCCGATTGCGATCTATGAAGAACTCCAACGCAAATATGACATAGAACCAAATGAGGCAGCACCATTTATAAATCACCGTGAATTCTTTAGCCAACTCCCAAATGCTAACTTGAAACTCTTCGACCATAATAAGACAAAAACAGAGTCGAATGAAGCCGAGCTTCGTCAAGCACCCTTACACACTGTACAAAAACATTTTCCCGCTGAGCAGTGGATACGAATCTACACAGACGGATCCTCTATACCATCTACAGGGGCAACAGGGGCTGGGTTCTACAGCTCTCTATTTGAAGGCCACCTCGCTGTAGGAGGCCGGCTAAGCAACTATGACGGAGAGGTAGCAGCCATAAAGGCAGCATCTATTGAGCTTGCCAAGATCTCACCACCTAACAAAGCCGTCTTCCTCATAGATTCGACTGCAGCGATTCAAAACGTGACCTCAAATGGTGATACAAACTGCTCCCTGACAATTGAGTGTAGGCGAGAACTGCAGAACCTTGTACAGTTAGGCTGGCAGATTGAACTGCAATGGGTACCCAGCCATGTCAACATCATGGGAAATGAAAAAGCCGACATCCTCGCCAAAATGGGCGCAGCACTACCTCAGCCGGAGACCCCCAGCTCATATGCATCTGCGAAAGCGAGAATAAACTCCTCAATAAGCCTATGGCTAAAAGAAAAACAATTAAGAGCCTGTGTGGGAAAAAGATGGGCAACATTGGTTACGGACGGCCCCATCAACAGAACTCTACCACGAGCAACTAGTGTTGCTCTTTTTAGAACTACAACCGGTCATGACTACCTGGCCTCCCACCTGCACCGCATTGGCGTGTTGTCGTCTCCTGAATGTGTTCTCTGTGGATACACTTCCTTGAATGCGGATCACCTAATTGCATGTCCAGCCTTGATCTCAGACACGCAAGTCCAAGACGAAGATGGTACGGCAAGGCTCTCACGTCTCTACTGGTCAGCGCGCCGCCTAATGGCCCAACAGCCAAGGGTGGGCGTTGGCTAGTAAGTAAGTAAGTCTTTTTTTTTAAGAAAACAGTATGGATAATAACGACTAAAAAACTGCAAAGTCAGAGTGGCATGGCAGCCCATATGATTTTGTAAAATCAAAGAATTGTATATTATATGTATATCAAAAATTAAAGATTTTCAAAACTGTATACAACAGTGATAAAAACAATTATCACTTAAGTTTTACAACAACTGGCATAATTTTTACAAAATTGTTAAATCTTTTGTTTAAACCTTGTTACAAATATATATATATATATATATATATATATATATATATATCAGCCATCTGTGCATATATAAATTAAAACCAAGTGGTATACAACAGCTGTGGAAGTGTGCCAGAAAAGGCCTGACCTGACCAGGTGAGACAAGTATCAGACCTGCATGAAACGGTACCAACGTGTGCCTAACTTGTGTCCCAAAAAACTATGTGAAATTTAACACCCGGAAACATCCTGAAAACAAAACCCCCACCCTTAAATACAGAAAAATAATTAAATGTGAAACCCCAGTGACACTCAGAAAACATCTGAACCAGCCGGTTCAGAATCAAGAAACTCATACCTATACTTAGCTTTACAGAACAAATTACCCTTACAATATTAGCATTCGAAACATATAAAAAACTCTGGCGCACCCCCACAGTGTAGCTCACAATTACAGTGATAGTACGTTATAAGTGTGGATAATGTTCATAGTAAATGTCTTGGTGACACACCCTTGATTTAACTGTCTAGCTGAGTAAGCACATAGTTCGAGCACAATTTGTTATACTGATGTTCTGCGGGCCAGGCCAAAAAAAAAAATAATAAAAGAGTTCATATCACCTTAACTGAAGCGGTTGAATTACATCTTTCCGGTTAGCTAGCTCCCTCCTCGGTGCAGACAAGTTTCAGGTGGTTCATGGCTGGTGAAGGTGGCAGTACACCAGCTGTGGCCACGTCTCCGTTCTAGGGCGAGAACCCTAAGGATTCAAAAAGATTAAAAATACTGTCCACTAAAACTTGCACCCTAGTCAAGTATTTTAAACATCAGAACTTGAGCTCCCAACTAACTCAAGATAAAGCAAAAAGTTTTTTAAATTGCATAAGGAGTAATTATATCTTCAAAGTAATTATGAACTCACAAAAATAATAAAATGTGCATAGTAATGAGGCACACGCACCAGATTTAATAAGTGTCGACATAACCGTACATGTTGGAGACACCTCGCCACGTGGCGATACAATTATCGTAATTTTGCAAATAATGAATACACTAAAGGCCCTCACAGCTACATACAATTAAAAGAGTTACAGTATTTCATCTAAGGGCGGTCTTACAATTTACTTTTAACTGATATAATTAAAGAAAGTTCACACTTCCGGTCACCAGTGCGTGTTAATACATCACCAACAAGATTCAACTCTCTCTATAACGTACTTCATTTAGTTACAACTTTATACAATGATTAAACAATTGATAGTTACTTGAACCATGATTAAAAGAAATTACTGGCGGTATCTAAATACTAAAACATCGATTACCTTTCTTACTACACACACACACACACACACACACACACACACACACACACACACACACACACACACACAAACACACACGTCTGACCGAACCACGAGCATTCTAACGTTCACCTCTGGTTGAATACATTTTGAATTTAACATTTCCTTACTAGTAAATCATTGTCCACAATTGTATGAGTCACTTACCGGGAAGTCTCAAAAACTTAGCCTGCCATCAAAGACGAGTAGAAGGCTGCCCAAGTAAACTGTCCGAGGAGAGGTGAAGCTGTTTATTCGGTGACAGGCTGACTGCAACTGATTTGTACAGCGACAGCGCAACGAACCCCAAATTTCGCCGCGAGATCGCGTGCACTGTTTGACAGTGCCGTCCAAATATCGCCGCGCTAACTGACATTGATAAGTCAACGAATTTATTATTGGAAAAATTGTTTATATCTTCGATCGCCGGGTTATGCAAACACCGGCACAACTCATAATTACAGTTCTTGTTTTAATGCGTTATCCGCATGTACGTAGTTAAGACTGAACTGGTGAGTTATTTTTATTACCTACTTTCTTTCTTTGTAACCAATGTCGTCCGTCCGTATCGGTCGTGAGCAAGGAAGAGAATCCTACTTGAGATCACTGAGGACACCCACCACTCTAGGCAGTTCTCTAGGTCGCACTCCGCCAAGAGAACCATTGTACCGATTTTTTTACTTTCCTGCTGTCTTCCATTCTCACGACATTACCTAGCCTCTTCAATCTTTGTATCTTAATGAAGGAGGTAATGCTGAGATCATCATATACTCCATACAATCCTACGCCGCCATAATCCATTTCTACAAGTTGGGCCTAAGCAATCCTCGTAAGCAGTTTTGCTTCAGATCTGTCCAGAAGCTCCGTTACAGACCTATTAAGGGTCTATGTTTCACCACCATATGCCATGACTGGTCTAATTAAGATTTTTTATAACCAGTGGCGTATCTTTTGCCTGGGTTGTCCGGGATTGGGTGGCTTCATACAAAACAAAAAGCTAGTTAAGACTAATCAACATGTCTATCTCTAAAGTGGTTGAAATCAGTTCCATTGAAGTAAACGGTAATAACACAATAAAAATACGCGTAACCGGAGCATTGTTTACAAGATACTTATTGACTGAATTCATTTTCCTATATTTCATTTTTCTAATGTAGTTCTGTGTAATAAACCTGCTTGTACATTTAAAAGAGAGTTACTATTAGATTAGCGTACAGAGCTGAAAAAAATAATATAAAAGCCTAAAAATTAAGAGCTGAACAAAATTCCTCAACTTTTTCGACACTCGGGGGGGTCCCGTTCGCCCCCCCACCCGAAATTCGTCTCTCTATACGTCCTGAACTTTGTTGGACTGAGTTACTAACCAACTATTAAAGATGTTATTCTCGTCAAAGTATACTCTGTTTTCGGTTGCAATTTTCGTCAAGGTCTTCACTTTAGAACTAAGACAGTAGCACCAAGGTATTGGAAAGTAGAGACTGCTTCGGAACAGACTGCTAGAGGTCGATACGCCTAAGGATCAAATGGAGAAGAAGAAGAAGAAGAAGAAGTATTTATTTATCTTGAAAGCGGTGAATGCACTTACGTAGTACAAAATATCTCGTAAAACAGTTATCCGTAAGTAAACACGGCGGCAGTGAGTATGCTTCTACCGACCATTAATTGCTTAAATTAAAAAAAAGGTAAGACAAAGACAACAACAGACAAAAGGCAGGTTTATGGTTGGCGTGACGCTTAAAACACGCCCGCTTCAACTTGTGACATTTCGCTGTCTAGCCTACAGCTGATCTAGTTTCATGTAAAGTTTTCCTGTCCACGGGCCCGAGTCTTCAATTTATCGCAAAAAATCATTTTCATTGGCTGCCTCAGCAAACCGTAACGTGTGACAAACAATATTATTATTTATTACGTTGTAAGGACATTTGAAATCAACATTAGTTGAGTCCAACATAATTATACTAGCAAGCTACATGAGCTGCAGAATTCGATCACTATTTTGAATTAAATACATTTAATATTACATAATTTTTTAGTTTATCCTGTAACACAAAATTACGGAAACCTGATTACTGATTACTCTACTATTATTGTTAGTAAAATCACAATTGTGAAGCAAATTATCAAACAAGAAACACTAAAAATTCCGAACTAGTTACGTTTATGACCAAAATGCAGAAACAACAAATAATTTAGCCTAGCTTTTAAGTTTACGGTATGTTTTCTTTAATATCTATGATATCCATAGGCCTCGTATATAGGGCATGTGCAACATTTGTCACAAATATACAAGTGATTACATTATGTAACGCGTTTTCATAAAAATAACATACAAACTTTCTATAGGCGATCAAGAATTTGTAAGGACAGATTATTTTATGATTATTATCGGGGGTCCTACAATCTATGCCGCGTACGGGGTTGGAACACTTGCCCGGAGTGACACTTGGACGGAGTGACATTTGCCCGGAGCCCTTCCCTCCACATAATAGTATTTGGTAATTCAGAAGTACTTACTTACTTACTAGCCAACGCCCACCCTTGGCTGTTGGGCCATTAGGCGGCGCGCTGACCAGTAGAGACGTGAGAGCCTTACCGTACCATCTTCGTCTTGGACTTGCGTGTCTGAGATCAAGGCTGGACATGCAATTAGGTGATCTGCATTCATGGAAGCGTATCCACAGAGAACACATTCAGGAGACGACAACACGCCAATGCGGTGCAGGTGGGAGGCCAGGTAGTCATGACCGGTTCTAGTTCTAAAAAGAGCAACACTAGTTGCTCGGGGTAGAGTTCTGTTGATGGGGCCGTCCGTAACTAATGTTGCCCATCTTTTTCCCACACAGGCTCTTAATTATTTTTCTTTTAGCCATAGGCTTATTGAGGAGTTTTGGTAATTCAGAAGTGAAGTAAGACTGTGACACTTGCTCGGAACTAACATTAGTATCTTAAAACTGTTCAAAACGTATCGTCTTTCAATTTTGGAAGGGTTGAATTCAGTGTTATAGTGCAATATTACTTTTATTTTATGAATTTGAGGAGTTTTGGTAATTCAGAAGTGAAGTAAGACTGTGACACTTGCCCGGAACTAACATTAGTATCTTAAAACTGTTCAAAACGTATCGTCTTTCAATTTTGGAAGGGTTGAATTCAGTGTTATAGTGCAATATTACTTTTATTTTTATGAATTTTGAGAGACTTTTAGCCGACTTTGCGTCGTTTCTAGGGAACACCACGGGGAGGTAGTCTCTTATCGTTCCCCATATATTTTGTTCACTTTATGTGAGTTCGTCAATTTTGTTGTTTTTTTTAATGGTAAATTAGAATATTTACATATTTACAATATTTACAAATCTTTCCAGGTGAGAGTCTACTTCTCTAACCTATAGGCATTGCCTTTACTTTAACTTCTGGACGTAAGCAACACAAACAAGGAAAGACCTTAGTTTGCCATCTAGTTCCAGTTTTTTCAAGGCATTTTAAATGGTTTCACCACTCTTCACTGCTGCTTTCTTCCTCTTCTTCCCGTCAATATTCAGGGCTTTCTATCAAAAAAGTGGCCGTAATACTCTGCGTCTTCTCGTAGAGTCTTGAGCAGTGAATATACATTTGGATGAGACCTCGAAATTAAACCATTAATCCTTTGGTTCCACCCTTCAGAAACATTGTTGGTCTGGTGCCGTCTTCCGCAACAGTTCCACACTTTCCTTTGGATATGCTGATTCTCAAGCCACTGATCGACGACGTAGTCATAGAACACCCGCAGTTTCTCGTCTTCAGGTGTGCTTTCCTGGACACTTAGCCAAGCATCATCAATCAGTTCTAGCGGAACATGCGCGAGGGCAGAACACATTCGAATATGAAGTCGAATCTCTTCATTTTCTTTGTACGCAGGAGCAAGGCCACAATCTTGTACTCTCTTCCATAAACATTGGTTAAAATGGTAGTTACAATCAAAAATTTCAGCTTCAGGGAACAGAGTTTTAGCTGATTGGATGATTGGCATTTCAAAGTCCATTGTAAGTGTCACAGGATTCCATCCAGGTACGTTGTTTTTCACTGCTTTGAAAAAGCGATCATATGTTTCTCGTTTCTTATTTGGCAACAACGCGTAGACTGCTCGAATAGTCTTGGTTTCTTTCCGAGAACTTCCCAGATTGGCATGGATGATAAATAACTGCCCAAACTGTTTGCTTGACTCTCGAAGATTCTGTCGACGAAGAATAAAGAACAACTTGTCAATGCAGATTTTCCTTTTTCGCTGGCAAACATCAATATTCTGTCTTTAGGCCCTCTGTTGTCGTCTTCAAGTAGAAAATTTTTACCGTCATTCATAAGTATATCATTTTCATATAAATAGTAATATAGATTTACCTTTTTCTTGTCCGTCTGGTGGCCTTTATTCTTTATGTAAATCTACGCGTTTCGGGACATATGTCCCATCATCAGGAATATCCCTTGGTGAAGTTCGTCAATTATTAAAATATTAAAAACAACTTTATATACAATTTTACACACATCACAATAAATATAAATATAAACACAAAAAAATATACATAAAAACCCCCAAACGTGAGAACACACGCGATATCGTTGGTGCGCACCACGAAATACTATAGTCGACTGCCCGACTGACATAGATTTACATAAAGGATAAAGGCCACCAGACGGACAAGAAAAAGGTAAAACTATTTTACTATTTATATACATGTAAGTGGCCTGGATACCAAAAAGTATGGATCTAAAAATATCATTTTCCTCTAATCGTATTCCTTCAGAGTCGACTGGGTCCTTTGTAGGCCCCACACTTTTTCTTCGAATGTGATGTAATGATTGTTTGGCACTTTTATGTGATGGTAGTGAAGTCACAAAGTCATATCCTCGATTAAAGAGCGGACCTACTTCTTCGGCGTAATTTGAAATCGTATTAACAACACTTTTTCTCACTTGAGTTGCCGCTTCGTCCGGAATACAATCATGAGTTGCTTCGCCTACGACAGTATTATTTTTCGTTGACATTCTGCCTTTACATTTACTTTTCTTATAATCAACACATCGGCAATAAGTCACATCTTCTTTGTTGGTATAGTCAACAATATACTGATGTCAATTGTAGTTCAACAAAGGGTTCCCTTGGTGGTCTCAGTGATCTCCATCTTCACTACACCACGAATCACTACACTTATCACTTGCACAGAATACTAGTTGTCTCACAGATGTCAACTAAGGCAATGAACTATTTAGGGGTGAATCCCTCCCCCTCCCTTGTTTCTGCATTCCTATAACCAGTCCGACTCACCGCCTACCGGACTCCGTGCAAGTGTCACTGACAAAAATACCCATGATTAGTCATTTCCTGGAATGCTTAGGGCTCTGGGAAAATGTCAACAAATTCCATCTTCGGGCAAATGTCCCTCCGTGCAAGTGTCACAACTTCCCCGCATTTAGATCGCCATTTCTCGCTATCCTTCCAGTCATCATCTTCAATAGGTCGCTCTCACATGCTTTTCCTAATTCCTGTTCTCCATTATGTTGTCACTCTTCCTTTTCTTCTCCTGTTTTTTGGTGTGTAACTGAATGCTTTCTTTGGCCATCGCTTCTCCTTCATCCTCATTATGTGAACATAGCATAGCAACTGTCTGGATTCTATTCTTTCTGCTGTTGTAAATACGCCCCCTGTTTTTCTTCTTACATCTTCGTTTCTAACATGTTGCATTCTAGAAATATTACACGCTCTTCTTAAGAAGTCCATTTCCACAGTTTCTATAATCTTTTTCTCTTTATCTGAAAGTTGCCAGCATTCCCAGCCATAAGTTAAAATGAATGGGCTCCATAATAGTTGTGTAGATTGTCAGTTTAATTTGAAGTTTCATTTTGTTCGACCAAAGTAACGAGTCTAGCAAACGAACAGCCTTTTTCCCTGTTGTATCCTATTTTTGATGTCATTTTTTGTTGTTTCATCTTCTGAAATAATGCATTATTTCAGAATGCTGAGAGATGACAGTGTTAATTGGGAGAAGATGTTTAAAGTAGTCATAAACACGGGTGTAGATTTTCGGGATTTAAAAATAATTTGTCGCCCGTATAAAGATAACACGGCGCTGATAAATTTCGTAAAAACACAAGAGGATGCATAAGTTGTAAGGGAGGTTGCAACCTCTCTCGTGCATTGACTGACAGGACGCTCTTAATGAGCAGAAGGATTGTGGAATAAAAGTGCAAAGAGAGAGAATTGACATGTTAAGATTTGCAAGTATGGATGAAAGTGAACAGGAGTTAAGCGAACAGTTACATGTAGTGGATGAGTTTTGAGCAAAGAGTACAATTTAAGAAAGCATTCAGTGGCGTGGCATGGGTACATTGTCTAACACCTGTTGCCGGTTGTGATAGGCATAAAAAAAGTAATTCGAATTTTTTCTTCTACCAAGTGTTCTTTTTAGAGTATTTTCTATCTTTCGCTGTTAGAAGAACAGGCACCCGGTTCAACGGAATCTGACTCCATTATACTTACACAGAAGAAATGAGGACACAAATAATCGAATTAATAATAATAAAGACAAACAGAGAAACACATAACTAAACGAACAAAACACAAATAGGTAGGTAGTAACTGCTTCACGTTGGTTCCGAAACAAACATAGCTGCTAACTGAGCGTTTTGCCGGTTTATACAGCGGCAACACATTAATGTATCCCCCTCCGCAGTTTGTACAGTGACAACTACTACGAGCTCCATGACCGTACTCAACGCTACACTTTTCCTACTAAAATTGTTTGGATTTGAAATTATTTAATATCTAAAGTATTTATTCTGTGAAATAGTTAATATTATTTTCTCTTATTTCCAGTACTGTTGCCGCCGGCAACAACGGTTACATGGACGCCACGCTATTGAAACGACGTTAATAAAATTAAAGTGATGGTCTGTAGTAAGCACAGACAAACCAGTATCAATGTATTTCTGAATGGGAAAAGGTAGAGGAAGTAGAGAGTTCATCTACTTGGGAAATAAAATTACGGGAGACGGAAAAAGTAAGAGACACGTTTTGAGTAGGATCTGACAAGCCAAAGTTGCATTTAACAGTAAATGGAAATTACTGACCTCTAAAGACGTTGCTGTGCATTTCGTACTCTGCAGATAATTTTACACTTTAAAACATTTTTAACATGATAGTGTTTTTAGGCTGGGGGTCATTCCACAAAATGCGTGATGCAAAATGAGTAACGTCATCGAAAAATGTAACGCTCCAGGTGATGTTAACACTATATTTTTTCCACACTTTCGATTCCCCACAGTCTAGAAGTCTTCGGTCTCTGTCGTTTTTAGGTACATAGAAAACATGATAATATTTTCCACAAAATGCGTGATGCAAAATGTGTAACGTCATCGAAAAATGTAGTTTATGTGTGAGTCTGCAGTTTATGCACATTATACGTTTCAAAAGCCTAAAAACATGATCATGCTTCGATGTTTCGGTTTCGTCGAAATTCTTTTATGATTGAGAATGACTGTGCGATTAATCACTATTATGCGGTTAATCGAAAACTAAATTCAAAAGAAAAAAATATTCTCACTAAAAATTAAAAAAAGTAAATCGTTAAGCGTTTTATTTGATACCATTTTGGGGTCTGGTGTCCTCCAGTTTTTAAAATTTTAATCTCTAATTTTTTCTTCTGACAAGTTTGTCTCCCAGGGTTTATGGAGGCTCTGCATTCTTGTAACCGTCCTTCCTCTAGTCATCAGCATCATCATCATCATCTTCATGGATTAATCTAAGGATGGTTTGTTCCGGTCTCAAACAGGGAAAAATTAGAGCTGGTCACTCCAGCGCTTCCTCGGACGTCCGACACCCCTCTGTCCCCTCGGCTTATAGTTATTCAGTTCCTGCCGTACATCTGTATTTCTTCTATGATCATGGAGACTATACTCTGCCACGTGTCTGAGAAATCTCATTTCAGCCGCTTGGATGCGACTGGCCTGGCCTTTCGTTAAAGTCCAGTTCTCAGACCCATAAAGAAACACTTCTAATTATTTAATATCTAAAGTATTTATTCTGTGAAATAGTTAATATTATTTTCTCTTATTTCCAGTACTGTTGCCGCCGGCAACAACGGTTACATGGACGCCACGCTATTGAAACGACGTTAATAAAATTAAAGTGATGGTCTGTAGTAAGCACAGACAAACCAGTATCAATGTATTTCTGAATGGGAAAAGGTAGAGGAAGTAGAGAGTTCATCTACTTGGGAAATAAAATTACGGGAGACGGAAAAAGTAAGAGACACGTTTTGAGTAGGATCTGACAAGCCAAAGTTGCATTTAACAGTAAATGGAAATTACTGACCTCTAAAGACGTTGCTGTGCATTTCGTACTCTGCAGATAATTTTACACTTTAAAACATTTTTAACATGATAGTGTTTTTAGGCTGGGGGTCATTCCACAAAATGCGTGATGCAAAATGAGTAACGTCATCGAAAAATGTAACGCTCCAGGTGCTGTTAACACTATATTTTTTCCACACTTTCGATTCCCCACAGTCTAGAAGTCTTCGGTCTCTGTCGTTTTTAGGTACATAGAAAACATGATAATATTTTCCACAAAATGCGTGATGCAAAATGTGTAACGTCATCGAAAAATGTAGTTTATGTGTGAGTCTGCAGTTTATGCACATTATACGTTTCAAAAGCCTAAAAACATGATCATGCTTCGATGTTTCGGTTTCGTCGAAATTCTTTTATGATTGAGAATGACTGTGCGATTAATCACTATTATGCGGTTAATCGAAAACTAAATTCAAAAGAAAAAAATATTCTCACTAAAAATTAAAAAAAGTAAATCGTTAAGCGTTTTATTTGATACCATTTTGGGGTCTGGTGTCCTCCAGTTTTTAAAATTTTAATCTCTAATTTTTTCTTCTGACAAGTTTGTCTCCCAGGGTTTATGGAGGCTCTGCATTCTTGTAACCGTCCTTCCTCTAGTCATCAGCATCATCATCATCATCTTCATGGATTAATCTAAGGATGGTTTGTTCCGGTCTCAAACAGGGAAAAATTAGAGCTGGTCACTCCAGCGCTTCCTCGGACGTCCGACACCCCTCTGTCCCCTCGGCTTATAGTTATTCAGTTCCTGCCGTACATCTGTATTTCTTCTATGATCATGGAGACTATACTCTGCCACGTGTCTGAGAAATCTCATTTCAGCCGCTTGGATGCGACTGGCCTGGCCTTTCGTTAAAGTCCAGTTCTCAGACCCATAAAGAAGTGTGGGAAGAGCCATCACCTTGTAGAATTTTATGAGTGTTCCTTTACTTGCTGACTTAAGGGTTCGCCTAATGGTCCCGCACATAAGGTTGAACTTATGGTACTTATTCACAACGTCGTTCCTTGATGTAGACTATCATAATATGAACATTAAATTAAAAGAATAAACAATGAATTTTAATAATAATAAGACCATGTAGAAAATAATGTTTTAAATTAAATAATTTTAATTTTATTAAATTATTATTTAATTTTATAGACCACTGAGTAAGCAGTAAACATACACTGCTGACAATCATTTGTAATTTTAACAAATTCAAATTAATGACTCTTACGCCAACAACAACAACGCTTACGTAAGCGATAGAAGCGCCATTAACAACACTATCTAATTGTCGTTATGCAACTGCAATTGTCGTTGACAGTATTACATGTTGTGACAGTGATCAGAATTGTCACTTAATGTTCGTTGTTGTTGTATTCTATTCATAGAGAAGCGTCTCTAGTTCGTCACTCTAATCTATTATAACCATTATCATAATCATAAATATTCGAAATAGACTATTCCAAAGTCAGTCTCTTTTTTGGCAACATTCAAATTAAAGGACTGGCTCTTGCCAAGTGAAATACCTGGAGAGAATTTTCGAGGGCTAGATATTCTTACTGAGATGATTAAAAGAAACAGAATTATATGAGCAGGTCGTGTACAACGGAAGATAGACAATGGAGCTATGAAGAAAGCACTGAATAGGGATCCAGGTGGGTGAAGAAGAAGATGGAGATCCCAGAAAAATGGGTAGAAGATGTCGAAGAAGACCTGCAGCACCTGGGGAGTAGTGCAGTGGCGCAGACAAGAGAGAGCCCCGAGCTCTTCAGGAGCTGTGGTGTAGAAGGTGCCGGATTAAGAGGGGCTAGGGGGCTAAAGCTCCTCTTGTCGGGGGGGGGGCACGCCCTACCATTTACAAATTCTCATTTTCGAACGAATAAATAAAGTTTTCCGAGCAAGCGAAATATTAAACAGAGGACTGACAAGGAAAGTACCTGAAGTGCGGATCACGGATTTAAATGAAACTTGGGGACTTGGGGACATGTTTAGGTACATAAGGTTATGGCAAAAGTCAAAGCAGTAAAGTTTAACGCTCCAAAGTTATAAGCTATCACAATTGTTTTATGATGTTTTTGGATTTAAGGTGGGAAGTAGGTAATGTACTAGATAAAATATTTAAGAAAAATGTGTATAACTCAAAAAATGAACAAAAAATTCAGATCAACTGTAACTAAACTAAAAAATAAAATAAAAAAGAATGATATTTTAGTTACGAAGGCAGACAAAGGAAACACAATGGTGCTACTGAAAAAGGACGAATACATAAAGAAAACGGAAGCATTAATAAGTGAAGGACCATATGAAGAAATAAAGTATGATTATACAAGTAAGTACCAGTCAAGGTTAAAACAAATGATGAAACAAATAACATTTATAAAAGAAAGAAAGAAAAAGTATTTAATGGAAAATAATCCAACAGAACCAACTTTTAAAAGTCAGGTTAAAATACATAAAGAAGGAAAACCAATTAGACCGATTGTTTCTTTTATTAATGCACCTATTTATAAATTATCAAAGGAAGTTAGCAGAATATTGAAAGAGAAATATGAATTTGGGACAAAATACAGCAGAGAAAATAATGTAAAATTGATAGAAAAACTAGAAAATATTAGAATGAATGAAAATACAAAATTGATATCACTGGATGTTGAGGACATGTTTACCAATATTACAGTAAATAAAGTTATTAAGTTAATAAACGATAATAATATGGGAGAATACAGGTATAAAAAACAATTGATTAAAGTAGTTAAAGAATGTGTAAATCAAAACTATTTTAGGTTTAATAATAAGTTTTATATACAGAAAAAAGGATTACCTATGGAATCTTCATTATTCCCCATTCTTGCAGAAGTATACATGAATGATTTTGAAAAGCAATTAATAAATTCCACTAAGTACAAAGACAACATAAAATTATGGACTAGATACGTTGACGATGTATTAGTAATTTGGGAAGGAAGCATATAAGAAGTGCATGCGTTTATAAATGTGGTAAATAATAAGGATAAAATCTTACAGTTTAAAGAAGAGATAGGAGACAAGAAAATAAATTACTTAGATTTAAACATAGAAATTAAAAATAATGAAAAACTATAGTTTGGGATATTTAGGAAAGTATCGTATTCTGATATAATTATGCTAAGAGAGTCTTACCACCCTTATAGATATAAAATGGCGGCAATCAATTCATTTTGTTATAGAGCTCATATGTGTTTAAAAGAGACAGAAACAAAAGATAGGGAGTTAAAAACGATCAAGGGAATTGTAAGGAATAATAATTATAACACCAACATAGTGGATAAAGCTATGAAAAGTATTAACACACAAAAAGCAAAAAAAAAGAGCCAGAACAAAAGAATTATGCAAGGTCATTGCCATACATAGGATCACATACTAGGAAAATTATAAAATGTTTTAATAAATACGGAGTAGATATAGCTATTAAAAAATGTGAAACAGTATTTGATAAGATAAGGAATAAAAATATAGAAAAATATCCCAGTATTACAGAGAAGCGGAATTTATAAATTAAAATATAAAGACTGCAACAAAATGTACCTAGGTGAGACAGGACGGAAATTCGTATGCAGGTTGTCTGACCACAAACGTGGAGAAAGTTATAGAACAACGAATTCGTTAAATGCAAGACATTTCATAGAAGAGAATCATCAGTTTGTGAATCCTTTGGAAGATTACGAAATTGTAAAAGTAGTAAATAATACAGTTGGAAGGAAGCTTAAGGAGGAGTTAGAAATATTGAAAGAAAGAGAAAAAGAGTTAGACAATTTAATGAATACTAAAACTAAATTTGATAATGAAGAAATATTTTACAATATAATTAAAAAGTAAAAGATAGATATAAAGAGATAGATAAAAGATAGATAAAAGAAATAAATTATGACGGATAGATAACATTAAGAATTAAATTGCATAGGACTATATGGATGGTTTTAAAATAAGGGTGAGTGACCGTGCCCACAAGTGTGAATGAGAAAGGCGGTAAGTTTTAAAAAGAATGCACACACACACACACACACACACACACACACACACAAGAAATGTCCTAGAAAAATATGTAATTAACTGTACAGACGGGGGTGACAGGGCTCGGATGTAGGGAAGGGACATTTCAATTATAGCTTGTTGTGTGTGGCCAGAGGGGAGGGGTGGGGGTGTGAAGGGTTTGGTTTTTACTTTCTCTTGTCAATTCCGATCTGACGATGAGCTGAGAAGCTTGAAAGCGCTAATCGGAAAAATTTTTCTATAGTGGTGTGCAACAGTAATAATAATTCTCCTTCAAGGATTAGATCAACTGATGTTGTTATCGACAACGATCGTTCTTTTTCAGAACTACTGAATCGATTCCAAAGACATACCAGATGTACCAAAGGACATTGTCTTAAGTGGAATGACAGAGAATATACTTGCAGGTTTAAATATCCTAAAGAATTACAAGAGCAATCTCTTCTAGAGAAAAATGAGAAAGGTATTTGGATATATACACCAAATGATGAACTCCTGAATCAGTATAATCCTGTCATCGCACAAACATGGAGACCAAATACTAATATTAGTATAGTCACCTCCTTATACCAGGTGGTTGAATATGTATCCAAATATGCTTCAAAGTCAGAACCTGCTTCAAACAATATGACGTAAATATTTCAAGAAATCGTTGAATCGAGAACCCCGGATGAAGAATCTCGTCGAGCATATACAAGTTTGATGATAAGAGTGATCGGAGAAAGAGACATCGGGGCTTGCGAAACATGTCATTTACTCTATGGAATTCCATTGTATCAATGTACCAGAACTTTTAGAATACTTGTCATAACAATAGAAGACTATGTTGCAATTAATGGAACCAACAGTGAAAATGACAGTACTTCATTCGTTCAGTTTCATAGTAGTAGACCACTAGACATGGAAGAAATAACATTATTCGATTTTGCTAAAAAATTTTCTAAGCGAAGAAATAATTCAATTAACACAAACAGAAAAGAAAGAATTGTACACGTTTTCCCTAAAGTAAACAATAATAACAATGCAGTCAATACTGAATTACGTATATTGTAAACAAAAGTCGATTTTACATAAGCATTGGCGTAATGAAGAAGACTTGAAAAGTACAGATGAAACATGGTTCATGGCTTATACCCGACACAATTTTGGACAGTTTCACGAACAATTACACATGTCTTTAATTACAGAAGAAACTGAAATTGATCAGGATAATAATAACGATTTTGATATTTTTGACGATAGAGACTGGATGGGTATAGCAGCAGTAATGCCTAATGCACTACCAACTCATGTTGGTCTAGAAAATCGTGATATCGATTTACTTCATAATTGGGAAGCAGCCTATTACAAATATCCAGATATAAAGAATAAAACCTCTTTCATCGAAAGGAATCGAGAAACATTTGGGAATCAGTATGTTTCTCATGAATCATACAATGTTATTTTCAACGACCAACCAAATAAGATATTATCTTTCTTAGAATATCAGCTAAATGACTATGATGATTGCAATCAAAGACTTGCAATTATTCAGGGAAAAGCTGGAAATGGAAAAAGCTGTGTAATTAATGAAATGATTAGAAGAATTAGGATAATTCATATTTTGGCTGCGATGCAACTCTTTTAATGGCTCCTACTGGTGTGGCAGCTAACAATATTGCTGGACAAACTATTCATTCAGCTCTAAGAATAAATACTTTAAAGAAAAGGGGAGGAACTTTCAAAGATTTAGAAGGTGAATCCAAAATTGCTTTTGAAGAAGAATTAAAAGATGTGAGGTTCGTTATTATTGATGAAGACAGTATGTTGGGTTTGAATTTGTTTTTCTAAGTGGATATGCGACTCAAACAAGCAAAGCAGCGTTCTTCAGCTGTTTCTTTTGCGTGTATTTAGTCGATGATTGGTCCCAACTTCCACCGTTTTGTGACAGGAGTTTTTCAATATTGGTAATAACGTTCAGACCATTCAATCGAATCTTTTATATAAACAGTTCAAAAAAGTTTTTTAACGAAGATTACGATACAGCAAGGTTATGATCAAAAAAATTTCAGAGAGGCTTTAAATAGAGTCGCAAATGATTATTGATAGAGTCGCTGAACAAGATTATCAGCTCTTATCTAAAAGATTTTATGTAAACAATATCGGGGACAATTTCAAAGATAGTGTCTGTATAATGTCGAAAAATGCTGAAATCGAACGCTTTAATTTATGAAAAACTAGAAAGCAATAAACAACCTGTGGCTCTAATCAATGCAATCTATAATTGCCCAGAAGCCTCTCTAGCAAAATCTGACGATGCTCAGGGATTATTTGCCCAATTACGTTTAGGCCTATGTAAAGGTGCTCGAGTTATCCTTAGAAGAAATCTTTGGGTCACAAAAGGACTAGGCAACGGTTCAGTTGGGACAGTAACTGATATTATTTATGACCCAGCATTTGTATGCGTAAATCATAACGATCACATGCCAATATGTATACTTGTATCTTTCGAAAAATATACAGGACCAGTTCTGTACGAGAACTCAATACCCATTCTACCAGTAGTGGCATCATTCAAGAAAAAATTAAATTTCTTGTACTCGCAAACAATTTCCATTAATGTTAGCATATGATAGATCGCAAGGGATAACATTAGATAAGGCAATTGTTAATTTAGGAGACAATGAATTTCAGGTTGGATTAACGTATGTTGCTCTTTCAAGAGTGAAAACATCAGAAGGATTATTAGTCTATTAAAACCAGCGTTTAATTTTGATACGACTGCTAAAAATTAATAGAAGTCCATCAATGGTTGATCGTAGAGATGAGTTGCAAAGGTTGTGGAATATGTCTAATGACAATTAATGTATATTGTACTATAATGTAATGTATTCAATAAAAAGTGTGTATCATAAAAGTGTATATATTTTGTTGATTGTAAAAATATTGATAAACAAATTATTACGAATATCAAATGCTCCGCCCATTTGTGTCAGTGACACTCCTAGTAATAATAATAATAACAACAACAACAACAATAATAACCGTCATGATAGTGACATGTTTCACATTTATTGCTAATATCAGTAAAATAATGTACTTTAAAAAATAGCTCTAATAAAAATTAATTCTGGAAAAGTTCATATTCTAAAAATATATCGGATTTTGGCTCAGAAAATTTGGTGAGCAGAAATAAATGCCATCTTGATATATTATGGTGTTGCCGGGAATCGAACCCGGAACGTTTAAATCGTTAGACGAGCATAATACTTTAAAATTTTCATGCCGTGTCTTTAGAAATTATAAATTAATTTTTTACTGGCTATATGATGTACACGGTAGATATTCAATATAGGCTATAACACATTCTGGCGTTCGGCCGTCCATTACATCCAGCCACTCCACTCATGCAGACTGGATCGACACCGTGACCGCCAAATGTTACTACTGCCGGCAGACAGTCGATCCTGCGATCACAAGATTTTTACACCAGCACCAAGCCGAAGAGTGTTCACATTTAAAAAACAGTGGGTTTTAAATTGTAAATTAATTACTAGAGTAGAGAGAGTTTTGTGAACAGGCTGTGTTACGGTATGGCGTGTGTGTTGTTGACCAGCGTGTAGTGAGTGTTGCATAGTACCAGTTGTGCCCCTCCGGCCCCCCACCACACCTGTGTTCTCGCCCCACCAAGGCCCGCCGTCGCGGTCGTCACGAACCACGCAAGGTGGTTCTCAACTCCGTTTAGTTGGCGAATCGACTTTTAACGAACGCGGCTATGCACGTTTATTTGATCAGTGTTTAATCAAAATAAAATTTGTGTGGTTTATTTTGTCTGAGTAAAAAAAATATATTTTCTGTGTACCAAAAAAAAGTTAAAAGTTTTTTTTCTTTTTTCGCAATGCGATCAAGGTAGGCGCGGCGATCTCAGTCAGTTGTTGTTCTGTTTTGTTCGTTGTTAATTTGAAACTGTGATTGTTAATGTTAATTCAGTGAGTTTGTTATTACAAAGTGTGGTGATTACATCGTACAGTGTTTTCAGTTATTTGTGTTTTTAATTTTAAAGTAAAAAAAAGTTTAATATTTATTTACTCTGTGTGTGTGTGTGTGTGTGTGTGTGTGTGTGTGTGTGTGTGTGTGTGTGTGTGTGTGTGTGTGTGTGTGTGTGTGTGTGTGTGTGTGTGTGTGTGTGTGTGTGTGTGTGTGTGTTTAATTGAGTTTTTTCTTTATTTGAATCATATCGATTTAGAAAAATTTTAGAAAATGTATTACTATTATTTTTTTTAGTTATTTCGGATAAATAATTTTGTAAAACAAAGAACTCCCGCCGTAATATTACGTATTTCGAAAATAGATTATGTCCAATATAGCAATACCGTGAGTTCGATTTAGTAACAACGATTTCGAACAAATTTAATTCCACAGGTTTGTTTACGACGAATCGTGGTGAACAAACGGTCCTGGTGGTTACTGTTTCGAAACGAGGAGTCGGTCAAAGAGCGCGGCCGCGAGTTTGATCGCTGCTGGATAACTCGATTCCCACTGGATAGCGTGCTTCCTCTCGTTTGTGTTTCCGGCGCCAGAACCGACCAAAACAAACAAACTTTCAGATAGACGCGCTGTATAGCCTAACCTCTCGTACTGAATCTCATTGCTTCCTACAAAAAGCACTCGAACTCAATTAAATTATTTATTTTTGTGTTTTATGTTTTTTCCTCTTTCAATTTAAGAGGAAGAAGACTCTCAGATTTAAAACTTTATTGTTTAGGGTTCCATTTAATTAACCTAAATTCTGTAAGGAAACGAGTTTGAAACGGACCTTTGTGTACACAAATTTAATATCCACTCTGAAAAGAGATTTTTCGTAGTTTCGTTTGGTCGTTTGTCGATTTCTCGAAATTTTGTTTTGGATCTCGACATCCATATTTGGAGACGTATCGATTTCTCGTTCCGCGAAAGGTTAATTTTATTCAGGTCTTCACAATACCTATCGCAACGATGCGAAAGACCTTGTATTCAGAATTTTAATTTAATTATTAGTCTCGAAACCATGGCTAAAAAACAATGTCAAAGCCAAAGGTACATGAATTAAATCTGCATTACAAAGGATTGCACTCAGTGTAAAAGTGGATGTATACCTACACATATTTTCCGTTAAATTAATTTAAGTAGAGAAAGGTTAACACACACACACACACTACAAAACCATTAACACCTGTTGTTCCCACCTGCGCTGTTGTAGGCGACAGTTTTTAAAATGTAGAAGAGGAACGAATCAATATTTTTTGTCAGGCATTATTATTAGTAATAGCAGTACTGTTCTTGTTGTTATTATTACTAATTCATTTTTACGATTCGTACCGTCTCTCGCACCCCAGTTTCCACGGACTGTCTTGTACAGGTAACGTAACTAGGAGGTACTCCTCCTATTGGTCGGGCGGGGGGTAGTACTGCCCTAAAGGTTGTACTACCCTTTATTTTAGTAATTTACACCATCATCATCATAGTCTTCACGGACTAAACCAAGGATGCTTTGTTCCGGTCTCAAATAGGCAAAGATTACAGCTGATCACTCCAGCGCTTCCTCGGACGTCCCACACTTCTCCGTCCCCTCGGCTTATAGTCCCATAGTTGTCTGCGGATGCAGCAAAGATGGTCCCAACAATTCAGCCGATACTGGGCGATCCTGTCGAGTATACTCATAGTATTGAGTTCCTGCTGTACATATGTATTTCGTCTATGATCATGGAGAGTATACTCTGCCACGTGTCTGAGAAATCTCATTTCAGCCGCTTGGATGCGACTGGCCTGGCCTTTCGTTAAAGTCCAATTCTCAGACTCATAAAGAAGTGTGGGAAGTGCCGTTACCTTGTACAATTTTAGGCGTGTACCTTTATTAATTTACAATACAGTAGCCTAATTCTTTTTGCTTCTGCAATTATTTATAAACCTGATTTTAACACATACTGGCAACTGAGAACAGGCCTACGTTAAGTGATTATGGTATTTTGATGAAATTTTTAATAGCTGGGGGGGGGCATTCATCACCTGATCCCCATTTTTAGTGACGCCACTTGTGTGTGTGTGTGTAGGCCTATACATATGGGGAATTAATTCCCTGATCCCTCCGTTACTGATGCTACTGGTCTTTTATAGGCCTGTATATTGATACCGACAATCGATAGCTTCTCATTTCAATTGTTTTCAGTATTCATGTTACCGGCAACTCCTATTGTATTCCTTAATTTCAGAAATTCAGGAACCGAACTTGCCTGTTAAGCTTGCAACACTTTCGACACTCCAATTGTACAGCTTGGATTTTGGACCCACTTTCTCTGTTTAATGTTTGTCTTCATCATACGTTCCAGCACTTTCTACTGTGATTTTTTGCATCCTCTCTTCTTCTTCTCTACATGGCTTGGCCTACAGCCAGTTCCGGCTTCACAGAGTCTCTGAACATTTTTCCAGGGTCTTCCACGATCTCTCGTTCCCACTGGCTTGTTTAGGAATACGCTTGTTTACCATGCGTTCAACACGGGCTTCCAATTCTGGCTGTATTCCAGAGCCGACTGTAACTTCAGGTCTTTCCTTATGTCGTCGTTTCGTAGACGATCTCTCAAACTATATCCCTTAACTGCTCTTAAACATTTCATATCCGACGCCTGCATTTTTGAAATATCTTTTTGCAGGAGAGTCCATGTTTCACATCTGTATATTAAAGTCGGCACAGCCGCGATCTTATAGAACTTTAGCTGTGTCTCCCTCTGCGTTTTGTTCTGCAATAGTAGTCTTATTATTTCTCAGGTATAACTAAATTTATTTAACTTTCTCTCGATATCATCTTTTTGTATACAAACGTGTTTATACTTTGTTTGCATTTCTTGTACGCCACAATAGTCCGTTGACAGTTATTTCTGTAAAAAATGCTATTTTTTGTCAGCTGCATTAAATCTTTGTGGTATTTTCAGTGGCGGTGAAAGGTTTACCAAAGCCCAGGGCATCCAACCGTTTTGAGGAACCAGCTACGGGGTTTTCACCGTATGTGTAGCCTATACATTTATACATTTCTTAGTTTGGATGAATTCATTATATACACCTACCGAGAATTACCCAAACTGTGCGTTTCTTGGGGAGAGGGGGAGACAATTAAGGGAATCAGAAGTTGGAAATATAGGCAGTGCCGGATTTACCACTAGGCCGACTAGGCCGCGGGCTCAGGTGGGGCCGCAAGCTACAGAGATATATAGGCCTATATATATATATATATATATATATATATATATATATATATATATATATATTTAACAGAAGTATTTTTATAAAAGTAGGAGGCACTTTGATTTAAGTATGGTTTTTTTAAATTAAATGATCAAAAATATTTGTATGTTAATAATACAAATGGAAGACAGTTCTTATATATAAATATTGGGCGTTTATTTTTAAGACGTTGGCATCCTTGAAAACTAATCTGCGCATGCGCATGCGAATTTTGAACGTCCGCTACGTTGCCTCGCTATTCTTTTGCATGTTTCTTAATATTTTCGAAAAAATTTGCTAAATGAAAGCACGCTTTTTTATAGTAGCCTACTGGTTTTAAATTTAATAGTATTAATCTGACATCAAATTACTTCTGCAGTACATATGTTACTTTAAAGTCATAGCCAGGGTGGGGGCGCTCAGAAGTCTTCGCCTAGGCCCTCAGAAATCTTAAATCCGGCACTGAATATAGGCCTGATGTTACGTGCTTTAATCTTATAACAAATATCCAGTAAACCTACGTGCATCTGAAACCGCTGTGACTAAACGGAATTATTGTTTAGAAATAATGAAGCGTATGGATTCTTCCGTATAAATCAATCTAAACAGTAAGAAACGCTTCCGCGACATTATTATGCAATCAGTTTGCAATTGCAACGCTCAGAGCGACGCATAAAAAGACGATATCGAATTGACCAAATGATAAAAACCACATCGCTATCAACTCATAATGGACGTTGTGCAACGCCGCTACATTCCATAACCGCTACTGTCTTGAAGGTCTTGCTTGTCACAGCGTCGAAAAACAATGGGACTCGGCGCTGTAACGAGTAGGTCTACATCGTAAATGTAGTGCTAATGGAAATGTTTTCCTCCGGCACACCTTGCACGTGTACCGAATTCATTATACTAGTTATTGTCAGTACCGGGCCTATGGGATACTGTCGCGGTAAAAATATATGTTCGCGGCTTCGATACTTTCTGGGTCATTCTGTTGTTATATGTAGTTAGAATTTATTAATTTTTTTTTTTTTTTTTTGCTTATCTGGTTCAAACACTCAACGTACTGAGGTTGACAATTGTTTCTGTGAAATGCCTACAAAATTGTGATTGGCATTTCATTTCAACAAATCTGTGACTGAAATGCCTATCGGATTAACAGTTGGGAAATATCCTTACATATTTCAATACAAAAGGTAGGTCTATATATTGTACGTTTACTCGTGTTTCGTGGACATTGACCCTCAATTATAAACGCTGATTCTCCTTTCTGTGTATGACAGAACTGTTATTACGCACTCCTATTTACGGTGTGACAAAATTTCCATTAGCATTGTGATTCATTCAGTCGCTTTGCTAAAAAAAATTAGTTACTGATTAAACTATTAATCTTTTGTGATGAGTTACCTTTGGGAATAATAGGATATTTCTTTTTTTTGCATTTGTAGAACTAGTTGTCTACTTAAATGTTACTTTTGCATTCGATTAAGCCAATAAACAATTGGCTTAATAATAATAAGCCAATTAATATAGGCTATATACTGCGGATGTCATATAATAGGCGTATTAGTTTAACTGTGAAGCCTTAATTTGTTTGCTGCTTTCTCATAGCATGTGAAAATATATTATATTTTTATAGTCTTCTTCCGGTATGGACCGCCTCAAAACTGTGTTGGATGACAACGTTTCACTCATATTACAATATTATCTTCAGGTTAGTCAACAGTCACACAGGCAAACATAACATAAGGTCAAATTATGTTATTCATATCTTCTGTGTGACTGAAGATAGACCTGAGGATACTCATTGTAATATGAGTGAAACGTTGTCATGCAAGACATTCTTGACGCGGTCCATACCGGAAGAAGACTTCAAAAGCATAATGGACGCGGAAGCCTATGTGGGAACAAGGTGAAAATATAGGCCTGCTCAAATGAAAGTCCAAAATTGAAACATCGAATTCCCGTGTGTTATATACAAGTAATGTCATCCATACGTGTGCCATATAAATAGGCTTTGTGTGAACTTGTTTTATGTGGTTATTTAATAGGGTCATTAGGCCTAGGCCTATATGTAATAACCCTTCTTCTGACTATTAGGCCTACTTACCCATGCGTGCCGCTTCGATGAATCCATTAGGTCTACTGTACAAATTTTTACGATTTAAAATCGCCGATTTTATTCTGAATACTAATGATGGGCTACTTTTATTTTCAACGAATTGTGTACGCGTGGCCAGTACTACGCCTACCCCAGGCGTTACTGTAATTATTCCTTTCCTCAAACTGAGTCGATCTGAAGGCGAATTGGTGTTCCCGAAAGTGGAGCTGGGACCCCGAATTAGTAACAAACGCCGTCTTTAACATAAGCCCTTTTTTAATTAGAAAAGGTTCTCGTTCCTTAGATGTATTTTAGTTTGTCCGTCGTTGTGGAACACATTTCTTCCAGTAGACTACAGCGCGAGCTGAACAATTCCTAAATTCATCTCATTTACAATCGACTGAAGCCGGCGTAATTCAGAGACTATTTGCATGTAATTTCCTTTTTCTTGTGGCCATTGTTGGATCGATAACGATTGTAGCCTACTCATTGTTGACTCTTTCCATTGTTATTGACAACAATGAAGTTGCTGCTAGCCGACAGAGGGGTTCGGCGCCTGGGAAACAGTGTGCAGTATTGACATATATAGGCCTACTTTTAGACTTACAGTCAGTTACAAACCGTTGTACACTTGAATTGAGTAACAAAAATGGCGGCACAGCTTTATTTGGTTTCGCGTAATAGGCTATGGCTTGGATCTAGTTAGTGATCTAGCGGCAACCGTTTGTACTGGACGAGACCACCAGTGTCTCCTCGGTTGTGATTTAGTGCAGGTTTACTTGCAGACTTGACACATTAAGCGCAACGGTTCTACTTTAGAATTGTAGCCCTATAGAAACCGAAAGACAGTTTCCTGTACGGAGCTACTAGAGGATTAACATTCGGGAGCCTTTGATAAAATAAACTTTTCAGGATTTTTTTTTATCCCTCGTACCCTATAGCTTACTTTAGCCGATGGTAACTCTTAGAAGTGGCCATCGTAGAAAGCTTTATAATAATCTGAGCCAATAAACTGTAAATATCGTAACACACATTGGCTCTTTTCTATTATCTACCAGCAAATGAATTTGCTCACAAGTAAGTCTGTTTGTTACTCAGTAGTTGGTAACTCTGTAGTTGGTAATTCAACATGTTGCTCCTGGTAGCATTGTGTTAAGCCATGAGTGAAGAGCTTACTGGAACATAGGGAGAGACTTCGTGCAGTATAGGAAACAATAACAATAAATCGTAGAGTGAGACTTTGTTGATCCTCACACTCTTGCTCACACACACTGTCCGTTGAAAGAATGTGGGCGAAGTTAAAGAATAAGAAGCGGAGGGGAACACACCGCACATTACGGTCGAATCGTATTATTTTTGTGATATATTATGAGGCGTAACGGACATCACGGCACAAACGTCTTTTAGCAAACTTTACTTCTTCTCCTCTTCAAGGATTAGGTTATATAAACCTGTTCCGGCATCCATCTCATCCTCGAACGACCCACGACTCTTCTACCAATGGCTGTATAATTCAGTGCCGCTTTCGGCAATCGATCCTCTGTCATTCTGTGCAGATATTCCCACCATTGTCTTCTGTAAATTGAAATAATTTCATTTATGTCCTTTACTTCGAGTTCTGCTGTGATATCTTCATTCCTTATTCTATCTTGCAATGTAGGCCTATAATTTAAAGTAGGCCTAATTCGAAGAAACTGTATTTCAGCACTGTGAATCTTGCCGCTTTCCATTTTGTCATGACCCACGCCTCACTTGCATAAATCAACGTGGGTATTGCAATAGTCACAATAGTCTTATAAAATTTAATCCTTGTGCTGTGTCGTGTTTTGTTTCTAAGATTTCTATGAATCGTACCACAAATATTCCTAAATTTATTTGTCTTGTCTCTTATATCATATTCAGATTCATAGCTTACCGTACAGCCGAGATATTTGAAACGGCTCACTTGTTCTAAAGTGCTGTTGTTTATAACTATTATAGTCCTCACTGGATATTTACTTCATACAAGGTATTGCCTTCTTCACGCAGCCACAGAAATCAATAGACTTTCCATTTAGACTGTTATTGTTTTCTTTAAAACCTCTAAACGATGGGTGACTTCTTACGCGTAAACCCTCCATTCTAACTGCTTCCATCGTTATTGGGACGTTTCGATCCCTGGTTCGTCCTCAGAAGACCTAAGAACAGGGTCTTTCAACCACCACTCACAATTTCTGAGGACGAACCAGGGATCGAAACATTACGATGGAAGCAGTCCGAACAGACGATTTATCCGTTCAGTTATTGCTTTATTTCATTCTCTCAGTAAATAGGTTACTTTTGAAACTCCAACTTTGTCGTGTTTACTTGCTACACTGGTACTTGTCATGTTCCGGACGAGGCCTTTCAGTGTTTGCACCATTTTCAAGTCCTACACCACGACGCCTAACCTAAACTTGGGTCGTGGTTTAGGACTTCAAACGGTGGAAAGACTGAAAGGCCTCGTCCGGAACATGACTAATAGCAGTTTAGCAAGTAAACACGACATAGTTGGAATTACAGAGACTGTTAATTATTCAAATAACAAGATGGATAATTTTGAAACGTTTTGATTATTCGATGACCGAAAATTCACATTTTTTCAAAACAGCATTTGCTGCCGGGTAACGAAAAATATCCCACATCTTCCAGTTCAGTAACAAGGACTGATAGTCAAGCTTTTATATATATATAAATGAGTTGGCTCGAGTATCGTTTGAAATTCGAAACGCACTGGCCTTCAGAGCTCTCTCGGTGAAAGTGTCGGTATGACATCATCTTAGAAACTTGTAGGCTATGTATATATAGCCTATATGTATACATACACTCATACATATGTACAAATATAGTATAATATTGGCTTTTAATATCAGCAGTTTAGAATTGTGACGTAGACGAATTTAAGACGTACAGTTTTGTATTTATCTAATCGACAGATGTTGGAATTAATTATCCGCTGGAGAGAAATGGCGGTTGTATGCACATTTAATACTTTTATTTTCTCTTTAATAATTACTCTCATAATAATAAAAAAATCAGTATTTATTTAAACGAATCTTGACAATTTAAGCAGACCAAATTTTAACCGCTAAGTTTCGCGCGTCAAAATGGCGGCCGCTGGATTTTTTACGCACCTGGTATTTAGTAGGCTCGCTCACCGTTGTCTGTCTTGATACAAGATCGCAGAGACTCGTACCTGTAGGCGGTTTATACGCCAAACCAGTTATAACCGGTTCCCAAACAAAAACAAGTTTCTCTCTCTGTCTCTCTATAGTGTAAATGAATAGCAATGGTTAGTATACAGAGCGCGCGGTTTCGTGATAACCGCCGACTTTGCCGATGAATTTTAATAAGTTTATCACATGGTTGTTGTAATTGACTACTGTGTAAGTTACAAAGGTGTAGTTACTGCTGCATCTTCAGCAGTGCTACACGTAAAACCCTGTCCATTACAGTATCCCGTATGTCTTCTTCTTCTGATAGTTCCTATCCGTTTCGGATGTTGGATATCATACAGACTATTTTAACTTTCTGTACTGCTGCAGGGAATAAGTCAGTTGTATTCGTGCCAAACCAGGTCCTTAAATTTCTCGGCCATGAGATTCTCGGTCGCCCAACTCCTCTCTTTCCAAGTATTTTTCCCTGTAGTATGGACTGCAATAAGTAAAATCTCTGTTCATTTCTCATGAGATGTCCCAGATACTGAAGCTTTCTTAGGCCTATCTTCACTGTGTTAATAACTTCCCTTTCTCTTTTTATCTTTCTAAGAACTTCAACATTAGTTGTATGTGCTGTCCATGAAATGCTCAGTATTCTACGGTAGAGCCACATTTCGAAAGATTCCAATTTTTTAGTTGTGGCTTCAGTAAAAGTCCTACACCGTATTCTACACCGTAGAACAGGACAGAGAATACGTAGCAGCGTAAAAGTCTCATCTTTGTGTTTATCGTTAAATCGTGACTTTTGAATAAACTGCTCATTCTACTGTACACTGCTCTTGCTTTTCAATTCTGCTCTTTATTTCTTGAGAGTGATCCTATTGTTCATTGACTAGGCTATAGTACCAAGATATGTAAATTTGCTTACACTTTCAGCTGGCTTTTGGTTTATATTAAGGGTGCAGTTTGTAAACTTGTTCTTAGATACAATCATTAGTTTTATTTTATTAACATTGATGTCTAGATCATATCTACGGCTGCTTTCTGTCACTCTATTCATTATCCCGTATGTACGCGGTGCTTTTGATCCGGTTTCCGCGTCATTATAAAATACCTCGTTTATTTGTGTCAAATCTCGCATAATAAGCCAAGGCGTTTTCATTATTGAAATGTTCGGTTCATTGTCGTGACTGCTTGATATAGGCCTAAATGGTAACGTTTCGGCCTATCGCCTACGTAAGGATTGATTTTTAAGGCTACACCAGACAGTGGCGTATTTAAGTGATGGGGGGGGGGGGGGTAAGAACGCGACCCAGAGGCTTGAAAAAGTTGACGAATTTTGTTAATCTCTGAATTTTTAGACCGGTTGAGTAATTTTTCAGCTGCGTACGCTAATACAGTAGTAACTTTTTTTTAAAATATAGACCTTCAAACAGGTTTTTTATACAGCATTTGCGTATAGCCTACGTTTGAAATATGAAATCAATTCAGTCAATAAGTATCTTGTAGACAGTGTTTCAGTAAGGCGTACTTTTATTGCCTTATTACCGTTTACTGTAAAGGGACTGATTTCTGCCACTTTAAAGGTAGTACTGTTGATTAGTCTTAACTTGTTTTTTCTTTTGTATGAAGTCGACCCGACCTCGGACTGCCCCACCCCAAGGCCAAATTCTAGATACACCGCTGATACGAGGCAAATCAACGTTTTAAAAAGAAAAAAGTGGTGGGGCACAAAGATTGAGTGAGGAGCGTAAAACTTGGTTTGTTGCTACAAATTCGTATGGTTGCTCTTCACTCATGGCTTATCACAATGCTACCAGGAGCAACTTGTTGCATTCCTTAGCAATTACACAACTACTCTAATCTTACTTGCGAGCAAATTCGTTTGCTGGTAGATAATAGAAAATACCCAATGTGTGTTATGATATTCAGAGTTTATTGATTCAGATTAGGCCCATCATAAAGCTTTCTACGATGGCTAATTGTAGAGTTGCCATTACGTAAGTGAACTACGATACGAGGGTTAAAAATCCTGAAAAAAGTTTATTTTATGAAAGGCTCCCGAATGTTAATTTTCTGACCGTTTTAGTAACAACATCGCTGTAGGCCTAACATTGTTGCCAGCAGCTCCGTGCAGAAAACTGTGTTTCGGTTTCTATTGGGCTACAGTTCTAAAGTAGAACCCTGGCGCTTAATGTTTCAAGTCTACAAGTAAACCTGCACTGGTGGAGATACTTCAGTTCTCGTCCAGTACAAACGGTTGCCGCCAGGTCGATAACAAGACCCAAATAATATTACGCTAAACCGAATAAAGCTGTAACGCCATAAAGTTTCAATCATAAAACAAAAAAGAAAAACCACCAAAGAAATGGAATGTACAAAATAAGCCCATCTATAAATAGAGCTAATACGGTAGAATTAACCCGCGTTAAGAGGGAGCAGACAAAAACAGTGGCCGATATTGCAGAAGGGAACAGAGGACGATGAAGACGTCATAAAAGATAATTGTTGTTATTTGAAGGTCATGTCCGCGGTGGTCAGCTGTGAAAGCGAGTAGCACAGAGTGCGGGAGAAAATAGACACGTCTAACGTCTGTGACCCCACCAGACGTGGCGATCGTTACACCACTGCCAACTTAATTGTTCCATTCCTATACATAAGTTCTCACTTTTTTACCTTAGTAAGAGAATTAATTTTTTCCACTTCTTTTTCTTCTTCCATCAGAGAATAGGCGAATCGCTTGTTTCAGTTCTAAAGAAAATGCATCAATTTCATGAAGCTTCCCAGGTCTTACTAGGCCTATATCTCTTTGTCCAGTAGGTTTGTATTGTCAAATTTATTACTATATCTATTTCTCCAATAGGCAACCTGCCACCTGGCATCCTTTCCGGACGAGCAATCCATCTCTTTGTTTTCCGCAATGCGCCGATCTTGCGTATTAAAAATGTTCAACTCTGTGCGTATGACTTCATTGTAGAGTCAGTCTCTTCGTGTGCAGCCTTTAACAGATCGCAAGAACCACATATCCGATGCTTGCATTCTAATTAATTGTTTATTCACCGGAACCCAAGTTTCAAAACCATACAGAAACACGGTCACAGTAAAAAATATGAAATATTTACTATAAATTTTTACTGTAGACAATATAAAATTATAAAATTTTAGTAGTCTCATCATCATCATCATAGTCGTCGTCGTCGTCGTCATCATCATCATCATCTTCACGGATTAAACCAAGAATGGTTTGTTCCGGTCTCACACAGGGAAAGTCTAGAGATGGTCTCACTCCAGCACTTCCTCAGACGATCCACACCTCTCCGCCCCTTTGGCTTATAGTTCCATTTTTGGGGAGGGGGGATGCGGCAGTCATTCATTCGGCAAAGGTGTTCCCACCAGTTCACCCGATACTGGGCAATCCAGTCGAGTATACTCATAATATTCAGTTCCTGCCGTATATCTGTGTTTCTTCTATGATGATGGAGAGTATACCCTGCCACGTGCCTGAGAAATCTCATTTCAACCGTTTGGATATGTTGACCTTTTTTTTTCTTTTTTTTTTTCGATAACGCTTGACGAATTGTTCCACATAATGACTTACAAAATTGGCCAACTTATGATGAGCATCATAGAGGAAAGTCTCCCAACAGCATTAGGGGCGGAGGAAAGCACGTGGCGGGTCTCCGAACGAAACCCAGAACACGACCAGGGGCTCAAAGGTAGCACTGGTGTTAGGCCTACCCGAAAAGACGCTGGTAACGTTCTCAGTTGACATTTATCTTCAGTGGGTGGCGTAGGCAGGCTACATAACACCTGTTGCCGGTTGTGATTGGTCTAAAACTTAACCTAAAAATGAATTCGCATGTTTTTCTTGTACAAATGTTCTTTTTAGAGCATTTTATATCGTTCGCTGTTAGAAGAAGAGGGTGTCGGTTCAACGGGATCTGACTCTCATTATACTTACACAAAATAAATCAGAACACAAATAATCGAATTAAAAAGTAATAAAGACAAATAGAGAAACACATGACTAAACGAACAAAACACAAATAGGTGCGTAGTATCTGCTTCACGTCAGTTCCGAAAAAGAACATAGCTGCTAACTGAGCGTTTTGCCGGTTTATACAGCAGCAACACATTGGGTGGACGAATATGTTTTCCCCCCTCCTAGGTTGTACAGTGACAACTACTACGAGGTCAATGACTGTACGCAGTAAAACACTGCCGTAGTCTGAGCCGGCAACACAAGACGGTGCAAGCGTCCAGCAGTTCGAAAGCAATGCTACACCATCTTCAAGTTTTCCTACTAATATTGTGCGGATTTCAAATTATTCAATAACTAAAGTATTTTTTCTGTAATGTAATTAATATTATTTTCTCTTATTTCCAGTAAGTACTGTTGCCGCCGGTAACAGCGGTTACATGGACGCCACGCTACTGTTTATCTTACTCAATAGTCAGTGGTTATTCTTCGTCTGATAGTTCCTATCCGTTTCGGATGTTGGATATCATACAGACTATTCTGACTTTCTTCTGTACTGCTGCAGGGAATAAGTCAGTTGTATTCGTGCCAAACCAGGTCCTTAAATTTCTCAGCCATGAGATTCTCGGTCGGCCAACTCCTCTCTTTCCAAGTACTTTTCCCTGTAGTATGGACTGCAATAAGTAAAATCTTTGTTCATTTTTCATGAGATGTCTCAGATACTGAAGCTTTCTTACCGTCACTGTGTTAATAACTTCCCCATCTTTCTTCATCTGTCTAAGAACTTCAACATTAGATATATGTGCTGTCCATGAAATTCTCAGTATTCTACGGTAGAGCCATACAATCGATTGGTTATTCGTGAAACCAAAAGACAGAATAATGTGCGCTTCGGTTGTTGTTTCACGTCAGGTCAGAAGGTGCGGCGCCAAACCAAAGCACAGTCAATCTGTGAGTGAAATCTCGCGGTGCCCCACAAATTACTTTGGTCATTGACATCTGTATTGTATTGTTGCCGCCTCTTCTTTACACAATCCGGAAGCTCTTTGTTTCTGTCAAAACAACAGAAGTACGAAACGTAGCGGGGGGGGGGGGTGAGGAGGTGAGCCATTCACTTGAAAACGAAACCTGTCTGTCTGTTGTTTTTTATGTGTATACGCGTGTTGTTGTGCAAAGAGTAAACCGATAGCTTGGACGTGAGAGAGAGAGAGAGAGATATGGGTATGTGTGTGCAATGCGCGGAAAGTGTGTTGCTATTGTTTCTGGTCTGGAGAGAACAGTAAGCTATAGTGGACAGACAGATCCAAGGCCCACATGACTGCCTCGTTAGTGCTGTCATTAACATACAACTGCTAGATTGTAACACCCGCGTGTACTGTATAAATCTAATGCATATAGTGAATCTTGTTATTTGAATTAGCAGTCTCTTTAACTCCAACTTCGTCGTGCTTATTTGCTAAATGACATGTCTTGAACGGCCATTTTCAAGTCCTAAGTCACGACCAAAACTGTGATTTAGGACTTGAAAATTGTGGAAACACTGAAAGTCCTAATTGTGGAAACAATTTTCAAGTCCTAAATCACAGTTTTGGTCGTGATTTAGGACTTGAAAATGGTGGAAACACTGAAAGTCCTAATTGTAGAAACAATTTTCAAGTCCTAAATCACAGTTTTGGTCGTGATTTAGGACTTGAAAATGGTGGAAACACTGAAAGGCCTCGTCCAGAACATGACATTTAACAGTTTAGCAAATAAGCATAACGAAGTTGGTAATACATATAGTCCTATACCGTACAGGCGCGCAGCCAAGATTTCCTTGTGGACACTGGCGTATCTAGACTTTGGCTTTGGGTCCGGGGTTGGGTCGGCTTCATACAAAAGGAAAAACAACTTAAGACTAATCAACATTACTGTCTTTAAAGTGGTTGAAAAACGCGTGATAACATCCTGAATCCAGTCCCATTAAAGTAAACGGTAAAAACACAATAAAAATATGCGTTATTGAAACATTGTTTACAAGATACTGTTAACTGAATTGATTTTCCTATATTTCATATTTCAAACGTACACGCCAATGATGTGTAATAAGCCTCTTTGTAAATTTATAAAATAGTTACTACTATATTAGCGTACACAGCTGAAAATAAATAAAATAAAACAGTCTAAAAATTAAGAGGTTAACAAAATTAGTACACTTTTTCGACCCTCTGGTCCCGTTCTTCTCCCCCTTATCACTAGTAGTACACCCTTTAATAGCTAAGGAATTACATTACCGTGGCTTGTATGCAACTGACATCTTTCGTAGGCTATTTGCTCCCACATATTAACAGTGGGACAGGCACCGCCTTATAGAATTTCCATCGTGTTTCCTGTAATTCCTGTAAGTATTTCCCTTTGAATACTCTCACCATTGTGCCGCGCATGGTTTGAAATTTATGGAGTTTGTTGTTCAAAATTCTTTTCAAAGTCATAGCTAACGTCACAGCCCACAGATAATAAATTATTTGTTCAATTGGACTGTCATTAACTGAGATTTTTGTTCTTGCTGGACAGTGTCATATCCTCGGTTTTTGTCGGTGGACATCTTTAAGTTATATTGCGAAGCAGTTCGATTTAGCCTACTTTACGAAGTGAAACTGTAGTATGTCCTCTGGGGAGTATCCAGTTGTAAAAAGGTCATCTTCTGTAAAAATATGTATCTGTACATTCAAACTCTATCTTTCTCCTCTAACGATACACCTTTTTTGTATCCGTTTGACAGAGAATTCATTACATTTTAATTTTTTTGTTTTAGTTAATTGAATAAAGTTCTACAAGCGGACATTCTGTCTGTCCAAATTAGGAGGTCACGTGAAATTATTAAAATTCCATTAAAATTACTGACGGTCGATATTTTTGACGGTTACTGAATACTGAACGGTACATAAATGACGGTTTGACGGTAAATAAATTACTGAATTAGTATTTTTGACGGCTACTTGGCGTCGCGTATGTGTAACCCATTTGAATGTAGCCTATCACTACTGAGAGGTCCATTACCTCGGCTCGCACTTTCAATTGCCGGAAACACGCTATAGGAAGAGCAAAAAGTAGTAAGACTATCCATTTGGTAGAGAATTCATTACATTTTAATTTTCTTTTTGTAAATCAAAATAAAAACATGCATTTGGGTATTCTGTCTGTCTAGAGTTAAGAGGTCACGTGAAGTGGATAAAATTTTATCAGAAATACTGACGCTATTTTTGACGGTCGATGTCTCGTCCATACTCGGCGTCGCGTCGTGAAACCCATTTGCGAAGCAATCTGTGAACGCACCATTACTGCGAGGTCCATTAGCTCGACTCGCACTTCGGAAATACAAGCTAGCAGTATGGAAGCACAAAATCACGGTGCGAATGAGAGGGGACAACGACCCTTAACGCGTCATTGAGTAGGCTGTAACACGATTACTGGGTGGAGGGGGAGACAATCTTTAGCCAAATGTGGCGTAAAGCTGAAGTGGGCCCAAACAGTCCGTAGTAGTAGTAGTCGGGTCACTTTCCATAATTAGATCGCGTTGTGTGTTTAACATTCCATTGCACTCGTTACAGTTTCCTTAGCGACGACAACGCTTTCAAACAAACTGTTTCTTTTCTCGAGAATTGAATTTCTTCTCCAAATGTGCAAGTTGTAAGGCTTTTCTGGGAGATTATCCGTTACGTGTCAAAGAGCCGGAATTGTAATCTACAAGTATAACATACAATTCACAAATACAATGCAACTTGCTGGCAATCGTCTTCGTCTTCTTCTCCTCTTCAAGGATTAAACCTGTTCCGGCACACATCTCATCCTCCGACGACCCACGTATCTTCTACCAGTGGCTTTATAGTTCAGTGCCGCTTTCGGCAATCGATCCTCTGTCACCCTTTGCAGATGGTCCCAACATTGTCTTCTGTAAATTGAAATACTTTCATTTATGTCCTCTACTTCTAGTTCTGCTCTGATCTCTTCATTCCTTATTCTATCTTGCAATGTATAATTTAAAGTAATTCGAAGAAACTGCATTTCCTTACTCTGAACCTTACCGCATTCCTTTTTTGACATGGCCCACGCCTCACTTGCATAAATCAACGCGGGCATTGCAATTGTCTTATAAAACGGGCAATCGTGTGAAACCATAATCGGTCCTCGTCTTATCCTATCTGTTTAATAGAAACAACGTTTCTGACTGACTAACAACGGGCTGATTGGCTGTGTGGTCTGTTCTTATTAACATTTCCTTTGGTCGGCGTTTCGTCAACAGCTCGGCAACCGTCATCTTCATCAGCGGGGACAAGATCATATAGGCCTAGCGCTACGTCAGAACCCTGAAAACAACAATCCCTTCTTGTTGTTGTTTCCTGTGTTGGGACAAATGGGATTTAGCTACTGCTACTGAAGGTGGCTGCCGACCGTGCTGACGAAACGTTTAACAACGAACATTTAATATCAAGAGACGACGCGGCCAATCATTTTTAACAATAACGATTACTTTTTTTTACAATAACTTTGTTGAGCCGGGCCGTAAAAGTGTTCGAAAGTAAATAAGAACCTATAGCTAAAGCTTTTACGGCCGGCGTTGGTTGAAATATAATTAACTTCTCTTCGGGCTGTTAGGCCGTGGTCCATTCCTGCCGCTATGAACAGACGTTTTGTGAGAACATCCTCAGTGTGAGAACGATTCGGTAACTGCCACGGGTCTTCGCCAGTTAACCACAGTACTGTGGCAATCTTTTTTGTATTGCACTGCCGAACTGTACTGTACCGAATCTTTCTCATACTGAAGATGCCCTCCAGAGGAAAGGCCGAAACGTGTGTTCATAGTGGTAGGAGTGGACCACGGCCTAATAACCAGGAGACAAGTCAATTACAGTTCAACACACTTTCTAGGCTAATAAGAACATTCTTGTGTTACTTTTTTTCCAGGAATAACATACAGTCTAATTGTTGTCAAATGATTGTTGTTGAGATGTGCGCGAGTGTAGTTGTGGTGTAGTCGAGTGTGTGTGTGTAGCACAAGATGTGTTTTGGTACAACATGGCCGACGCTAACAGGAGTAAGGCTTTATACTCGACCGGAGTCGCATGTCTAGGATTCGCTTCGTTTGCTCTGGCCGCTGCAGCTGTCGCCTTGCCGCTATGGGGTTACTTCGAAAACCCAGCAGGTAAGTGTCTTAATTGTTTCATATTATAGCACTGGTTATACGATACTTTAGTGGCGGGGGCCAAGCCTGCGGAATGAGTGTCAACTATATTAATCGATGTATCGAACGGATGCCCCTCTGCTCAGCCATGGCCGGCTCTAGTAAAAGGCCAGAATATTAAACCTGAAACCAGTGATATTTTGAGGCCGACTAGACGATCTCTTAATTTATGTATTTCAATCATCAAATCGTGTCATTATTAATTTCCGGTTAACAGCACTCTTATAATTCTTCATTTTTTGTAAATTAAAAGTTTATTATGTAAAATACGGTTTTATTATTTAAGAAATATAATAAGTAACTCATTCATACGATATGAATTCAATAGTTCGAACAAAATTAAATTATTAGGCCTAACACTAATTCACTAATTTCTTCAACTTAAACGTATAGTGCGCACAGACCTATAATTTAGATTTAGGTATATAGGGAACTAGGCCTATTCATAATTTTAGTAATGCTATGAAATTAAATCAAAATATAACATGTTCACTTTAGCTATTTTATTACACTATGCTTATAGGCCTCAGACGCGACGTTGCCACGTTTAATATTCCGGCCTTCTACTAGAGCCGGCCATGGCTCAGCTGAATATTTGTGACTATGTGTTTGAATAAAATTTACTGTCTTTAGCCACAATAGTGCGCGGAGTTGGCGAGTTCCGTCCCGTGGTCAGTAAGTATACCGAATTCCGTCCCGGGTAGGATTAAGAAACTTCCAATTCTGTCCGGTGGTCGAAAATTTTACCTGCTAATTGCGTCCGATAAGGGGGGGGGCCCTTACAGCATGGTGAGGGGAAAACTAATAGTGGTGGTAAAAAGGGCTAAGGAGCGGGAGGAATGAAATTTTTGTCAGCTATTGTTTTGCTATATTAGTGAACAAATCGAGTCCAAGTAATAGGTGATTATTCATTTCGAATTTCGATTAAATAGCAGTAGTTACAGTGCAAGTGTATATTCAAGTGAAAGAATTTAATTTAGTGAAGGTATTATAGGTATATTATCTGTATACACTAAGTTGGCGTCTGGGCCGGCGACTACCTGGGGCTGGTAGGTATAGATAGGCCTATAGGTATTAGTATAGGTATTAAACTAATTAATACAGAACATAATGGCTTCCGTAACATATGAAACTATGCTCAGTGAGAAGGGCTAAACATTAATTGTCGTTGATGGTTTTAAATTTCGTTTCCATAAATCTCTAGCTCAAAACATACAACATTGGGCCTGTATTAAAAAAACTTGTAAAAGTTTTCTCAAACTTGACGAACAGAGCAATAGGCTATTATGCCTTCATCAGTACTGGAACATAATCATCTTAAAGACAATAGCCATTTATTAGACAGAGAAAAAATCAGCAATAGTTTAAAAAGAAAAGCATTAGATGATATATCCACGCGTCCATCTAAACTGCTTCATGCAGAATTACGGTTACCGAATGCACCGAAACTTTAATAAGAAAAAATATCGGACGTTGTATATTGACTAATTTACCACAAATTCCTAAGACCATAGACGAATTTCACGACGCACTTAACGCCATGCCAATAGAGACCAACGAAAAAGAAAATTGTTTACTGGTAAATGATGCAGTGACCAACATTGTATGTTTTTCTACAAAAACAAACTTAGAAACATTATGTTCTGTAGAAAATATTTTCGCGGATGGAACGTTTTACAGTTGTCCAAAGCCATTTGAACAATTATTCACTATACATGGATACCGTCAAAATATTTATATTCCGTTATTTTTTGCTGTTTTACCGGATAAATCAGAGTCGTCTTATTCAAAAACATTTTGCTATCTTGCTGATAAATGTAAAGAATTTGGTTTAAAATTTTCTCCGAAAGAAATTCGCGTAGATTTTGAGTAACTTATTCCATTCATTTAGCAATCAAAAACGTTTTACCCAATATTAAAGTTGCTGGATGTCGATTTCATTTAGGACAAAGTTGGTGGTGGAAAATTCAGCAACTTGGATTAAGCACAATTTATAGCGACCACGGGACTGAATTGAGTAATTTTTTGAAAATTTTCTTCGGATTGCCATTTTTACCAGCCGATCAAGTAAGTGATTGTTTTTCTTTTTATTTAATGTCGAATCAGTAGGATCATCCAAAAATTTCCGAGTTTTGTGATTATGTACTCAAAACATATATATCTGAAAATGCTAAATTTCCACCAGAAATATGGGCTGATTTTCCTCTTCGATTTCGCGAACAACCAACAACTGTAAATCGTTCCACGCGAAACTGAACAGCAATTTTAATACCTCCCATCCAAACTTATTTAAAGTTTTAGATTCACTTATTGATGTTCAAGTAGATGTTTATATAAAAATTCGTAGTGTAGCGGAGAAAAGCAGAGCTACTTTGGAAAAAGAACGCTTTTTAAATGAAAAAATTGTTCTTTGGCAAAGTGGTAACATAAATCGATATGTATGGGAGGTATCATCTAAATTTCAACCCGCCGATTTAAAAAAAAAAAAACTAACATTAATAAATAAATGGTAATATTTATTAATCTTACTTTTTTTAACCTATCCAAGTTGTACATTTTGTAAATATTGTAAGTAGCATTGTAAATATTGTAAACATCTTAATAAATAGTTTTAGACTGACAAGGAACGGCGATAAATTTTGTTCCGCGTTTTTAAACATGCCATCTAGTAATTTCTTTTCTCGCTGCCAGTCCTAAACCTGGACAAAATGTGAAGGAGAACGCGAACATTTCTGTCTACCCTTTATTTGCTGTTTTGGATTTCCCAATTTTTCAAATAAAAATTGTATAAAAATTACTGCCCTTATAAGTACATTATTGTTTTCGTGTTAAAAATACCGCTCCTTGTATAAATCATTTATTGTCTATTAACGAAACCGCTCTATATTTGAATATTTATGAAAAAAGGGTACATAAATATTAATATGCACTTTCAGAAAGACAAAAATAAAGAGAGTATATTTTTTACATAATATATCTCTGGATTTTTATTTTGCTGGTAAAATATCGTGGATTCATTATTATGTTTTCAAATGTTGGTCTTACTGCCCCACCATTATTTTTGTTTCCTTTCTTCTTAATTTATATAATTTTTGGGGATGAGCATGTCAGGTGGTGGGGGTAAATTGTAAAATTGACCGCCGGACGTAATTGGTAGTAACCCAAATAAGACCCGGGACGGAATTAGTATTTTAAGGGTCAATTTTTCAGGTATGGGACGGAATTCGGGTGCGTCCGTAGTGCGGTTACCTGGCGAAGACCATGTCAGTTACCTGAACCGTTGCCACACTGAAGGCGGCCTCCAGAGGTGAGGCCACAGCCAATGCCACGGCTAACAGCCCACAGATTAGTCAAACACACTGATGCCGTCTGTGAAAGCCTTGGTTACAGATTTCTGATTCTTCTGCCATTGGGCTACAATAATTTTGTCACCCCTCGTAAGCAGTTAAAATCTGGATCCCTGTATAAATAAAATTATTTACTTAATCTGCATACCAATAGTGTATGTTTACGAGCTATCTCAAAGTTGCAGTGTAGTTTTAGATAATAGATTTACAGTTAGAAATAGCTTTTATTTACGATACTTTTTTTTTTTTGTATCGGCCATCTGAGGACCACATGCCAATTTCAATTCTTTATTCCTTGATCTTTTCTTTTTCTCCAATATTCTTTCATCTTTTCATTATGTGTCTTCTTCCTGTCTTCAGTCCACTTTGAACCTGCGCTTTTCTCTCTCCTACCCTTGACGCCTTCCATTTGAAAAATACCCGAAAAACGTCTCTTTCAATTGCTTCTTCTGCGTTTATATTATTTGTTTTATAAATCCTTTATGACTTCTTTAATCCAACTTAATGTTGACTTCTTTCCCCACAGATATTTGAAGATCTGTTTTGTTAACCTATTGTCGTCCATTCTGTATAAATGTCCAAGAAAATCCTTTGAATACTTTATTTTAATAGAAAATGTAAACACTCTTGTAAAGTATTTATAACACCAACAGTAGTAGGCCTAATATTTCAAAGTAGTTTTACTAACTGCTTTTGTGACCGTTCGTGGATAAATAGATGGAATGTAACCAGTGACGGATTATCCATAACGCTAGGGTATGCTGCAGCACCGGGGACCAGAGTCTCAGCTGTCAGAGGTGGAACCGTCAAGCCCTAAATCACAAAAACTTGTTGAATTTCGAAAAAAGCAAATATCCTTAATCCAAAATCACAAAAAGATATGTGCACACTTTCAACGATTTCGCTTTTATGTATTTTTAACACCTGTAACGTAAAACGCAAAATGTAAACAAAACATTTGATTCGTTGACCACGCGGCGGCAGCGAAAGACAAAGAGCGATAAGTTCTTAAATATTTGAATCGCTCGATTTAGAAGAAATTATACAAGACTTAATTAAGGCAAAAATTGATCGTTTAGTATTTTCTAAGCTTAAAAGTACTACTGTACTACGCTTATTGTAATCACTTTTCAGCTAAATATTTGTTGTAATTTGAGAGTTTAATAAAATAATTGTTAACTTTCGAAATTGTGTATGCCATTTATCAGTATAAATAATGGACAAAAGGTTGAATTTTGAATCGGGGGGGGGGGCACCAGTCTGACGGCAGCATAGGGCACCATGGGCTTCTAATCCGACCCTGAATGGAACATGAAAAGCTAATCGTCTCGTGCTGATTCAACAGCGAGAACTTCCGACCAGTTGAAGCGGTCATTTGTCAAAGTAGTCCGCAGTTCTGATCACGCCGCACAGCTGAGAACCGACTCTCCACTGAATAGTAAGATGTTGGATTTCACAAGAAATGTACACACTGAATCTGTGGTCCTGAACGGCTCAGTCAGCTGACTGCTGTACTGCCAACTGGACAGTCAGAAATGTCCCTGAGATAAGTGACGGCAAGGCAGAGCGGCCGGGCTGTTAAAGAGTTCAACCTTGCTCGTCAAATCCAAATAAATTTTCCAGTTGTGCCTGTTCACCCTTGATGCACACTTACTTTATATTATTCCGCTATAATTTTCAAACAAGATCAGAAGAATAGTTCTTATGAAATACAGTAGAACCGCAAATAACGAGCTCGCTTATAACGAGAACTCGGATGTAACGAGCAAAAGGTGATGCTGGAACAGGCCGCTAGCTTATAATCCCTAAAAAGAAGAAGAAGGAGGAGGAGGAGGAGGAGGAGGAAGGAGTTACAATATCCTGCAACAGAGATATGTAACTCTATCCTGTGATAAGGTAGAATAGGAACAATTTAAAAGTAAAAAAAAAATGAGTTCGTAATGCTATCGTAACAGAAAATATCAGTTGTTAAAACGGTCCAATAACAGTTGTACACGAGTGGAGTAACGGTAGTAGGCCTACCACTCGTCTCGCTTTGTTTGTTAATTAGATCATTGTTATTAATATTAATAAATGCTATTACGGCTAAACAGTGTGTCGTAAAAGCGGCGGGCTTGTGTTATTGAGTTAAATTACTCAGTTGTCAGATTACTAACGTATATAGGCCTATGCGGAATTCCTTGTCTTGGTAGGGGGCTTCTTCTTCTTCTTCTTCTTCTTCTTCTTCTTCTTCTTCTTCTTCTTCTTCTTCTTCTTCTTCAAGGATTGGGCTATATAAACCTGTTCCGGCACCCATCTCATCCTCGGACGACCCACGTCTCTTGTTCCAATGGCTTTATAGTTCAGTCCCACTTTCGGCAATCGATCCTCCATGTAGCTAACTTCAATTTTTCCGCAATCCATATCTATATCCATATCCATATCCATATACAAGGCTATTCAAATCCTTATTCTTTGCTAGGGTCGTACTGCCACAGTTTCCAGACCTTATTCCGAGACTGCTTTGGTTGCTACAAGTACTGTATTTAAAAGTTTTTCATGAACAGGTTACTGGCATGTTGCATAACCCTCTACCAGAAGGACCAGAGACTCTTCTGTCAGGGTTACCAAACCTCAGCCGGAAGGGACCTGTTTTGGGGCACAGGAGATTCGCCCTCACCCTTCTCTTTCTGAGATAGGTTTTGGTGGCTTTGTGTCAGTTATTCTGATACTGAACGTTTCTTAGTATTTCCAGTGCTCACCTATCGGCATCAGTGAGCACTATAAGTTCCTAAGCCACCCAACATTAAGAAATTAGAATTGGAAAGGAAACACCCTAGCCCTCGATTACTCTAATAGCGTCGGGGTCAGAAAAGAACTAGAGGCAGTCAAGAGAGACTAGACAGAAAAGACTAAAGGAAGCGATCTCACCCCAAGACAAGTTGAAGCAAAGCGAGAATCCAGCTAGGACACATCGGGATTGGCAAACCCGTGTATCCACAATATGTAGACCCCTGATGTTGAAAATACAATACTAATATTTAATATTATCCGTATATGATAAAGATATTAAGATAATTAATAATATTACAGACAAGTTATTAGGCTATAACTTTTGGATGCAAATTTCAGAATTGCATTTCAGTATAACAAAGTCTTTTCTTGTACTCTTGTTAATATCTTGCGAATTTCGGATAATTGTTTTATTTTGTGACTGTTAGTATATAAAATGTACTGTATTGTTAGTAATATATAACAAACAAAATTCGACTTTCTCATGACTCCTGTGAACCAGAACGTTTGTGGTAGGTGTCAGTCAGTTTGTGAAGCTTCCCACTCTTTCGTGGCGCTGCGTTACGTTATCTCAGTCCGTTATTAACTGTGAAGCCGTTTAAGTAAGGGTTCGTTTGTGTGTATGTGTTAGTAGCAACTTGACGTATTTGATTAGGACGTATCGGTAACGTGTAGACTGTAGGCCTACACTGACGACTGACCAGACACACCGGAAGTAAGGGCGAGCAGCGGCGGCCTTCTCCCCCCCTCACTGTGGGTCACGGTCCGTTGACGGTTCAAGCGTAAACAGACGGTTTCCATTAATGAATAGCCCGACTACGTGTACAGCATCAATTACTAAACGTTTATGATTGACTGTTTACTGTACAGCTCTGTGTCGATGTATTTCTGGTGCTGCGACAGATAAAGTAACGTTGATAGGAATGTGGAGCCAGACTTCGCACTGTCCCCAAATCACACCGACTGAAGATTGTATAATATTGTTAGATATTTGAATATGATGTTGTTTGCTGACGACTTTCTTGCACTTCAAAATACAGAATCTGATTTGAAAAATCAGTTTTTAAGCTTCTTCAGATATGCAAACGATACAGTATGAAAATCTCCACTATAAAAACAAAGTTAGTGGCATTTCGACGCAAGGAACCAATAAGAACAAAAATAATGATTAGTGATAGAATTCTAGAACAGGTGAACAGCTTTATTTGCGAAATGATATTGGTGTTAAGTTAGGTAAATTCCAGACGATCTGTGGGACAATCAACCGTATTTTTAGAAACAAGGTACGTTAGGATACAAAATTAAAATTCTACAAATTTATCGCGGTCCCTGTATTGCCCTTAGAGCGTGAATTATGGACAAAAGCCAAGAATCAAGACTATAAAGTCAGACCTCGGAAATGGCGTTCTCAAGAGGAGTTAAAAGTGTTGTAAACTTGACTGTATAAGAAATGAGGCCACAAGAGAAGAGTTACAAGTTTTTAACTTGAATGAAAAATTAGAAGATTACAACCAACTGTGGAAAGAACACTTAGAAATAATGTCAGATTACAGACTGGCCAAAGAAGTCTGGAAATAGAAACCTATAGGACACAGGTGTGTGGGTAGACCCAGGAAGAGATGGCTGGAGGATTTTTGAAGGCGGAACAGGCGGCACTTTTCATACGACGTGCTGTGAAGATGATCATGATAAAAAATTCCCCGGCAACGGAATTTAAAAAAAAGTCCCCACTATCTCCAAAACGTTTCTGATTTTCGAATCACTATTTTATAAAATGCTCTCATTACTAAATTTATTTCTACCTACAGGAAACTCTGGAATAAATTTAAACAAATCGGTCCAGCTGCTCCTGAGGAAACTAGCGTTTTGTACAAAAAATTAATAAAAGCGCAATTAAATATAAGTGGCATGCTTTTATAAAGTAAATATATTCTGTTACCCACTATTATTGCATTCCAATCCCATAATACCGTTCAGTTGTAGCAGACGAAAAATTTTCTGTTCCCTATTTCTTTACGCTTAAAAAACATATCCTTTAGATTTATTCACGACTATCGTAGAGATAATACACAAACAACAGAATATAATAAAAATCCATAAGCTGACACAAAGAACTGTTTCACACCTCATAACAAAGCAACTAGCACTCATAATAATTTCTCTAAAAATGTCTGAGGTCACATTTAGAGAGTGACAGTGTTACCAGAGTTCAGGGAAAGAAAAAAATATCCCTGCACAATATTAATGGACAAGAATTAATGAAACGCGTGAGAAAGTATTCGGTTGTTACGGTTTCCAAGGTAATTAACAGTGAAAATGAGTAGCAAAAAAGTTTAGGTAATTAACAATGAAAATGAGTAGCAAAAAAGTTTAGGTAATTAACAGTGAAAATGAGTAGCAAAAAAGTTTAGGTAATTAACAGTGAAAATGAGTAGCAAAAAAAAGTTTAGGTTAATTAACAGTGAAAATGAGTAGCAAAAAAGTTTAGGTAATTAACAGTGAAAATGAGTAGCAAAAAAGTTTAGGTAATTAACAGTGAAAATGAGTAGCAAAAAAAAAGTTTAGGTTAATTAATAGTGAAAATGAGTAGCAAAAAAGTTTAGGTAATTAACAGTGAAAATGAGTAGCAAAAAAGTTTAGCCATCAAAATTAAATTAAAAAGCTTAAATTAAAGCTAAAAGACTATATAATACCGGTATATGGGTAATTTATCGCCTGTGATGCGGCCCGCCCGTAGGTTCCTGAGTTGTGTCTCTCAGGTGCTATCAAGTTGGAAACCTCTGGTATATAATAATATACTACAAAGTAACCAGCTAATCAGTAATCAGCTATATTGAAACAAATGTTAATAAACAGTTTTCCTCGTATTTTGACCTCTAGAACACCTGCTTTAAATATTGCCACCCTATTTACAATCACTCTGAATTAGAGGTGGGTCGATATACCTATAACAGGTATTTTGGAACGATTTTTTTTGTGTGGAACGGATATAACAGTGACTGAAAAGTTGAAATACATGTTTCGATTCAACGATAACTGAAAAGTCGAAAAGTTCCGATTACTCGCGGCCTCATGGTTCCGAGTTGCGAGACTCCCGTACGCAAGTAACGAATAAACAAGTAAACGAGTATTACGAGTACACGAGTACAAAGTCACTTTTTGGTGCTGAATACTTCATTCTGCGCATGTGCCGATTGCCATACAACTACGAAACGAAGCAAAACAGCAAGGTTCAGAATACCTCGGTGCCAAAGGGACGAAGCTGTTTTTAATAAATGAAAAAAATTCATACTGATGTTACATTTATTCTTGTGTGTTATGCAGATATATAATACATATTACAATAACAAATTATATATTGCACTAGTCACCAACTTGGTAAATTTCGAAAAAGCTAATTATATTGTCTTATAACCTACAGAGTGGCTGATAGTTGATAGGTCATATAGTACTATTTGTTAATGTGATTTCGGAGATGATTAACTTCACTGCATATTTCACGTAAATGACAAGATTGTTGTAACGTTCCTGTTGTAAAACACTACAAAGTAGTTTTTTTGTAGGCCTACTGAGACCTGTCACTTGCTCTAAGATAGGATATCAAGTTTATGACTGACATTTATGCACTTTGTCTAGTCCTGTTCATTAAATCTTTACTGATCTGATAACGTAATGTAACACTGTTGATACTTGTAGTTTCAATTTATTTCTTATAACAAATTATATAATTCAGGTATATGTGTAATAAGTATATAATAACAGGTGTTTGTATGTGTTATTTTTTTGGAAGGGTACCGTTCGTACCTGTTATTTTCAAATACTAGTTTAGCACACCTCTACGGCCTGAATGTAGAGTTTGAACACATGACGTGTCAGATGCAGACTGGGGACATGGGCGTGTGCCGGCGCGCCGTGCAGCGTTGCATGATCGGCATCGGTGCCATGACGCATACCTTGTTTGTTCTATACTGTATGCTATAATACCAATTATTATCCAGGCCGTGGCACTCTGCTGCATGCCACACTTCCTCTGTACCCCAGTATATTACAATATCTATATAGGTGACCTTCAACTACTCCATCTCTGTACATTGTGTTATACAACATATAGTAATGAACACACACACACACACACACACACACACACACACACACACACACACACACACACACACACACACACACACACACACACACACACGCGCGCGCGCGCGCGCACGCACGCACGCACGCACGCACGCACGCACAAATATAAATATAAATTATTACCACATTGGCTTTGTACAAGTTATATATAAATGTTTCACATTCTCTGTGCTCATGGTCTCGATTCCACCTCGCCAATTTGTTATCCTCTCCATTCACAGCATTATATGATTCCTGTTTCTCTACTTCAAATTTCTGTCTTCCACGTCGACATGTAGGCGTACTTTGACCATGTTGATCAACAGATGATCAACATTTTTGTCTTCTCTCCGGTAGCCAGTATAATGTCCAGTTTAGGCCGGCCGCACACTGGAGCAACATTCTGTTTCGGGAGAGAACCGTTTTGACGCATCGTGTTGGAAAGCGTCGCTTCGGTCGAGAGAGGCTTGAGACATTGGCTCACGACAAAACAATTTCTCGTCAGCTGTTTTTGAGCTGTAAAGCTGTATGGTTCGTGGTTTCGTGACAGGCATCATTTTGCATCCATTTCAATTTCAACTACGCCTACACTTGTTTCATTTTATATCAATAACAATTAATAATAATAATAATAATAATAAGAACACACACTATGCGAGAGTCAGAACGAAAGGACAATGGACGCACTTTCCATGTAGTACTAAGTAAGTGTAATATAAGGTACCCGCCTTGTGTGGTTATAATCCGGTGCATGCACCGTTCAAAATGTCGCGAGATGTTTTGTTGCGAGACGTAAATTGAAGGAGCTTCGTCTTCGGTCTCGAGGAGCGTCGTGACATCTGTAGACAATGTCGCAGTCAGTATGTGGCGCTGTATAGATCGTAATAGCAGTAGAATCATCTGCGACAAAATGCGTCAAAACGGTCATGTCGCGAAACAAAAAGTCACTCCAGTGTGCGACCGTTATCCAGCGCACATTTGGCACATATTTAGATAAGAATTAAAAAGTGGGATTTACTAGTTTAATATAATTTATTTTCGGATCGGTTGCATGTAGTACTCCTGCTTGCCTTTCTAGCGCAGGTTCTTTTGTTTTTTCTGTGCAAACGACAAAAAGTGTATACGTAGCATCAAAGAGTAAGAGTCGGCACACTACGATATATTTAGCCGGCTACCGCCAGATGCGACACACACATACAGTACACCACGACTTGTTTTCAATTAGCCGCCCAGTTTCACAGAATTTACGACCGTCCGGCGCACCCGGCACAGCTCTACTTTATGACACTTATTACACGTCGTCATTAATATTACCGCCACTATTACTGTTGTTATTGCTGTTATTATTTTTGTTATTGCGAATCTACGTAACGTTGTATTTCGCCAGGTCGGGCAAATAAATACGAGAAATTAGATTTATATCTGTTTTCACAACGACAATATTGTTCTTTGATTAATTTTAAACACGTGCGTTTTTGTGTTAGGAAAGTCAAAATACAAGTTGTAAGTACGCAAGACTTCCATAATAAGTGTGTGGATATGTGTGGGTAGACCCAAAAAGAGACGACGGCTAGAGGATATTTGAAGGCGGACAGGCAGCACAATGCCCATGCCTTGTTGTGAAGATGATGATGATGATGATGATGATGATGATGATGATGATGATGATGATGATGATGATGATGATGATGATGATGATCTGCTTCGTCAATACACAACTGAATAGGCTACTACTTATTTCTTATTAAAAAGTATACAAGTTCAAGTATACAAGAACGCATTGTTGATGATCGTTGGCCCAGAAAGTTGTTAAAATCGGTTGTAACTAGACATGGAAACCCAGAGAATCTTACAAAGAGGAAACAGATGATGAAATGGAGGAAAAGGCTTGCAACATGGTGGCTGGAACGACAGAACTCTGGCGTTCAGAATGTGAGCGATGGTAGTTGCCTCAGAAGCGCTCGCACATGGATGGATGCATTTATAGCCTATATAATATTTGTTAATAACTTAAAGATTCGTCGAGTAATTAAAATAATTAAAATTTATAACTCATTGTCTTCTTCTTCTGATAGTTCCTATCCGTTTCGGATGTTGGATATCATACTGACTATTTTAACTTTCTGTACTGCTGCACGGAATAAGTTCATAACTGTTCAAAACTCCCCCCCCCCCCCGGAGACCCGATTGGGGAACTTGAAGCTCCGGATGATTTTACCTTGAACATAGCCATGATGATATTACTAGAGATATCTAAACGATCTTTAATGTAGTGGTTTCTCGTTGCCTTCTACATCCCAATGTCGTTGACTAGTAACTAGTTCATCCGCCTTCGGAGCCGATGTCTCAACCCCAGGACAATGAGGTGCCCTAGCGCTTGCCAGTTCAGTTTTTGTGTTAGGAAACTCAAAATACAAGTTGGAAGTAGGCCTACAAGTATATTTGGGTAGTGTGCTAACGGAAAACTGGGGTGAGGGGGAGCGAAGTGAAGGACAAACGGAATGGCCTCGTGGAACGCATTGCTGATGATCGTTGGCACAGATAGCTGTTAAATTGTGTTGTAACTAGACGACGGGAACCTAGACGATCTTAATGGAAAAGAATAATAGGCTTACAACGTGGTGGCTGCAACGACGGAAAGTAGTCGTACATGCACCGCGCGTGGATGCATGGATTATATATAATTTTGGTTGATAACTTAAAGACTTGTCGAACAATTAAAATAATTAAAATTTATAACTAATTGTAATTGTAATAATTTTCTATTTATCCCTTATATAGAAAAGACCTAAGGATAATAGCTACACTGTATTGGAAACAATATGCAGTGGTTACAGTAGATAAAGAGAAAACTGAAAAGATACAGATTCTGCGTGGATTAAGGCAAGGATGTATACTATCTCCGCTTTTATTCAACATCTACTCGGAAGGTATTTTCACAGAAGCTTTAGATGAATGTGATGTGGGACCGTTCTCTGTGAACGGTGAAAGAATAAATAACATTCGTTATGCGGATGATACCGTCATATTCGCAGATAGCTTAGAGGGGCTGCAACAACTAATAAATAGAGTGACAGAAAGCAGCCGTAGATATGATGTTAATAAAACGAAACTAATGATTGTATCTAAAATCAAGTTCACAAACTGCACCCTTAATATAAACAAAAGGCAGATGACCGTGTAATCAAATTTACATATCTTGGTACTATAGTCAATGAACAATGGAACCACTCTCAAGAAATAAAGAGCAGAATTTAAAAGGCAAGAACAGTGTACACTAGAACGAGCAGTTTATTCAAAAGTCACGATTTAACAATAAACACAAAGATGAAACTTTTACGCTGCTCTGTATTCTCGGTCCTCTTCTACGGTGTATAATCTTGGACTTTGACTGAAGCCACAACTAAAAAATTGGAATCTTTCGAAATCTGGCTTTACCGTAGAATACAGAGCATTTCGTGGACAGCACATATATAACTAATGTTGAAGTTCGTAGAAAGATGAAGAATGAAAGGGAAGTTATTAACACAGTGAAGGTAAGAAAGCTTCAGTATCTGGGACATCTCATGAGAAATGAACAGAGATTTGACTTATTGCAGTCCATACTACAGGGAAAAGTACTTGGAAAGACAGGAGTTGGGCGACCGAAAATATCATGGCTGAGAAATTTAAGGACCTGGTTTGGCATGAATACAACTGACTTATTCCGTGCAGCAGTACAGAAAGTTAAAATAGTCTGTATGATATCCAACATCCGAAACGGATAGGAACTATCAGAAGAAGAGAATATAGGCCTATACTACGTCTCTTATTAAAATGTGTATTAGGCCTATTAAGATAGAATTTAGTGGTAATTTAGTAAGCCACCCACGTCCGTCGAGCTCATTATTAACGGAGGAAGTGTTGTAATCTGGTGAATAATTGTTTGAGGAATTGACGATTGTATGATTCAGTTACTGATAAGCACGACTTACTGATAACAAACACACATACAGAGAGAGAGAGAGAGATAGCCTACTTCCGCGTTCTCTGCGCGTTTGACGTCATACATAAAGTGTCGTTTAATTTCATTTATTTCTTAAGATAGTGTTGGTAATGAGCGTTGTGCTTAATTGCGAATTTTTTCTGCATAAACATCTTACTATGCAGATTATATTAACTTACGAGGTTTGATCAAAAATTCATACAGTTCTTGGTTGTTTTAAAAATTGTGCCTTCATTCAATGACACTTATACTGCCCCCCTACAAAGTAGTTTCAGTCGAATTTAACACGATTAAGCCAGCCGTTTTGCAGTCTTCAAAATATTTCAAGCATGCACTTTTTGGTACAGCCTCGGGCTCGCTCAGCGATTTTCGTTCTACGTTTTCAGCGCTCTCGAAATATTGCCTTTTCGTGGAAACCATCACTGTTTGGAGGAGGAAAATCACGTTTGGACATATGTGGTGAATACGGCATACCGTGTCCTCATTTCTATTGCCTAACCTGGTAAAATTCTTAACGTGCGTCCAGGCGCATTATCGGGCTGCAATTTTCGTAAATAATTCTTCCGTAAATCTGGTCGTTTTCTACGAATAGCTGTATACAAATGACGTTAAATGTCTGGACAGTGCTCTTTATTTACTACTGCGCCGAGCGATGAAATTTCGTGGAAAGCAAAAACATAGTTTTCATCTGACAACCACCATCTTCAAATCGTTTACGGCAGTCTTTGAAGCTTGTAAACCGCTTGTTCACGCACAGTAGTCTCGCCAGAAGCCTTCTGAACACATTTACCAGGACATAAAGTTTGTCTTACAATTTACACAAAATTTTAATCCATGTTCTTCAATTTTGCATTGTAGAATGTCACAAAACTCGCCTAATACACCTAAGAATGACTTACTCAATTAGCTGTGAAATCTAAACTTTGCATCAAATACGGCTAAAAGTATGGACGATTGTCACTAACATGTGTACCAACATCACATGAAAACTGTTTTTTAATCGGACACTTGTAGCGGTGGAAATTGCAAAACCGCACGAACTTTTTTATCGAACCCCGTATATGTTGCCAAGACAAAACACACTATTTTAAGAACTTCACCTGAGACAGTTATGAACACTACGTACCATCCGATGATAATGAGTAGGATATATCGATGATTGTGTTTAGTGAGCAATTATTATCGGTAAAACATTCTAGAAATTATCGTAGAAAAATGGATGTCATAACTGAAGAAAAGCGCCGAATAGAAAACCACATATCGATTTCAATCTAAACGTTACTCTGTACAGAATGCAGCATGTATAAATGAATGTTAAATGTTAAATAATGTAATCGATAGATAGTCGTACTCAGCGAGGCCATGCGTTCGATTTTCGCTACAATAAGTAGTTCGATTTTCGCCTAACTGTAAGATAGGGTTACCATATTTACTTCTCCAAAAATTAGTACATTTTACACTTTTCAGTTATGAAAAACAAGACGCTATAGGCTATATTATCATAAGTATATATATACTGCAGGTATATTTTCTGATAAATTTGTATCGGGTATTTGTGTCCTTAAAATTTGTATTTCTATGTACACTTTTAGTAAAAATTGAACGTTTTTCGTTAGGTTAAATTTATTGTTTTTTTTTTATCAAAATGATTAAAAAACGGGCTGTTAGGACGCGGTCGGTTGATGTTTAACAGCGAAATCGTCGGCAGCGTTTCGAATCCCACCCTCGGGCATCTTTTTCTGGGCGAAAAAAGCGACAGAGTGTTGTGAACCTGAAAAAAGTTGTCGGTCGAGGGTAGGATTCGAAACGTTGTCGACGATGTTGTTGTTATATCGCAACCGACCGCGGCCTAACTGCCCGGTTTTGAATCATTTTGATCTTCTTCTTCTCCTCTTCAAGGATGAGGTTCCGGCGCCCATCTCATCCTCGGACAACCCACGTCTCTTCTACCAGTGGCTTTATAGTTCAGCGCCGCTTTCGGCAATCCATCCTGTGTCATCAGTTGCAGATGATCTCACCATTGTCTTCTGTAAATCATTTTGATAATAAAACAATAAATTGAACCTAGCGAAAAATTAATCCCAGAGGTAAGCGAAGTGTGGGATGTCCGAGGGCAAGATGGTTTCCGGAGTTGCCAGTACAGCCTATTCCATGATGATGGTGATGATGAGGAGGAGGAGGAGGAGGAAGAGAGAACGTTAAAGACAGAATGTAGGCCTATTAATGAGTAGTTCAGCTGACCCTGTCTTCGGACAGAATCGCCTTTGATAATGGTAATGATTTTACATAATTGCAGACAGTATTTTTCAGTCAGTACACGAATAGAGACGACACTACGCTACTCGGCGCTAGAGGTGGGCCGATATAGTCCTACCTGTAACAGGTATTTTGGAACGATATTTTTGTGGAACGGATATAAGAGTGACCGAAAAGTTGAAATACCTGTTCCGATTCAACGATAACTGAAAGTCGAAATACCCGTTCCGATAGCTCGCGGTTCCGAGTCGCGTTATACCCCGACGCAGCTAACGAGTAAACAAGTACACAAGTAACAACAAGTACCTAAACGAGTACTACAAGTATTAGGAGTATTACGAGTGCACAAGTAAACGAGTACTACAAGTATTAGGAGTATTACGAGTACACGAGTACAAAGCCAATTTTTGGTGCTGAATATTTCATTCTGCTCATGTGCCGATTGCAATACAAGTACGAAACGAAGCAAAACAGGGACGTTCAGAATATGTCTATGCCAAAGAGACGAAGGTGTTTTTAATACAGAAAAAATCCATACTGATGTTACATTTATTCTCGTGTGTTATGCAGATATATAATACAGATTATAATAACAAATTATATAGGCTACTATACTAGTCACCAACTTGGTAAATTTAAAAAAGGCGAATTATGTTGTGTTATAACCTACAGAGTGGCTAATAGGCCATATAGTACTTTTGTTAATGTGATTTCGGAGATGATTTTAACTTCACTACACATCTGACGTAAATTTTTTTTTTTGACATTCTTTGTTGTGCTATTACGTGCACTCTAAATTTCATTGGCTGAGTTTCGCAAATGATTTGTCTAACCAAAATGGAATCAATAATGTAATATTAATCTATGTCAGTTTGTTTACTCCTAGTGGAAACTTAAATTATTATTCCCAAAGGGAGATAGGCTATTAGGATATTCCCAAATATTAGTCTATTTTGTCTCTTATTTTCTTTCAAACAGTAACAGCTTAATAAAGTCACAGTATAAAGTAACACTGTTAATACTTTTAGTTTCAATTTATTACTAATAACAAATTATGTAATACAGGTATAAGTATAACAGGTATTTGTACTTGTTATTTTTTTGTAACAGTTTCGTTCGTACCTGTTACTTTCAAATACTAGTTTAGCACACCTGTACTCGGCGCGTGTACAGACGCGTAGTTTCCACGCAAATCATTGTTTACTACCAGCGGTGTTGAATGTCTAGTTTCGACCTTGGTTTGCTCTGCTCTGCTGTACTGAATATTATTACAATTACGAACCGTGGAAAATGAACGACCTTGTGACTGACGACGCGGTGAAAACGTTGATTTGGTAACAGTTTTTGTTGTTGACATAACAATGACCAGCTAACCTCTGGCATCGACTGGATTATAACGTTTTCTGATGAAGAACCCGTGTTTGTTACGTCTCACAAAGAACTGTACAATATACAGAGGAACTCGTGAATAACGAGCTCGCTTGTAACGAGAGCTCGGATGTAACGAGCAAAAGTACGAAATTTGTTTGGTTTTATATCTTGGTAATGGTAATTAAACTCGCTTTTAACGAGTAGGAACGCTTATAACGAGGACTTGGTTATAACGAGCATTTTATCGCAGGCTTGTTCATGGGTTAAGGTCCTAACAAATGTTTGTTACAATATAGCATTTTAAACATTCGTTTAAAATCATTAACGCAATTTAGTGAAAATAATTATGTAAGTCATGAATTCGTGGAATATTTAAATAAATTACAAAACTGTTTTGATATCCACAGATACAAAATTACTAAACAACAATATAACAGATGACTTTTTTAAGATTAATTAAATTCTGTCTGCGAAGTATAACTTTGACGATTCAATATCGAACGAAGAAAAAAAGGACAAATAAATTAGAGTGAATTTTCTTGTATTTTAAAAATAAATATTGTATATGTGGCATGGAAAGTTTTGCTTTCTTTGCCAAATAGCCGGCTGAGGTTTGGTAAGTTTTTACCACATCGTTACTTTTACTATATTTCACGAATGGACTATAAGCCAATTTTTAGCAATGTTAGCGTCTAAAAAATGTTAAAGGTCTAAATTTCACTTTTAAGCGTAGAATGTCAAAATTTTATTGTGCAAAGCCTCTTATATAGTAGATTTTTTGTTGTGTGTTCGATAATCACGGTATAAAAATTTAGTCTTGCAGTCGACAACTCGGATGTAGCGAGCACCCGGTTATAACGAGCACATTTGTCCGGTCTCTTGAATCTCGTTATAACCAAGTTCCACTGTATTTAATTCCAGTTAAATATTTGGTCCGGTACTGTAGCCTACCTGTTTTATGAAGGGGACCGGACTCCCCCCCCCCAAAGAGAGTAACGAGTTTATGAATTTTGTTACTCTCTTAATTTTTAGGGTATCTTATTATTTTTCATTTGTGTACGCTAATATAGTAGTATCCTAACTATTTTTTTTTAATATACGAACAGGTTTATTACACAGAATTTGCGTAGCCTATAGGTTTTTGAATATGAAATACTGTACAGGATTTAAGCAAACTATTTAAAGATACAGATTTAAAAATATCTTATAACACAGATAATATTGTTTTTAATAAAATAAAACCTAAAACTGCATTCAACATTCATGATAAAAATGGAGTTTACAAAATAGAATGTTCAGATTGCAATAAATTTTGTGTAGGCCAGACGAAGAAAAACTGTCCGAGAGATACATTCAACATCGCAATGAGTTTTTAAAACCTGATATTTACAAATCTAATTTAGCCACACACTATTTAATCAATAAACATAAATTTCCAGACATTCAAAATATCAAATTAATTAAAAACGTAAAAAAAGGTAACAAAATGAATATCTGGCAAAATCTTAATATTTACAAACACAATAATAATAATAATAATAATAATCTACTAATTAAAGAACAAATTCAAATAAAAACAAAACAAGACAATTTATTTAAAATCATACGTTTATTAGAATAATAAAATTAACATTAATATATAATAAATAGCTGACTACATAGATATTAAAACAATCGAAAATAGAATCGAAGTAAAATCGATTATCCGTTAACTACACTGTAAGGGAAACATTCAGTTACAATTCAGACAAACCTGTGGAGATACAGAATAATTTCTGTAAAACGTGCGTCAGGTGAAAATATACCTACTTGCAGTGTATTTATTTTAAGATATTGTATACGATAATCAAGTCAGTCAGTGTCTTGTAAACAATGTTTCAATAACGCGTAATTTTTGTATTATTACAGTTTACTTTAATGGGATTGATTTCAGGATGTTATCACGCGTTTTTCAACCACTTAAAGAAAGGAATATTCATTAGGAGTCTTAACTTGTTTCTTTTTTTGTATAAAGCCGACTCGACCGAATCCCCCCCCCCCAGACCAAGTTCTAGATAAGCCACTGCTTTTGGATATGAGTGTACCGAGACTGCGTTCTCAGTTCTAGGAAAGTAGTGCTAATTATATTTTAATACTTGTTTTAAAAACTAAATGTCAGTACGATATTTGATATTAAGGTTTTATCTGTTTTGTTAAGTTAGGTCAAGTTCCACATGATCTGTGGGACAATGAGTCGTATTTTTAGAAACGTGGTACGTCGCGAGACAAAATTAAAGTTCTAGGTAGTTATGGTAGAGTCTGTACTGTCCTGTGGGTGTGAATTATGAACAACAACAACAAAAAAGACGGTAAAATACAGGTTTCTAAATGACATTCTAAAGAGGAGTTAAACGTTCTTACAGGTTGTTCTAAACGTGACCGTATAAAGAATAATTACATCATTAAAGATTTTAATCTGATTTTCCAATCATCAAAAACATTTTCCGATCTGATGATGAGCTGTGAAGCTTGAAAGCGCTGATCGAAATAATTTTTCTATAGTGGAGTATAAGAGTGTTAATTCTGTTTGTGATTATAACCACTAACACAACTTTCAAAACTAAAACATTTTTCTGTTTAATGCTGGTTGTAGATAATTATGAGGATGAACAGCTGTTTTGATTAGAGAAAAATGGTTTGTTTCGTTCCCAAACAGACAGACTGGAGCTGGTGTCTTTTTTCGGACGTCCGACACCACCTCGTCCCTTCGTCTTATTAACTGCCGAGGAGGCAATCGTTAGTCGTCCATTCGGTGAGTTGTTCCAACCAGCTTAGCCGATACTGGGCAATTCTATCTGTCTTATCTGTAGTTAATTGTTTAATACATCTTCTTCTTCTGATAGTTCCCATCCGTTTCGGATGTTGGATAGTTCCAGACGATCCGTCTGTCGTACTTTTAGAAACAAGGTTACGTACTTCTAGATACAATATTAAAGTTCTACAAAGTTCTACCTGTGGGTGTGAATTGTGGACAACAACCGAGAAACAAGAAAGTAAAATGCAGCCCTCGGAAATGGCACTCTTAAGAGGAGTTAAAAGGTGTTCTAAACTTGACCGCGTAAGAAATGAGACCTTAAGAGAAGAGTTACAAGTTTTAACTTGAATGAAAAATTAAAATATTACAAACAACGTTGGAAAGAATACTTAGAAATAATGTCAGGTTCCAGACTGGCCAAACAAGTCTGGATATACAAACTTAATACTGTACAAACAAATTCAAAATTCGTGTACTGAATTATAATATAATATAAAGTAGTGAGATACGTCGAGACACAAAATTAAAGTTCTACAAAGTTATAGTAATCACTGTACTGTCCTGTGGGTGTGAATTATGAACAACAACCAAGAAACAAAACAGTAAATGGCATTCTTGAGAGGAGTTAAACGTTCGTAGAGGTTGTTCTAAACTTGATCGTATAAAGAATAATTACAAGAATGCAAGAATACAAGAGAAGCATTACATTTGCTTTGACGAAGCTTGTAATAAACGAAAACTGGTTCAGGTTATAAGGTAAAAATTTTACATTTTTACCAATAAATAACTTAAGTGTTCCGAGTCAGTAGTATTATACTTATAATTAATAAAAGAAGAATCTCCATAACAGAAAAATTACGTGTTTAACTTAACTGAAAATTAAAAGATTACAAACAAGGGTGAAAGAACACTTTAGAAAGAATATCAGACTGCAGACTGGTCAAACAAGCCTGGAAATATAAACCTACAGGACACAGGTGTGTGAGTAGACCCAGGAAGAGACGGGTGGAGAGTATTTGAAGGCGGAACAGGCAGCACCTTGCCTATTTCGTGTTGTGATGATGATGATGATGATGATGATGATGATGATGATGAAGATGATGATGATGATGATGATGATGATGATCTGTTTCGTCAAGACACAACTGAGTAGTACATTATGTCACCTGCTTACAGTTTATAGCTACAATAACAAAGTTCGCATTCTTATGAAATAAATAGGCCTACACAGTGCCTTAGAGTAATAAAAGATTTCAGCTTTACAAACATTCGACATACAAACACAATACGGGATTGACTTAAGTTGAGCTTCGACTGTATAGGCGTACATTACGTTTGGGTAACCTGAACCAAGCGTAGCTTCCACGGCTCTGCGATCACTCAGCCGAGCGAGGCGTGGGCGCGCGCGCGCGCGCGTTAGTGAGACCCAGTGACTGACATAGTTAACTACACCCACCCGTCTTACAAATGAATGCAATTAACACGCCCACGATTCATGCCCTCGGGCACAGGTTAACGCGCAACGGATTACAACATTCCATATGTAGGCCTGGTCTATATATTAATTTATTTTTCGACAGAGTTGGTAATTTAAATTTAAGGAACAGGAAATTCAAAAATCACGATCTGAAATTTACAATTTTATAATTTCTTCCATTAAAAAAATTCGTTTTTTGTAAGGATCTTAAAAAGTAAAAATTTCCAAAATATAGAATTGTGTCTTAGTAAATGGTAAAAATGTGTTTATTTTTCATTTATTTTATCAATATACGCAGTAAGTCTTCTAACTCAGCTTTGTATGTGTCACCGTACTCCGCTGCGACATTAGCTGTCTATCCTGCTGCCAACAGACACCATCCTAGTTGATGCAAATTTGCCAGAACCTCCATCTCCGACCCATTCCACCAAAGGGATTGGGTTACCACAATCTTGCAATGCGTTACGCGACTTAACAGGGTCCTTGGCAACCAGTAGGTGAGAGTGGACTTCAAATGGAGAGGTTAAGAGACCTTCGTCATCGGGTCTTGAGCCAATCTATCCCCTTGGACCCCCCTGGCGAATTAGGAAAATTATATATATATATATATATATAGTATTTAAAATTTATAATTATATTACCTCAAGATGTTCTTTTCCTTATTTGGAACATGTTTCGAGAGTTCCTGTTCTCTCATCTTCAGCCTTCCCCATCTTGTTCCAAATAAGGAAAAGAACATCTTGAGGTAATATAATTATAAATTTTAAATACTTTATATACTGTATATCAAGAAACGAACTGTAGCAGAAAGTGATTGAATATATATATATATATATATATATATATATATATATATATATATATATACAAATATTAACACTTTTTGCTACAGTCTGTTTCTTGATGCATATCTCATTTATTTAATATTTGTAAATTCTTTACTTCAAGATGTTTTATTCCCTTATTTGGTACATGTTTCGGGAAGCTTATTGTTCCCATCGTCAGCCTTCCTGATTTTATATCTTGTTGAGTATTTGTGTGTTGGTTGGTTGTTACGGTTTCCTGTTTGTTTTGGTATTTTATACTGGTGTTATTGTGTGTGATTGTGGTGTATATATTAGCTTTGGGAGTATTTTCGATGTTGAGTGCTTTGAAAATTGTGTCATGTTTTGTATTGATTTGTATACATTTGTAATTCCTGAACAAATACAAATCAATACAAACCATGACACAATTTTCAAAGCACTCAACATCGAAAATACTCCCAAAGCTAATATATACACCACAATAACACCAGTATAAAATACCAAAATCAACAGGACACCGTAACAACAACCAACCAACACACAAATACTCAACAAGATATAAAATCAGGAAGGCTGAGGATGGGAACAATAAGCTTCCACAATACACGTACCAAATAAGGGAATCAAACATCTTGAAGTAAAGAATTTACAAATATTAAATAAATTATCTATATGTAGATATGGGAAGAATCCTGAATTTCTCATTAGTCCTGAGGAAAATGGGGGAGGGTCCAACTTTTAAACTAGTGTCGTCCCCTTCCAGTTACGCCACCTCCTAGTTACGCCACTGCTTTCAGGTATAGTCCTAAAACATGTACTGGAAGTATTTGTGGAGATGAGGAACAGTCTTTACGAGTTGTGTGTAGTCTGCTATACAGACCGTGCTTGTGTGATGTTGATGTGACCGCTTGTGACCATGTGACAATCTGCAGCCGAATCCAGCAGAGCGATTGCGATTAGAGGCCGTTATAAAATTAAACACATCGAATTCCTGGCAGCGCCGATTGCCAGACACACAGCCGGTGACAGTCTGGCATTATTTCCTAACAGAAACCTCAAACTCATTCATTTTTCACCTCAACACAAGAAACACATATTTCTGTTGGCACGATTTGCGTGCGGACGTCTATTTTAGTTTTATATGGAACACTGCACTACCGCCGACCCCCCCCCCCCCCGTCGCCAACATCTGTCGGTCTCTTCCACAATCTGTTTCCTTAATTGTCGTCTCGTTTATCACTGAATCTCTGTGCACCATTTGTCCGCTATCCAGTGCGTGTAATTACGCTTAATATGTGTACATATCTCATGCAAACAACGTTAATAAACATCGAGTGCGTCCTACCTCTTACTCTACCTCTTATATTTCTTAAAGTAATTTTAGGCCTAGAATCGCGTAGACGGAAGTTCTCTTTCGTTTAACAACCTTATTTTTTTATATCACTACTAACAACAATAGGTTTGTCCCAGTCTGTGACGTGCCTTCATATTCTCATCTTAACTAAAAATGCATGCCGCATTATTGTTATGATGATGATTATGATGCTGAATATTATTATTGTTATTATTATGGGTGTACATTTGTTAAATAAATATGCAATGTCTCTGGATTGCAAATATCCAGACTTAAGGACCAAGGTGATAGCTTTTCTTGGAACTGATCCAGTACGGTCAAAAATTGTTATAGATGGTACTGTCCTGGAACAAGTTAGCAATTTTGAATACCTGAGTTACAGTGTGTCTTATAATGCAAGCAACGACGTTGTGAGTAAGTTGCATAAGTTCAACCTTAGGTACGGGACCATTAGGCGAACCCTTAATAGTATAGGCAAATTAGACGAAAAATGGGCGATCAGTGGAAATAATTCGGAACAAGCTAAAATTTGGTACATGTGTTTGGGTTAGGCCTAGAAATAAGCCAGCAAAACTCAATTAAAATCAATGGCCGGGAACGGCCGCCATCTTGAAAAATCTATTTCCGGTGTTTTTTTAGTATTTTTTAATTTTTTGTGCAAAAATTATTCAGGCTAGTATAACATTGTATTGGGCATTTTTTTGTAGAGCATAAAATGTCTTCTTATTTGAAATAAAAAATCTTTTCTGTGGGGCTTAGACTCTATGGTTGGGAACGGCTGCCGTCTTGAGAAATACGCGTATATCTTCGGCACGTGTTTTCAGCATATTTTTGTTTTTTGTGCAAAAGCCGTTCAAGATAGGATACAATCGCACTGAACCTTATTTGTAGAGCATGAAATTTCACACAAATGGGAAAATTTGCATCTGTGTATTGAAAAACGTATTGTAGTTTAACAAGTTTCCCTAAATTAACTTTGTTTTACTAATTTACGTTTCACAAGTATATCTTTTTCGTACTCAAACATAGCATGCTAATTCGAAAATGCTTTTTCTACCCTTCATCAACTTGAAGGCAGGTAGCAATGACGGAATCAACACAGTGCTCCATTTTGCTGCCAATGAATGCCGAAGGCTACAGAAAACCACGACGGTTCTGACTTTTGATCAGCCTTTGTACATGTGAACCCAAGATCTTGTTCACAGTCAACAAAGGGACACTCAATTGTCTAATATAGTTCTTCGGCTTAGTGGTTTCCACTTACTTATGTCATTTTTGGAGTGGTTGGCTACTTGATGGATGATAGTGGAGTTAAAGAATTGTGGCAAACGGTTTGTGCACCAAACACAACAGAGCACTTGATGTCAAGACATCAATATGCACGCTCCTTAAGAGCTCACCTTTCAAGCCAAACTGCTCTAGGAATGTAAATACTAAATGACGTGAGCCTGTAACCCGAGGTATGTGAAGAAGTAAAAGACAAGATTTTTGCTAGGTTAGAAGCTGATCCACCTACCAATGAGGAAGTCAACAGCTCGGAATTGATTACAATGACTGTAGAGACCGTCAATAAAGAACTGGAACGTCTCGAGGGAAATGGTGCTACATCCAACTTTGGATTCAAAATGATATCCTTGGTTCGGCTATTCATCCAAGCTGAGCGCATATGCGACTGGAATCTGCATCTTCAATGTGTGCGGCACATGCTCCCTTTGTTCCATGCTGCTGGATATTTACATTATTCAAAAGCAGCGCACTTATATTTGCAGGAAATGGTGGACCTCGAAGACAAATTGACTCCTTTTGAATATGAAGAATTCGTTGCAAAGGGATGCTTCTCAATACGTAGATCAGTAAAGGCTTGGGCAGGTATATGGTCAGATATGACTATATAACAGACTCCAATGAGATCTGTGAGGCCTTCAGGGGAGTTGACCCATGGCAGAGGAGTATCGCCATCCACTTTAGCACAATGGATACTGGAAATGCCAGTGTGTGTTGAAATATGCTCTCAATTAGAAGTCTTCGTCAGTCCAGTGGCGTACCAACGCCTTTGGCGGCCCGGGGCGGGAGTTCCTGGCCGTGGCTCCCCCCCCCCCATTATTAAGCACTCCCCATATTGTGCCTCTACTATCGGCACCACAAAACTGAGTCATAATCTTATATCCATAAAAACTATTGGAAAAAAAATATGTGGAAAGAACTAACTATGTAAGTATTAATAGAACTTAAAGGAAAACTAAAATAAAAACACAGATTTTGCGTTTTTTATTACTTTTTCAAATATGTAGTTTTTATTTCAATTAAAATTAATGACAACATGTAGAAAAATGCTTAATTTTTCAACTTAAATCCTTACTACGTACATGTTCTGATGTATTATAAAACTAGGCAAAATATTTAATTAACTTCAGTACTGAATCCGTATATTGTGAGCATTATTTGCTGAAAAACATTTTCAACCATTGTTAGTTGTAAATGAAAGTGTTGTTGATAATTATGTGCTACAAAATATGTATTATAAGATAGCAAAAACTTACACAAAATAAAATACTCTCAATGATTTATAGAAACTGCTTTTTACGAGCTTTTGCTTCTGCAAATATTTTGATACATTCGTCAAAATTTATTGTTTTAGCTACTTTACTTTCTATAGAAAGTATGGCTAAACTATTCAGTCTTGATTGACTCATTGTTGAGCGAAGATAACTTTTTATTAGATTTAACTTTGAAAAACTTCTTTCACAAGAAGCAATGGATACACATATCGTTAAAAATATCCTAAGGGTAAACAAAGGTTTGGAACTGATTCTTGTAAGTCCATTTCGATAATAAAATCCAACATTTTCAATGATGACCATTGTTTTGCCACTTCTTTTTTGATGTCTGCAGCTTGAACGTGACGTCGTAGCCGCTGTATTTCGGGTAACATTTCTTCCTTTTGGAGTTCATCAAATGTCTGGGTTAGGTTTGAAATGAGCTGAGGGAGTTCTTCAACATCTGTCTCCATAAGATGAGCAGACTGTACAGCAGCGAATTCATAGTTTCCATTGAAGCTGATCTCATTGTCAGTTCTTGATAAAATTTATCTATACATTCAAACATGCATCTTCTTAAATCTTGTTGTAGAGAGAGGCCTTCGTCTCATGCGTTTTCTCCCGGCAACATAAAGAGTCCGCGGTGGCTTAGTGGATAGAACGATAGGTCTTCTCATTCGGAGGACCGAGGTTCGAATCCCGGCCCGGCACCTCTGGCTTCTTTCGAAAGAAACAATACTATGTACTGTATGACAATAACCGCTGTACTCAAGTGGTTCGGATTCCACTATAAGCAGTAGGACCCGTCATTATTGGGAGTTATGACCCATAGTGACGAGTAGGATTAGGGTTTTAATTGTAAATGGGTATATCCCGTAAAAATGTTAAATAAATAAATAAAATAATAATAATATTCATTATATGTTTTAGTGGATGGTTGGTGAGGATCGGTCAATAATACAACTTTTAGTTATTTTGCGTCGACGTTTCGACAATATTTATTGTCATCTTCAGGACCTGTGTATGAAATACAATAGAAATATCAAACATAACGAAACAATTAAATATTTGGGTGAACGTGTTGGTGATGTGAGTGTGTGCGTGCGTATGTATGCACATTTTTTATGTGAAGACTTATGATAGTTTGTTTACATCTTCAAATTATCTTTAAGATATTTATTATATTTATGATATTTAAGATATAATATTCACTATAGTTAGAAACGTAAACTAGGTTATATGATTTATTTCTTATGTCATAAAAATATATATATTCGAAGGCCTCTTAGAATTTAGAATTACCCGCAATAATCTATGAATAGAATGGGTTGTAAAAAATGTGATTTAAGTTTTTTATGAGACACATTTTAAATTTTAAATACAAATTCGTCTCGTCGTGGGGCCCCTCCCAGGCGGGGGCCTGGGGCGGTACGCCCCTCCCCTTGGTACGCTACTGCGTCAGTCATGAGTGCACTGGGAGTGATCAACATTCTTCTGCATGCCACTCTTCTGTCAAATGTGATGTAAAAGATCTGAAGATTTTCGAAAAGTGGCTTAAAGATCACCAATCACTGCTTTCCAGAAATCAGAACGTTATGTCCTTAGCAACAGGTATTATTGGGGATGAAAGCATCAACTGTCATCGCAGTGAAGAAGTTGGCACAGATCCTCGTTAAAATAAATGCTGGAAACAACTTTCGTGATGTCAAATTCAAGCTTAAAACGAGAGTTTTGCCATTCTCTGCATTTAACCCACACTCTCGAGTAAACGATACTGTGTTAACTTTGACATCTACCGCCCTTTATCAAAGAATGATTAAAACTGTGAAAGACAAAAATGAAATATGTTCATATTTTGAATATGAGTTATCGCCAGTGCCATTGTCGTTGTTTGATGAAAGCGGTATGAGAAAAATCCGCAAATCTTCTCTTTATCTGCGAATTTTCGTCTAAAGAATTGCAAGTATGTAGTTGACGGGAGCGATCTTCTACACAAAGTGGTCTGGCCTTCTCAAATGACTTACGAGTGTATATATAAAGCGTACAGCAATTATGTGGTAGAGCACTATGGTCATGATGCGGTATTCGTGTTTGATGGTTATGATTCTAGTTTGGTTCTAACTAAAAACATGGAAAGACAGAGACGTTCTTTAAAAATCTCCTGCCCTGACATTCTCTTTGAAGAAACTATGAGCTCAACTGTCGAACAAAGCAAGTTTTTTGTCGAATTTGACTAATAAAAGCCGATTCATTTACCAGCTGGCCAAGAAACTTGAAGATTAATGCGTTACTGTTATCCAGGCCAATGACGATGCAGACACACTCATCGTCCAAATAGCCATAGTAGAGTGTCAAAGCAACACCACCAAGCCTGTAGTGGGAGAAGATGTGGTGGACTTGTTGATTCTGATGACTGCACTTACACCCCAACACAATTCTGTCTACTTTTTGAAACCTGGAAGGGGCAAAATTCCCGATGTATTATTCCACTCAAAAGACAACCAGCAAGACATCAAAGACCAACTACTTTTCCTGCATGCATTACGTGACTGTGATACAACTTCGTCATTATTTAAACAAGGGAAAAAGATGCATATTTAAACCTGAGGATTACACCAAGGAAGTGGTCTCGGCCGTTGAAATGACTTCCCACTTTGATCGGCCGAACACATCAATTGTAACAAGAAAAATGTTGTTTTGACTTTATATTTCTTTTTTAGCCAGTGACTTATTATATACATTTTGACTTATTTTAAAACATTTCCACATATTATTTCATTTAAACTGCTAAATGTTTGTACTTATCACCAATAAATGTATTGAATATCTACATTTTTGTTCATTTATTCTTTGCCAGAATGCTCAAATAATGCTAGTAAAGAGTACGATAACTAAAAATAAGCCAGACAGACATGGCAGCAATATATGTAAATAACATAATATTACAGCACATCTTGCATGTAACTTTTAAATTTGATCACTTAAGAGTTGTAGAGATTTTTTGTGCTACAACAGCTACATTTTTTCTGTTTACTTGTTTGTAAAATCTCTATGACATCAACTAAATATAAAAATAAGAGAAATTAATTAAGTAAGAAAGCGCTCAATATTAACAAAATATGAAATCTGATATTTTCAAACTCCTTTTTTCCTCTTGTAAGAAGCAGTAATCAAACTTTCAACCCCTAATAGGCTATATTATAATCATTTCTATGGTTAATTTCTTTATTTTTTTTTTTAACCATTCAATTTTTTCCTCACCATGTAGCTTAAAAATGTCTTCTTTGACTATGTGAAACAGTAATTTAAGGTGTCCAGTTCATTTTTAAAACTTAAAGTCTAGCAGACCCAAGGGTGATTTATTGCGGCGTATTGAACCGCACAGGTTCACTAGTTTAATAATAATAGTCTTTGGCCCACAGACACAAAAATTTACAGTTTTATAGAAAAGTTCATGCTCTACGAAAGAGGCCTAGTACAATATTATCGTATCTTGAGTGGTGTTTCAGAAAAACACAAACATATACTGGAAAACACGAAACCAGTAATATATTTCTCAAGATGGCGGCCGTTCCCAGCCGTAAAGTCTATGGCCCGCAGAGATAATTTTTTGTCTTTATATAGGAAATTGTATGTTCTACAAAAAAGGTCCAGTATAATTTTATTCTATCTTGAATGGTTTCAGCACAGAAAACAAAAATATGCTGAAAAACATACCGGAAATGGATTTTTCAAGATGGCGGCCGTTCCCACCAATTGATTTCAATTGAGTTTTGATGGGTTGTTTCTAGCCCCAACCCAGACATGTGTACCAAATTTAAGCTTGTTCCGAATTATTTCCACTGATAAATCTAAATTGCCTGTACTATAAGCCAGCAAATAAGACGCCTAAAATTCTACAAGGTGATGGCTCGTTCCACACTTCTTTATGGATCTAAGAATTGGAATTTAACGGAAGGCCAGACCAGTCGCATCCAAGCGGCTGAACGAGATTTCTCAGGCACATGGGAGGGTATGCTCTCCATGATCATTGAAGAAACACAGATATACGGGAGGAACTGAATATTATGAGTATACTCGACAGGCTCGCCCAGTATCGTCTGAATTGGTGGGAAAATCTTTGCCGAATGGATGACTGCCGCATCCCCAAACAACTATGGAACTATAAGCCGAGGGGACGGAGAGGTGTGAGACGTCCGAGTAAGAGCTGGAGTGGGCAGCTCTAATCTTTGCCTGTTTGAGACCGGAAAAAACCATCCTTGGTTTAATCCTTGAAGAAGATGATGATGATAACTATCATCATCATCGTCATTATTGTTATTATTATTATTATTACTAGTGACCTACCTAAGCTGTAAGCATGAGGAGATCGACTATTACCTCACCCAGTTTCTGACTGGACGCGAAATAAATTCTAAGGGTGTAAAGAAATAAAAATATTGAGCCAATTACGTAATTAGATATCTTATTGTGAACTCTAAACTTAATTTAAAAAATTACTAAATACGTTTCAGGAAAATTGTGATGTAACGAGGAGCGGAAAGGAGGAACGAGTACTAAACGGCACTCCGGCTTTACGCGTCTCATAACGTTGATAATCAGAAGAAATGTGCAAAATTTAATTCCCTCAATCGAAACTAATTAAATTAGTGTTTATAATGATCGTAAGTAGATTACTTTTTCAGTTCAAGCACAAAATGTACAACCGTGTTTTTCTAAGTAGAAACATTGATCGCTTGTGAAAGAAGCCAATTAAACTAATTGACGTTTTTCTTTTTATTTATTAATTTTATGAACAAACGAAATAATTTTTAATGTTGACTAATTAAACAAAAATCCTTGGATCCCGGAGATTGGATCGAAATGGTCTGCGGTCTGCGTTTCCCAAACTAATATCACATCTCACTAACTAAACACTGGGAATGGAATAAAATTTACCTCTTTTATCCGTCTAGTGGCTTTTTCGTTTTTATATTTCACTACGCGTTTATGAACATATGACCCATGTTCGGGTGTAATCCCTCAGTAAAGTTCGTCAGATAATTGAAACAAATTACTGTAGAGCGGATTAATGCTTTAGAAATGTCTCTCTCATTCTCTCTATAATATATATAGAGACGTCCTATTGAGACGTTCTTGGGCAAAACTACGCTTGAAATGAGACCGTACTTAACACATTGGGATATGAGCCCAATTACTTGCGACTATCAAAAGAATAAAATTTGTAATACTTAGGGAATATGTAAAGAGTACATCGATATGCCCAACTAAGGCTCATTCAAAATGGAAAAGTAGTAGGTAAAAAATGGATTGGTCGGTAAAACTCTTTTGGGTCCATAACCCCCGATAGTGATAGAGTCTAAGTGCTGTAGAACTATTGGAGTCTGCACAAAACCCACAAAATTGGGAATCGTCAACGCCTGATTAGACAGGAAACTAAAAGAAGATACACCAGAAAAAATTTATTTGACATTCATATTGTTATAGGTATCCAAGTCACTTCGTTATTTAAAAATTAATAAATTACCTTAGGTCCGTCGTGTGACTTCGTTTTTAATTTAAAATGATGCGTTTCGGAACATATGTTCCATCTTCAGATTAACTCACTCAGTTGAGGTCGTTAAATGTTAAAATCACATTACTTTGTACTTACACACGTCCGTATGAGTGCGCACCCTTTGAAGGCCGACCGGATACTGCTCTGGCCTTTGAAGTATCCAGATACTGCCCTTTGAAGTTACACCTTCACAGAGTCCTTGCCATTTCTGTTCATTCATCGTCGTATCAGTTATGTTTATTCGATCGAGTTACTCTACATTCCGTAATTCGTTTTCCTTAACTATACTCCTTTTAAACATCACCTTTCAATAACTTTGTAATCCCGTTTATTTTCCTTATTTTTTAGGTCCTTTTAAATCAACCTTTCTTTAAAGTACGAGTACTTTATCACCTTACTTTGCGGAATGCCACCGAGAAACCGACAAAGCATTGGGCAGATCCATCCAAATGCTAAGCGAGGAAGGTTATTGCGAGTAGCTGAGACATCCGAGGAACGTGAGTCTCGGCTTGAACAACAACGAAGAAGGCAGGCAGAAATTAGGGATGCGGAAACAGCTGGGGAGCATAGGGGGCGCGTAGGCCAACAACGACGAAGGCAGGCAGAGATTAGGGCCGCGGAAACACGCGAGTAGCATGGGGATCGCGCAGACCGACAACGTTTGAGGCAGGCTGATTTAAGGGCCGCGGGAACAGCTGAGAAGCACGGGGAGCGCGCAGACCAACAACGTCAGGTAAGCGGGCGAACCCGCGAGTAGGCTATAGCAGCTAGCAAAATAATACAATTTCATCAAAATACAAAGTATCCCTCCTCAGATATACTACTCTAAAATAGACCATCTTGTGACGTCGGCGTTGACTATGGCTGTCTGGATGGGTTTGTGTATACGATGTCCAGTAAGTGGTTTGAACTGATCCACCCCCTGGATCAAACCAGAGTGGACCCCCCCCCTGGTGGTTTGATTGGGGGCAGCTCCCTCGCTCGTAGTCGTCTACTATCGATTTTGCCTCACATAAATAATTTCTCTAACCCGCAGTTCCTTCTTCATGTATGCCCAAAATATATCAGGTACGACTGTTATATTTTCCTCGATAAACGTGTGGAGACCTTCAGCTGATACAAAATAGATTCGCGTCTGCCTCCATGAAAAAAAAGTCCGTTGATTCAGCGACACTTCAAAGGCTACGTGACGTTCGTTGTTCAGTAAAGCTTACTTACATTCAAGAACATTTTAAAACAGACCAGTTGTTGGTTAACTGGAAACAGGTAGGCGAAATCAATAATAAAAAAATGACAAAAACCCCTTGACAGAATGGACCGGAATGGATTGCCTCATTGATCAATGAACGTGGTAGACCTGTAACGATGTAGGCCTACTGGGTATCGTAGTAAGTACGCGATACCCTCGTACCCCGATGGGTACCCTGACACCTAAAGTAAAAAAGGAGATGAACATAGCTTTTATCAACAGTTTTGTTTTTAAGTTACGGCCTCTAAACTCTAAAAGACTTCGTGATTATAGAATTGATTTCATTTATGCCTAGTCTGAGTTTTTAATTTTATTTTTAAGTTTTTTGTGATTCCTTGTGTAATTACGTGTAGATAAAATGTAGACTATAATTTTTTCAGATTTTTTTATAACATTTTAACAGTTACACTGCGTTTTGTTCCATTTTGTTAACATACAATATTTGAAAAAATTAATCGATTTCTTATTATTTAGTAGGAAACAGATCTAGCTAGGCCTCTATGTTGGAAGAAAAAAAAAATGAATTTTACAATGGAAAACGATATTGTGAGCGTTAATTTAATGAATCTCGCAATCAATTAAACGGTTAACGAACAATACCACAGACAGTTCGCACTGTGTGATCGTATAATTTTCGTAGCATACAATTAAGTTAATTAGTGTTAAAGTGTACGCGTGAAAAAAAAAGAAAAAACAAGAAGACTTTCTAAATTGCATTCGTGAACAATAACTGCTGTACGCTGTACACGAACCGCAGTGGAATCTCTCTCTCTCTCTCTCTCTCTCTCTCTCTCTCTCTCTCTCTCTCTCTCTCTCTCTCCGATTTCGTTCCACACGGCGACCGGACCGGATCGCCAGTCGGTACTGTAGTTACCGATTTAATACAGTCCGTGATGTAACCAATCGTACAACTGTGTTGCATTCCACGATTTCAGTTCCTGTATCGCTGAAGGTCAAGTTCACTTTGCTGTTTGTCGACGACGACGATCAGGCCTACGTAAAATGTTCAAGGACACAATCTTGTCTCCTTTGCTTTAACCATCTGCGAAACATTGGTACAGCAGAAACCGTTTACGACGGATACCAAAGCCAACTCTCAGCAGTCGTAATCGTTTTTTAGAACCAGTCTTATAGTCGCGAAACTATCTTGTATTATCTAAACATAGGCCTACACCTGCAGCAGAATGACGACGACACGACGGGGTAGCTTCATTGACGGTGACAGCTAAAGTTGCTGAATGCTACTCGTGGCAACGTTGAGGCAACGTAAACTCGATACGAAGATATCATTGTTCTAAAGACGTACACGGACAGTTTCACTCATCTGAGAACACATTATCATATTCTAGCTCTTCGCATGTACAACCTCTGAGCGTCCGAGCTATATAGTGATTCTCCTGTCTCTCTCTTGCTTTGAGGATGGTGCAGCAGCAGCAGTTTCGCAGGAATCGTTTACGTCGGTTGCCAAGGCAACTCTCAACAGTCGTAATTAATTTTTGGCTCCAACCATACAACAGTCACGTTGTGGACACTTTCCTGTAGGACCACTTAAACAAAGGCTACACTGATGACACATCGGCTGCATTGAAAGGTGATAAGCTGCAGTTGCTGAATACTAATGGGGTGGCAAGGTTGAGGCAACGCACACTCGATATGATGACGTCATTATACTAACAGAGCAATCTGATTGGCGTGCACGAACAGTATCACTGTTCTAAAAACACATTATCATACCTTACACTAGCGCTTCACATCCAGGCTACAACTTTAATTGGGGATTAATTTTGCCAACAATAATTAATTAATTATGTAATTATACTAATTTGTAAAATGAGGTCGTGTAATCACTCAATTAGGTTACTTATATCAACTGATTGAAGCTAAGTGATACGTTAGTTCTTTTATGTTAGCATAATCACTGCACTGAGACTCTAATTATTGTATAAATTAATAAAAGCTACTATAAATCATTCAAGTGATTTTACTTTCTTGTTCTGAGGTAACTTTGACAATAATGAACGCATATATTCTGAATAAATAAACACCTATTTATTAACAACATTAAATAAAGAGACTTCAATATATAAATATGGATGATTCCCTGTAAATACATTCATAAAAGAACACATGTATATATATCAAATTACAATGCGAATCCAATACGTTGTTTGCTGGAATACATACACATACATATATAATACAATCAATATATAGAAAAAACACAAATAGTCAAACAATAAATCTTATACTAATGCGTTCATTGCTTGCCTCAGATGAATAGCGTTAATTATATTTATCATATTTAATTTAAATACTCAAGGGTGTTTTCTTGAAAAGAGACAGGACAGTAGAGTTCTTATGATAAGAATAGCATAAAGATTACTTGTAAAGTGATTTATCCGATATTTCCATCGGTGTAACTCCTTCTCGTTGGTAGTCCATATGTGTGAAGTTGCGTAGCTGTGATGTCACTAACATTCAACACACGCGGATCAGATTCACTCGCGCCGTGTGTATTTTCTGTTGATTCGGCTGTTACTGTTAGAGTCTATGAAATCATGTGTCGTGTGGGTAAGTTCATCATTAACTATGGTGTATATATCTGACTGTCTATTGTTGAACTTCTTGTGTGTACATTAATGTATAGTGTCTTTGATACCGTGGTGTAATTGTCCCAATTGATATTGTATCGTTTCGCACTGTACAACGTTACGATTTCGTTGTCCGGTAAAACACTAACAATAGTTCTGCGCGTCGGTTATTGATGAAACTGCGATTGTTTAGTTCAGTTCTGAATTAGCGGTAACTGAGTATAATAAAGAACTCGAGAGTTATTAAGCACTGGCGTATGTTGCATGATTTAGTCGCTGTAGGTACACTATTACCGGATACTCGCCAATATCGAAATGTTTAAGTCACTTAATTATATACCGCGTAGCAGAGTTTCAAAGTCCCACTGCTGTCCGTATGTTAATCGAACTGTATTAAGACTTAGAAGATTTAGTTCCGTGAAGACTGTTAAAGTATACGATTGAGAAATTTATGAAAGACTGACGAAAAATATAAGAAGACTGTCGAAAATTGTATTAAGACTGTTGAAAAATGTATGAAGACTGTCCTCCCGCGTGCTCTGGAAACAGTTTTTATCAAGCATCGTTTACCACAATGCAATCTTCTGGAAGACACGCCTCAGGTCGAACATGATAGGACAGAAGAACTCCTACCCTTATGCAAGACTATCGTTCTTCACTTCTCATTCGACGTTCCCGTTGCCATGATGACGACGGTCCTCTCCACCTGTCCTCTGGGTAGATGCTGGGTTGTGATTGGGTATCCTGTCTCCCCACAAGTTCGCGTCGAAAGCCTCCGTACTCTTTTCCTGGAACAAGAGCAATTTCTCGGCTGTCGATCAGGTCTTTGTCTAAGCGTACTCCGGACCCTGCTGCTGTTCTCACGCGAACAATGTGTCGTATTTCGTTATTGTTTCACTATCCTTGACCCTTTTCCGTTAGCTATCCGGACGCAGCGTGTCGTCGTTTCCAAAACGGCACTCCTTCTGCCTGTCGTAAATATCAGTTGTCGCCAGTAAGACGTTCCCCCGCTGTGCACAAGTTCGATTCCATTCTTTAGATATCGATGTCAGTTCTCATACAGGGTAAATACCATTGTGCACTTACACCCTTTTCTTACTGCTGGTACACTTCAAATTAACCTTGCAGTGTGTGTCCGTCACAGTTTCTCCGTAAATTGCTACTGACATAGTTTCCTTTTATCTTGCATGTTGCAGGCTGTAAATCTCGGTTGAGTCGAGTCTGTCACGGCCAACCTTATTTCCCATTGTAAAGTTATGTGAAGCGTATTCGTATTGTCCGAAGCAAACGTTCAGTTGACACTTCGTTAAACTGTTCCTTATTTATTGCTCTTGGCTCGTGTTGGGGTGTCTTGCCGTATGTAACGTCTTTTCGATCATAATATTAAAAATTTTTAATTCTTGGTTGTTACAAGGCCTACAATTTCTGGGCATGCCAGCTATATAGTAATTTTAATTATTTAATATTTATAACTATTTTACCTCAAGGTGTCACCTCAATCTGTCTCTTCGAATTTTACCAACTATTCCTTTCAAATATTACATTCTTAATACTATTATTCTCGATCTGAATTTGTCTGTCAGTATCCAAGACTCTGCCCGTATATAATAGGTTTGGCTGCTGGTATATTTTCTTATAAAGGTTGATTTTGTTTTTGTTCTAATTCTCCTTTTATTTATAAGGATACTACGTGTAAACTTTGTTCACAACTAATAACATTTGAAGGCAGAAGTTACTGAAGGCATTTGAGTGAAGTGTTGCCTTGTACAGGTATGAAACCTGAATGATAGGAAAATGAGAGAAAAGAAGATTGATACATTTGAACAATGGTACCAGAGAAGAATGATGAGAATTAGCTGGAAAGACAGAGTGACAAACGAATACGTTTTTGAAAGAGCAGAGAGGAGGAAGAGAGAAGAGCAGGAGAAATGACAAAGGTTTAAGAATACATTAACTTGAGACGTAAAACGAAATTGGCTTCAGACAATAACGTACAACTACGGACCCGACTCAGTGTTCGCGTTTAGTATTCATTTCACTGATTTTAACAGTACATCTGGGAACCAAAATATAAATATAAAAACGTCGATTCTCACCTTATTTATTATTACATTCTATCACCAAATGTTTACTAAAACATGCTTCAAATGTCACGCTTGTGAACGTCTTGTTAGTACGCTACAGAAGTGCTGTCATATTTTTATTGTTTCATTATTTAACAAATTTTTATTTTTACTTAAAAATAAAATTAACTAAATATTTCTATTGAAAGAAACTGATTTTTAGTTCGGTATTTTCACACCAGAAGGATGCACTTTGGTCACCCTAGTCGGAAATGTACATATAAATATAAAAACGTCGATTCGCACCTTCTTTATTAGATTCTATCACCAAATGTTTACTACCACATGCTCCAAATGTCACGTTTGTCAACTTCTTGTTAGTACGTTAAAGAAGTGCTGCCATATTTTTATTGTTTCATTATTTAACATATACCGGTATTTATTTTTAAATAAAAATAAAATCAACTTAATTTTTTTTTTTAAAAGCTGATTTTTAATTCGTTATTTTCACACCAGAAGGATGCACTTTGGTCACCCTATTCGGAAATTTGATCAGACGTCACGCACCCTTCAGTTTTCCCTTGTCTGCGTAATGCTCATGACATTGAAACCGCGACTTCTTTCAATCCGCTGAAGTAACAATCACTGAACACAGACAACGATAGGCAAAGGGAAAAATATTATTCTTGGTGAACTTTGCACTTAAGAGTGTAGGCTAGTCAGAATACGCGACGGTCAAGGGTCCGCGGCCGTAGCGCTCAAAGGGAGAAGAAGAAGAATTTTAATTAAATAACGCCACAAGCGGTTTTACAAATAAAACAAGACACCATTAAATAAATTAGGTTTTAAGGTAATAAATACAGGTACTTGAATCTGAGAAATTAAAATTATTGGAAAATTCGTTTTAATACCAACCGAAGAGAACAATATTTTTACTAAGCTAATGTACAAAACCACTGTGTCGTGTCCCTCACTGTAAATGCAAACAACAACACGTGGGGGGGGGGGTATCGATCGCGTGGCGTAGCCACACAGTTCACATTTCGTTGCGTGTTTTACCTCGTTATTCTGACCTGACATGTCAGCATGCGGTCACTAGGTCTAACGATGTTGTTTATTAATTGTGCCGTTACGTAATCTGTACGCTACGGGGCAATTTATCCGCTTCATACTCGCTACGAAATTTACATGAGTGTAGATTCTAGACGCTTTTATCAACTCAGTTTAGATTACTTCCAAGAAGTACAAGAGAGCTTCTACTAATGATCTGTTTGTGATCTGTCGACAACTTATCATCATCATGGTCATGTAAAAACGTTCCTCAAACTTGAGTAAATACAAAATTATTATTGTTATACTAACGATGAGTGAGGACAGAATGAAAAACTTATGTACACAAAGAAAGAGGTAAGAATCGTGGGGGGAGGCCCAAGATACAGTTCTTTTTATATAAATTTTTTTTATAGTTTTCATAAACCGAAGCACTTTTTTGGCTGTCAATGTAACTGATGTCTAGAGAGACAAAAAACATACGAACAGACACATGGTGTATTGATTTATGGTATTCTTATTAAAACTCATCGTTCCTTACTTCATCATTCATTAAATCAACCCACCCCACTTTTTCACTTTTTACTCGCCAAACCCACATCTCACAGGGTTCTAATCTTTTCTCATCCTCTTCCCTCAGTGTCCATGTCTCTGTACCATATAAAGCAACGCTCCACACATAACATTTGGCCAACCTTTTTCTTAAATACTTATTAATTTTGCCACACAGCAGTCTTTTCTTCCCATTAAATGCCTCTTTCGCTATAACAATTCTTGGAGATGGTATTGAAACCGCGGAAATACAACAGTCGCGGAAGCCACAGGAATAAATAAATTCGTAATGCTGCTACTTGTGTTAATCAGATAAAAGCGCCGCAGTACCGACGACAAGCTGTTTGCGTAACCTCGTTGTTTACCAAACATATTGAGTGCCTGTCCTTAGTAACTGTATGGTTTCGCACTTACATAACCGACAGATGAGTATCTAGGTCGCAACCAAGTTCTTACTACATAGGTAGACCTACAAACACATATAAATACAGACACTTAGCCTACATAATATACTATCTAGTTGTAATTAAAGCAGTGGTTCCTAAAGTGGGGCCCGCGAACACTTTTAAGAAAAAATAGAATATACCATAATTTTCTTCTATTTTTTATGCTCTAAAATCTAAATTTTGGAATCTTAAAACAACTAGTAGAAGATTCCAGTATTTGTTTTGGTTCAGACTAATTGTAATTGTAAAAGTAATTTCAAACTAATGGCTTTAATAATGTCTTTAAATCATGTCGTGTAGCAGATCTGTTTGTCAGCCGAACTGACTGGAGCGCCGGCATCAACGCAGAACTGATCACGCCATGTTAGTCCACGTGTAAGCACTGTATCTTGCTTATAAGCCGTTTCCAGGTTCGAGATATGATAATGGGGATGCAAATGGGCTTATAACCAATTGGAAGATTCACTGACAGAAATAAACTTGATGTCGAGAGTGACCTAATATTTAAATTATTAGACATTAAACCCAATATTGCAGAGCTAATTGTTCAAAAGCAGCTTCATTGCTCACATTAAACTAAGTTTGATATCATTAATATTCTAATTTTTCAAGTTAAGAGAATTTTTATTTTAATACATTATAATTAAAATATAAGAGTTTATATCATATTTACTGTTTGTTTTATTTCAGAACTTAGACAGGGTCCGTGAAATTTTTAATTTTTTTGGGGGGTCCGCGGACTGAAAAGTTTGGGAACCACTGACCTAAAGGATGGTTATTGCAGCTGTTCATGAGCGTGATTCCACATCGCTCCGTCTGCTACCAAACATATAGACATGTTGTCGATATTTATGCCCCCCCTCCCACACGCACTACTGCATCCGACTTAATTCTGTGGCAGTGTACATGGAGGTTCATATGAATTCGCTGTCTTCGAACCACTGGTGTCACTACGAACTGCCTCCTTGTGGTGGGGAAGATGAGACTAATTTTTTGTGGGGGGATAAGACAAGCTTCTGAGTCTAGCTTGAAGGTTGGACTCCTTATTTTTCTCAGGACAAATGATATATATAAGCTTCTTCGTATGTAATTATTTATAAACCTTATTTTAACACACAAGGAATTTGCTTAGAAACAGGTCTACAAAACACATGTTTCGTATTGTTGAATGCTATTTTTGCTTGTGTGATCCTGCATTTTATTTCCCTGTAGCTTCTACCATCTTTGGTGACTCTTCTTCCTAGGTACTGAAATTCTTTTACATCCTCAAACTGTATTCGCCATTAAGCGTTATTATTAACCATTCATTATTATCTGCACTATAGAGTCCCCTTTTTTCACAAACCATTCCCTTAGTTTCCCTTTTTTTATTTTTATTTTTTTTTTATCGGCCATCTTAAGGACCACATGCCAACTTCAATTCTTTATTCTTTGTTCTTTTCTATATTCCAATATTCTTTCATCCCTTCACTGTGTCTCTTCTTCCCGTCTTCAGTCCACTTTGAACCTGCGTTTTTCTCTCTCCTACCCTGAACTCCTTCCATTTTTAACACTTTTGCCCGAAAAACTTATCTTTCAATTGCTTCTTCTGCATGTATATTATTTTTTTCTAAATCCTTTTGGACTTCTTTAAACCAACTTGATATTGACTTCTTCCCCCACAGATATTTGAAAATCTGGTTTGTTAACCTATTGTCGTCCTTTCTATATAAATGTCCAAAAAAATAATAGTCTTCTTTTTTTTCATTGTTTCTGTTATATTTTCTATACTTTGATATATTTCATAATTACTTGTTAATTTCCAACCTTCTGAAGTTTTTCGTGGGCCTAATATTTTCCTAATAATTCGTTTTTTCAATATTTTTAGTTGTCTAAATTATAACTCAATGTTAGACATTTACTTGCATGTACACCCTAGGCATTCTGGGTTCACTACTGTACTGGCTTATTTTCGCATTTTTAGATAGCCTATGCAATTTTTATTGTGAATATCTTTAGTTATACCATATTCCCTTTCCATCTTATGAATCCTTTCTTCTATAGCAGTTTCATTTCCAATTAGTTTCCCTTTTTTTAATGCTCGTATTTATTATTGAAATTAAGATCCGGGCTATTAGGACGTGTTCTACTATAACATTCTGACGGATGTTGTTGTCGGACTTTCGGCCTCACCTATGGAAGTCATCTTCAGTGAAACATGTTTTTAATACGACTGACACTGTGTACGTCAGTGACCACAGTAGTACTGTGGGAAAACGTTCACCGTGTTTCACTGAAGATGCCACACACAGAAGATTCACCATTTCACCCTGTTTCACCTTCCAGAGGTGAGAGGGCGAAATAACAACATCCGTCTGTCTGATAACAACATCCGTCAAAATGATAACTATAGTAGACCACACCCCAATAGCCGGCCTCAGAAATAGGCTCGTATTTATTTCCTATGATATCGCCATTATGCCAATGTGTCTGTAGAGCCTATACCATATCATGTGTGTTGTTTGTCCTTTTATCTTTATCCCAATATCCACGTGTCCATGGCTTCATCAATGCGTCCTGAAGGTAAAGATTAAAACTATTAGACTTCGTAGGCTTACAGGCCAGAGTCAGTGTTGTTAAAATTCATTGCCGGGCTGTTTGGCCGTGGTCCATTGTTTTCAACTAAAACAGACGTCTCGGCAGTGCCATCGACTGCCGTCATCAGTGTAAATTCGAGCTTCGCTAACGTAGGGTGGTACACGTTACTGACCACAGTACTGTGGCTAAGGCCACAAAACTATTAGAGATAAAGCACATCTTTGTCTAATTCTTTTCTATATCGCTGCGTCTTTTTGATCATTCTCGACTATGATTATAACAGCAGTTTCATTTTTGTACAGATCCCAATGAGGTGTCTACAAACTCTAGACTGAACTCCTATTTTCCTGGGGACACATGTTTGTCTAATACCTTTCTATATCGCTGCTTCTTTTTGCTCATTCTGGACTATGATTATAACAGCAGTTTCATTTTTGTACAGATCCCAATGAGGTGTCTACAAACTCTATACTGAACTCCTATTTTCCTGGGGACACATGTTTGTCTAATACCTTTTTATATCGCTGCTTCTTTTTGCTCATTCTGGACTATGATTATAACAGCAGTTTCATTTTTGTACAGATCCCAATCAGGTGTCTATGACTGGACTCCTATTTTCCTGATGAGCTCAAATATCTTCCGCGAATTAACACTGTCCAACGTTATTTAACATTGATTACAACCCCGGAGAATTTTACGTTGTCAGCAAATCGTAAGTGATGTGTTTTAATGAGAAATGTACATAAAAATTACCACTGTACGAGTTATACGTGTATTATATTGTGTTGTAGAATTTTTAAAGAGTAAAGTTAAAAACAAGATACTTGAGCAGTGGTGACAAACCCGCGACGTTTAACGTCGATCAGCTGATTAGGAGCCGGAGACAATAAAGAGTATGACACAACATGACTCACACCGCATATGGTGCCACGCACCGCTCTGTACTTACTGTACTGTGTGTAATGTGATGAGTCGATTGTCAACAATCGATATATACACATCGACACGCGCGCGCGCACGTCAGCAGATACTTCTCGCTGACGCAGCAGCGCAAATTCCTGCTCGCCATAATGTGTGTGCGTGCGTGTGTGTGTTAAATAGTAACGGTGTGTCGTTTTTAGGATATCACTTCTCGTTGAGTGGATTTTACAGCGATATTGTTCTTTGTGTTGTGTTATTTCCATATTCTGTGAGAATCGATATACGAACATCGTTTAAAAAGAATTTAAAACGATCCAGGTCCAGGTCTCTACAGATGTCTTTGTTGCTGATAAACCACGGTGCGTTGGTTATGGCACGCAGCACCGTGGTTTGAAACCTTTCCAATATGTTCACACAGGCTTGAAGACAGTGTTGTACACCAACAGCTTGTTTCGCATTGACAGTAATGATTTTCTGCCCAGGAGCCAATAATGCTTGCGAAACTTGGTGTCCAGATGTTTTTTCTTCATCCAAATGTGGTTGCGCCAAGTCAGTTTTTTGTCTAGGTGGATGCCCATGTATTTTACGTAGTTGGTTACTGGGATAGCCTTGTTATTTAATTTCACAATTGATGTTGTCCCGTGACATTTTTTGAGAGGGATGTGTGCTAATTCAGTTTCATTTAATTGTATTCTCCACTTCTTTTCCCATTTTTCAATCGTATTTTGCGAATTCTGTAGTAAAATGTTGTTTCCACCGGACTTTTGTTTAGAGCAAGGATTGCAGTATCATCAGCGTACGTACCAGTAATCACATCATTGCTAGTTGGTAGAACTGCTGTATAGATTAGATACAGAATGGAACTCAAAACACTTTCGTGGAGAACTCCTGCTCGTATTGGAGAACGTGATAATGGTGGCGACAATGAAAGTACTCGTCTAGAGCATGACAGGTTTAGCAAGTAAGCACGACAAAGTTGGAACTGCTCGTATTGGAGAACGTGATAATGGTGGCGACAATGAAAGTACTCGTCTAGAGCATGACAGGTAGTAGTTTAGCAAGTAAGCACGACAAAGTTGGAACTGCTCGTATTGGAGAACGTGATAATGGTGGCGACAATGAAAGTACTCGTCTGGAGCATGACAGGTAGTAGTTTAGCAAGTAAGCACGACAAAGTTGGAACTGCTCGTATTGGAGAACGTGATAATGGTGGCGACAATGAAAGTACTCGTCTGGAGCATGACAGGTAGTAGTTTAGCAAGTAAGCACGACAAAGTTGGAACTGCTCGTATTGGAGAACGTGATAATGGTGGCGACAATGAAAGTACTCGTCTGGAGCATGACAGGTAGTAGTTTAGCAAGTAAGCACGACAAAGTTGGAACTGCTCGTATTGGAGAACGTGATAATGGTGGCGACAATGAAAGTACTCGTCTGGAGCATGACAGGTAGTAGTTTAGCAAGTAAGCACGACAAAGTTGGAACTGCTCGTATTGGAGAACGTGATAATGGTGGCGACAATGAAAGTACTCGTCTGGAGCATGACAGGTAGTAGTTTAGCAAGTAAGCACGACAAAGTTGGAACTGCTCGTATTGGAGAACGTGATAATGGTGGCGACAATGAAAGTACTCGTCTGGAGCATGACAGGTAGTAGTTTAGCAAGTAAGCACGACAAAGTTGGAACTGCTCGTATTGGAGAACGTGATAATGGTGGCGACAATGAAAGTACTCGTCTGGAGCATGACAGGTAGTAGTTTAGCAAGTAAGCACGACAAAGTTGGAATTACAGAGGTTGTTAATTCAAATAACAAGGTGAAAACTCATTTTTGGTTTAATCGTTGTTGAAGAAGATGATGAATAATGTGCAATGAAACGAGGGTTGGACTTGTATGCCATAGACTTGGCGTACTGCGTAAATCTGTTTGATATAGATTTATCTCTTGACTTAAATACGATGTTTGAAAAAATTTGTATAACAACTTCAGCTTCACGGAAAAATAAACTGCTAAACTTAACATACCTAAGAACTCTATCCAAGTGTTACGACAGATGTACACATTGCAACTTGATTTACGTATAAACGCGCGTGCACACACACACACACACACACACACACACACACACACACACACACACACACACACACACACACACACACACACACACACACACACACAGTCTCTGCGTTTGCGAGGGAAACATAATTACGCTGATTTATATAAATTTAACACGAAGAGTCAGAAAATGTTGGGCGTTTATCAGGTTACGCACGCGCGAGAGAGGTGAAAACATTGTTGGCCTATTTCTGTGACAGCACACGCGGATTCGAGACCCGAACTACAAATATATATTCGCCACGCACATGCGAACTCAGATCAAAGAATATTAAAAATAATAATATGGGTATCGCGTGTTGCATAATTTATACGCACGTCGGAAAACCGGTTTTAAATTCCTTTGTGTGCTAACGAAAAATAAAACGCCACATCGATTTTGTATATGCGTCGTCGTATTAATTGGTTGTAAATAACACGCAGTGTTGCCGATTCTTGTCACTAATATTACCGTAAGGGAAACCGAAAATTACCCTCTTCCAAACAAGAAGTATATATAGCATACATAAAAGCATTTTTAATATACCTCTCAAGCGTAGAGATTTGTGATTTTTTCGCATGGCTATTATCATTAACTACCGTTGTTCCAGTTTTCGATATACACGACCACAAAAGTTACTTCCTTATTTATTCTCTGCTTGTTATATTCTCGTATTTTCCCAGGCACATTATTTAACTGTTCTATTTACTGCCATTGTCTCTGTATAAACTGTCTACTATAGACTTCTTGATTTTATCATCACATTTATTTTCAGTTAGTAATTAATACTGTATTTCTCATTGCTTGTTCTTGTTACACAGTGGCGTATCTCTGGATTTGTCTTTGTGTGGGGGGTCCGGTCGAGTCGACTTCAGACAAAAGAGAACACAAGTTAAGCCTAATCCACATCACTGTCTTCTGTAAATTGAAATAATTTCATTGATGTCCTTAACGTCGAGTTCTGCTCTGATATCTTAATTCCTTATTCTAGCTTACAATGTATAATTTAAAGTATTTCGAAGAAACCCCATTTCAGCACTCTGAATCTTGCCGCTTTCCTTTTATGTCATGACCCACGCCACACTCCATAAATCTTAGTGGGTATTGCAATTGTCTTATAAAATTTAACCCTTGTGCTGTGTCTTGTTTTATTTCTAAGATTTCTATGAATCATACCACAAATATTATTAAATTTATTTATCTTCTCTCTTATATCATATTGAGATTCACAGCTTACTGCACAGCCGAGATATTTGAAACGGCTCACTTGTTCTAAAGCGCTGTTGTTTATAACTATCTTAGTCCTCACTGGATATTTGCCTTTAAAAGCCATGGTTTTGGTCTTTCTTACTGAAATTGTCAGAGAGTACTCTCTTGCCACTTCTTGTAATTGAAACATAGCTCTCCTCATTTTCTTGAATAAGAACTATGTCATCCGCATATAGCAGGGAACCCATACAAATTGATTTGTTAAGCTGTATTCCCGAAGTCACTCTGGATTTCTATGCTCTTAACATGTCGTTAATGTATGTATTAGACAAGACTGGGGAAACAGCCTCCCTGCCTAACTCCCTTATTTATTGTAGTGTCACCTGAGAGCTTACCATTCAGATCCAGGACTACAGAGGTACTTTCATAAACGATCTTAAATGAATTTATTAAATGCTGTGGATATCCTCTTCGATGCATAATATTCCATAGTTTTTTACGGTCTACATTATCAAATGCTTTTCGGAGATCAACAAAGGCGATATGCGTTTCCTGGTTATACTCCCGCCTTTACTGCATTATCTGTCGTAATACAAACAATGCCCCCACAGACCAACTACCCTTTCTAAAACCCATTTGCTCTTCAACAAGTAATGCGTCTGTAATGACTCTTAATCTCTGATTGAAAATTCTTGTATATATTTTGTAAGTTGAGTCCAGCAAGCTCGTTCCTGTGTAGTTATCACTTTTAATGTGAATGACAAGGTATAATATTTTCAACAATCGGTATGCCGTATATTTTTCAACCCTCATTCGTCATGATGTTTGCTAAAGAGAACTATGAGAGCAAAGAATTTATAAAATGTATTTAAACAAAACCATTTGGGAAGAATCCTGAATTTCCTATTTCTCCTGATGAAAATAAAGACTCTAACCTTCAAACTAGTCTCATTCCTCCCCCCTCCCAGTCCAGAAGCGAGTCTTATTTCCCCCGGGAGCAACTCGTAGTTACAGAACTGGTTAAATATGTGTAGTCTCTCGTCTGGTTAGGAATTTCGTTCTTTCCCTAGGAATGAGTTTTAGCGTTTTTAAACTAATTAAACAAGTTACAACCCGGTAATTCTGTACGCTTTGTTACATTGTTACATTTGTTACATGACTTTGTTACATTCCGATACGAAAGCCTTCTCTTAATGTGTGAGTTTCTCATCAGATTAATTTCATTCGGCACAAATTAATTTTCTCCGCTCACAGAAAGATATCAGCAATAGTCGCTCATAGCAACCAACATAACACAACAATCGCCGACGTGCGTACCAACCGGGTGTGGTCGGGGATAATTAAATTTACCCGCTTTGAACACGTGCATATCAAAGCGTGAAATTAAATTCCCAACACTATTGTTTTACAACAATTGCGGTAGACTAATAATAATTGTCGGTGAGGATAATTTTAGTCTCCGCGATGAATGACAATCCTATTGTCTCCCTCTGTACATTGGTTTAATAATAATAAATTCTGCAACTATTAATCACGTATATTTAAAATCGTGTATCGTCTATTTATGGAGATATTAGTAAATGCCAAACAATAGCATCTGGAAATTCAATTACGGATTATCAGACAGGTCTTGCTGTGCAAATGAAAACTGAAACGAGAAAATATCGGACGGTATGAATTTTGTTTAATTTCATTAGTCTGTCCAGTGTTGGTAATAAGCAACATAAATGTGAGATTTCAAATGTAGGCTATGGATCCCTTGGCCAGATTGATAACAATCGGCATTAAGGCAGCTGTTGTCAGCCGACATTAACTTTTATCTCGTATCAGTGTAGTAACTTTGGTGAAATGTTTCCGTACATTGTTAAACAACAGCTTCGCCGACAGCACAATGACGACGACACGATGGGTCCGCTCCATTGAAGGAGGAAAGCTGCGGTCGATGTATACTAATTATGGCAACGCAGTGGTAACGTGGACTCAAAACGGTAATACTGCTTTGGCGAAAATGATGCCAGTCGCTGTGGCAGTCGACAGGATCGACGGCTATAGGTCTACCGACAGCAGAATAACGACGACACGATGTGTCGGATCCATGGAAGGAGATGGCGGTTGATGGACACTAATTGTGGCAATACAGCGGCAAGGGGACTCAGAACGGTAATCTTGTCTTACCAACAGTACAATCTGATTGGTGGACGTAGATAGTGTAGGGAAGTACCGCGTAATTCAGGACACATTATGACATCACGGCTTGAGGGCCAATCAAATCCTGTAGCGACAAATCTGCTAGATAACAGCTTTCAGACAAGACGATTACAGTTAAAATTTCCGCTGGACTTAATTAGAGTAGTCATTGGACTGATTCTCTCAGTTTCTGTCAGCAATTATGCTTATTGTTTATGTATTAACAGCTTACATAAATACACATAAAAAGAAGACGCTGGATAACGATTTTGTAAGGTACCGATATTTTGAACATACAGTGGAACTCGCGAATAACGAGCTCGTTTATAACGAGGACTCGGATGTAACGAGCAAAAGTACGAGATTTGTTTGGTTTTGTATCTTAGTAATGATAATTAAACTCGCTTTTAACAAGTAGGAACGCATTAGAGGCTTGGTTATAACGAGCATTTTATCGCAGGCTTGTTCATGGGTTAAGGTCTAAAAAAGTTCGTTACAATACAGCATTTTAAACATTCGTTTAAAATTGTTAAGGCAATTTAGTGAAGCTAATAATATAGGCGATGAGTTCGTGGAATATTTAAATAAATTACAAAACTGTTTTGATATCTACAGATATAAAATTACTAAACAAACAAATATTGGCTACTTTTTTAATGTTAATTAAGTTCTGTGTGTAAGGTTAATTAAGTTCTGTGTGCGATGAAGAACAAAAAGTCAAATAAATTCTAGTGAATTTTCTTGTTGTGCCTGTTCACCCTTGATGCACACTTACTTTATTCCGCTATAATTTTCAAACAAAATCAGAAGAATAGTTCTTATGAAATAAAGTAGAACCGCAAATAACGAGCTCGCTTATAACGAGAACTCTGATGTAACAAGCAAAAGTTCGAGATTTGTTTGGTTTTGTATCTTAGTAATGATAATTAAACTCGCTTTTAACAAGTAGGAACGCATTAGAGGCTTGGTTATAACGAGCATTTTATCGCAGGCTTGTTCATGGGTTAAGGTCTAAAAAAGTTCGTTACAATACAGCATTTTAAACATTCGTTTAAAATTGTTAAGGCAATTTAGTGAAGCTAATAATATAAGCGATGAGTTCGTGGAATATTTAAATAAATTACAAAACTGTTTTGATATCTACAGATATAAAATTACTAAACAAACAAATATTGGCTACTTTTTTAAGGTTAATTAAGTTCTGTGTGTAAGGTTAATTAAGTTCTGTGTGCGATGAAGAACAAAAAGTCAAATAAATTCTAGTGAATTTTCTTGCAGTTTAAAACTATATTGTAGGTTATAGGCTATGTCATGGAAAGTTTTGCGTTGTTTGTCAGATAGCCGGGTGATTTTTGGTAAGTTTTTACTACACAGTTACTTTTACTATATTTCGCGAATGCTCAGCCAATATTCAGCAAAGAATTTTAAAGTATAAATTTCACATTTAAGCGTAGATTGTAAAACATGTCAAAATTTTATTGTACTTCTATAGTAGACTTTTTTTGTTATGTGTTTGATAATCACGGTATACAAATTTAGGCTTGTGAGTCGACAACTCGGATGTAGCGAGCACCCGGTTTTAACGAGCACATTTGTCCGGTCCCTTGTATCTCGTTATAAGTTAAGCGAGTTCCACTGTATATCATTTTTACATTTCTGCAACAACAGTTTTTTGAACAACATCACTGCACGCTGAGAGGCAGAGAAGTGACAATGGCAGCCCCAGTACTGAGCTAGTCCTGCGCAAAGTTCGTTACGTGGCCAGGGTGAAATTTCTTTATTACTGGTAAGCCTCAAGAGAATACGAGAACTTGATATAGTTTCCATAAATGATCTCATTCAGAATCACCGTCTAGAAAGAATGGATAACACCCGCTTTCCGAAGTTAACTTATGAGTATGAGCCGGTTGGAAGAAGATCTGTAGGCAGGCCAGTCACAAGTTGGCGGGAGTCATGAGGCCGAAACAGGAGAAATGCTATCCAAGTGATGATGATGATGATGCTTATCTATTCCGGTTGTACAATGTTTCCACATTTTCCGGAACCAAAGATTACAGAAGTGATTGAATTCTCATCTTCCACTGCTGCTTGTCCATTCAAAGATCTTCTTCAATTTCTCGTTCCGTCAATATAGTCTGAATTTCTTCTATCCAGGTGATAGGTGGTCTTCCTCTTTTCCTTTTTCCTGGTGGGGTCCATTCGATAACTCTCCTTGGCAATCTTTCCTGTGCCATTATTTTCGTGTGTATATTCCATTGTAATTTTTTTGTTTGAATAAACAAATCAACAATTGAAATTTTCACATTCATTCTGTCCTTAATGACTTCATTTCTAATTTTCTCACGTCTGGATACTCTTGCCGAACGTCTCCAAAAGTCCACCTCTGCTGTCATTAATTTTGTTCTTGTGTGTTTATTAGTAATCCAAACTTCTGAACCGTAAGTCATGATTGGTTTCTTATAAACTCGTACTTCTAGCAATGGTTTTAAATATTTCGGTTTTACTTCTGCTGTAATTTGCTTATTCCACAGGATGCCATTTAATGTAGATAATATAGCCATCTTTCTCAAATTAATTCTGGATTGTACTTCTTTGTCTTGCTATGATGATGATGTTGATTGTTTTTACATTGTGTAGAGTTACTGTAAATATTTAATATCTTTCTCATATCTGTGTACCAGAGCCATAAGACACTATGTCACATACACAGTACTTTACAGGACAGCTAAAAACATTTTGCTTCAAGAAGGAATGTGAGATAGTTTTATTGTAAAAATGCGTATTGGCTCCATAAAAATAACTAGCAGATAGTGCCATATACTACTAGAAAGAGGTCAGTCTGTACATTAACACTATATAAATAGATCTTAAAAAAAAATGGAGATGACGTCTTATGCCTCTGGCGCACAGATATTTTATGCTTTCTTTATTTACATTAAGAATATTAACGTGATTAGCCAGTTCAATTTTTAACATCCCTTCCCCCCAAAAGTACGCTTGGGGCTTCGCAAATCAAAGAACTGCCCCACAGAGGGTTGCGTATTGTTCTTTCGTCAAGCAAGTCATCTGTTTAGGTGTGAAGCTAAGTATTATATAACGTCTTGTTCCTGTCTCGGTTCATTTCTGTTTATTGTAACTGGAGGGCAGTCGGTCTGTCTTTCTCATTGTAACCTTGTAACCGTTATGTGGACTGATATAGTCTCAATGAATTTTACTTCTTACCGTTTTTTACAGTTATATTGTGTATTTACGTTGTTAGATTGTTTTCGTTTGTAACTGAAAAATCGGTATGGAGAACTAACTATACATGACTTCCATGTTCTAAGATTTATATTTAAAATCATTTACTTTAATTCGGTTCTATAATTTCTAAAAGAATATCCCCCACCCTCAAACTATTTTCACTATTTATAGATATTTGTGCTATTATGGGGAAGTCGTTTAATATAATGTTATTTTCGAGTCACTTTATCTATAAAAATGATATACTTTATTCTTATAAAGAAATTGAAACTAAGCAAATAATCACGCATTAATTACATATTTATATAATTTTGAAATTCTGTGGCCTGGTGGGCCGTGGTTGCGGATCTTCACGCATAGATGATTTAAAATGGTTTAAAATACAAAAATTATAATTTTATTGCCTGGCAACAAAATTATTTTATTTTTAACAATTACCAGTGCTTGAAAAACTTTAAATGCATTTTCATTTAATTTCGTCAATCTCATTAAATCAATACCAAACGTGAAAAATTACACCCTCCCCTTTCAATTATCCTTTTCATTTACAGATATTTCATCTACCTTTCTACAGTGGATTATTACGGCCTTCTTTTCAGGATAGAAAAATTCTACACATGGACACACAGACACTTTTCGGAACATGACTCTTCTTCACGTTTTGAGGATAGTACAATCAGAATCAGCCCTTATCTCGAACACGATTTTTTTGCCGTCACCATACTTCCATTTCCTTGCGGAACGTGGAAATAAAAGTACTGTTTTACAGCTGCAGTAGGATCGATCGCGCTTTAGCAGACGTCGTATAATTAAACGAGGCACCACGATATTGTCAACTGCTTTTTCAGTTGCGTAACAAAAACGTTAAGAAATTGTTTTTAATAATAATTTGCACCACTTACGTAAATGCTGCTCGATAGTTACGCAACCGTTTAGGAATGTGTTCTAGTTGCAGGTGACAGTCAGCAATAATTAGTATTTTTCTACGGTGTAGTTTTTCTCAGTGACGAGCAAAAAAAAAAATCTAATGTAAACGTAATTTCCATATTTGTCGTGTAATTGATAATCCATTTATTTATAAATACTGACACTTAAAATCAACAGTCGGCAAACCAAGGATTGACGCGCCCGCGAACCAATTTTATTGTAATTTTCTTTTCTTTTGAACGGAGGAACGCGCCCGAACCTGTTTGTACCTGTTTCGAAGTATTGTATTATAAAATAGTATAGCCTACCAGCCACTTACCGAATCGGGCTACGTCTTCCCCCAATACGATTGTCGAGCTTGTCGCCCAGAGCCTGTAAACACTTTTCTCCCTAAAAGAAAAACCTGATTTTTCAAGTTTTACATTTCTATGCACTTTATGAAAATAAGTAGTGTTATTCTGGCAAGTTGTTTAATTTTTTTTATTAAAATGTTTTCCTGCTTAACCATTTTTTTCGTTTAAAGTTTTGTTATAATAGCTTTAACATGCGTGTGCATGATTACAAGTTGTTAATGACCTACTCCTAATGTGAAAAATTGTCACAAATTTATATAAAAAAATACTGCAAAGCTTTTTCTGATTCGGTGTTGCACGTCGCTAAATGTAGGCGCAAGGGTATTATAAAGCGACGGTTAATGTTTGTAACGTCCGGCTGTTGAACTCCGCACCATTGATGGGGTGGGGAGGGGTGCGCCCATCGAACTGGTCCTCAGTTATATATGCGTCCCTATAAATTCAAAGTTTGCCTGCATTAAATAATACATTTGTTCTGACAGCAACACCATTTCTTCCATACGCGTATAGCAGAATAAGGTCTACTGGTAGTCACCAAACAACTAATGTTATAGCTTTTAAGGGAACGTATCCGTTTCGTACCTAAATTCTTGTAGGGTATACAAATAATAAAAGCAGGCTATGTAGAGAAATTATCAAAGAAAGAACTGAAAACCAATTTGAGGATATTGAAGAACAGAATGGCAGGCCGACCTTGTACACATAATATCTTGACATTAAAACAACTTATTGCATAAAGAATGACAAGTAATGTGGAAACTCATTAAGTATTTATAAACCACAAGAAGACAGTGTTCCATAGAATAAGCTGTGACAACTGCTATTAAAAAAAAATGGAGTCAATGCTGTATACGTTAGAGCTGTGGAACCGCTATATAGCTTTTATTTTTCGCGATGTTTGAGACTTGTCCAGAAGGACAAGCCTCGGGGTGATCTCGGGAAGTGATAGGATATGGGGAGACCCACGCCAGCGCAGGCCGGAAGCGAAGAAGATGGAAGCACATTGAAGGTAAAGTAGTGTGTGTGTGTGTGTGTGTGTGTGTATGTGTGTGTGTGTGTGTGTGTGTGTGTGTGTGTGTGTGTGTGTGTGTGTGTGTGTGTGTGTGTGTGTGTGTGTGTGTGTGTGTGTGTGTAATTTGTAGCCATATGGGTAAAGAAAGTGGCTGATGGAAGTGCCATTAAGTTTAGATTACGTTTAAGAGGGCGGGCGAGACAGGGACGAGTAGCGTAGGTGACCAAAGCAGGAAGGCGGCAACAGAGAGGCGTCAAGGTAGGCGGGGGACACAAAGAAGAGGGCTAAAGGCTTGGTAAGACGTTAGGGAATATTTCAGTTCAGGTTGGATGGCAGGTTGAGTATGTTTGACTTAAGTGTTTCTATTTCTACGACAATGGCGGCGAGGAGTTCGGGGAGGAGGTTCATCGGCTACGGTAAGGAAGCGGTTTATGTCTGCGGGTGTTTGTCGAGCTGGTTCAGGGGCAGCGTAAACGTAGCGTACGGTATTACTGTTGAGATGAAGCGAAAAAATTAAACTTTTAAGATGCGAATGTTTAAGTGTTTAAGTTTTAAGTGTTTAGGCGTTGGAATTAGAAAAAAAAAGAAATAAAAGACTAATTTCACAAGATTCAATAAAATTAGAAATATTAGAAATTAGAAAAAAGGTCAGGGCTGAGTAAAACATAATTACTATCGGGAAAATTGTTACAGCTTTCGATGTACCTAGTAAGATAAACATACACGTAGATAGCAGTAGAGGACAGCTTCCCAGCTGTTTGCAGAAAGAAAGCTGCCGACGGAAATTATATAAAAAAAAGCTTTCTCCTTTTTATAACTAATAGAAAGCTCATCTGACATTTTCATTTCATTTACAAAGAGAGAGAGAAAAACTGCCCGCACTGCAAGGTACAGTACTTTCTAGTGAAACAATAGTGTAAACAAAATTGCATCTTGATGCAGTCGCATTCGAAATGTCAAAATAAATGAAAGTTTTCATTTAATAATTGTTTGTTAAGAGAAAATGTTTATTGAAGAGTGACACACATCTTTAGCAAGTAGGCTATGTTTTGTAAGAAGAGGTTCACACCGGTATAAAACATGTGTTGCTATCTTCGCCTATTTGCATTAAAATATACATATTTGTTTGGATAATAGATTCACAGAAAATATATTCTAATCTCTGTCTATCTGCATGCGGTTTTGGAAGCCAGTGCTCTGACCACTGCAAGATGCAGATGCCTACTTGATCACTTTTTAAATTTAAAAAGATTAAAGCGCTTAATTAAATTAGATGATAATAGAACACTAACGGGCGTTCACGCGCTCAGAAATCTTAGCAATAAAGTGCGGTTCAAGCAAGCAATCAATTTTCAATGTCGAATGTGACAGCAGCTATTCAGAAGGCGTATGCTCCGGCACACACATGTTGCCACGGCATCAATCCCACATGCAAAGTACAGATGGCGATAAGCGGCTATACGTGTATGGACGACATTCGTAGAGGCCACAGGCCTGCTATCAACATAACGACCTAGCAGTAAATGGTGGAGCAGTAATCTTTAATGGTTTCTACAACATTCCATTCCTGCTGCTCTGCTCTGTCGTATAAATCTACGACGTTAGGCTGTTAGGCCTAATAATATTATATAATAATATTGTTACGACGGTCTCCGTGATCGTCGTATGGTACAGTGGAAAACAAAACACAAGACACCAGTGAAGTCACTAAAAACCAGCTTTAATTATCACAAGTTATCCAACAAGATTATACTCGTACAATAATTGAAGTTAATCTGTCCGCACTAATAATAATGTCAACTATAAAGAATTTAAAATGCATGTTGGTTCTTGGTATCCAAGTCACGTAGGAATAGTAGATTATAGATAAATAAATCACCTTGTATCCGTCATGTGACTTTGTTATACGTCGATTAAAATGACGCGTTTCGGAACATATGCTCCATCATCAGATCAAATCACTCTACTGAGGTCGTTAACAGTTAAAATCACATGTTACACATAATTGTCAACTAATATAACTCACTCGCGTTCTTTATCCGCAGATTGTTGGCAGTGCCTCTCAGTGATGATGATTACCGTGAGGAGTTGAATACCATTAAACATATAGCCTTAGCTAATGGTTACAAAACACGTTAATTGATAATCTCATCAAGAAACATAAAATTCGAAAATCCAAGCCCCCAGTAGATAAGGATAAAATAGCATTTATTTCTACCACGTACACAAATATAATGCCAAAGATTCTAACCTTCACATTTAATAGCCTAAATTGAATATTACCGCTACCTTCAAAACAAACAATAGTCTATTAAAAATACTACGTCACAGAAAACCCATACCTTTAGAAAAGAAATCCGGTATATATAAATTATCATGTAACGACTGCAACAGTTTTTACATTGGTCAAACGGGGAGAGGTTTCCTCAAACGATTTAAAGAACACACACCAAAACGTCACCTAAATAATCTCACTCTGTTAAATAATATCAAGTCCAACTTTGCCCGCCACTTAATCTTACACAATCATAATTATACCGATTTCAAATCTAATTTGATAACCCTATATGTATGCAAGAAAGGCCGTTACATGGACGCAATAGAAGAGTTCGAAATATACAAAGCATATAATAACATAAATAGCCGAAACTTCATATTGAATGACCATTTAAATTTTAAATCCAACCCGCTATACGATAGCCTACAGCATTGAACCTGCTTAGGCGTAATCACTCAGATAATGATTCAGTGTCCGATCGGCTTCGCTGTGGTGCGCACCATTTAGAACGCGAGTGAGTTCCATCAGTTGACAATTATGTGTAACATGTGATTTTATCTGTTAACGACCTCAATAGAGTGATTTGATCTGATGATGCAGCATATGTTCCGAATCGCGTCATTTTAATCGACGTATAACGAAGTCACACGACTGATACAAGGTGATTTATTTATCTATAATCTACTATAAAGAATTCCGCGCTATAATCACTTTTCACTAATACACCACTTGAGACGCACTGTGAGTAGAGGGAAAATAAGGGTTCTAACCAACAAAGGATGCCGCCTTTCCCACGGTCCAAGATTTTTTCCCACGCTCTCCCCACCACCGCTGGACCTGCAGCATCCGCGAATTTCCACCAATAAAATTTCATGCCGCCTTTCGCGCGCCAAGTTCAAATATATGCAGCCTTTCGCGAGCCTAGATCAAAGAGATGCCGCCGTTCCCAATTTTTTTATTTTTTTTTATTTGATATTTTTATTTTTTTAATTAAATTGATTTGCATATCCGTGAATATATGCCGCCTTTCGCGAGCCTAGATCACTTTCACTTTCTACTGGACCACAGCATCCGCGACTTTTTCGCTGATCTGTGTCAAGATCCGCGACTTTTTCGCGTATCTGGACCACAGCATCCGCAATGTATATTAAATCTATATGATCAGGTTTACCAACCTATGTATGGGTTCAAACTTGATATGTGTGTGTATTATAGTGTATATTAAAATTTATGATCAGGGTTACCAATCCTGCATTATTGTGTGTATAGAACAGATCTGTCAACATTTTTCTTCGGTGGGAAATTCAAACTATATTATTATAGTAAATTGTTGACGACGACTTCGATATCAACTCTCTCTCCCCTCCTCTCTCTTTGTCTCTAGACACAGTTGTCATCAGTTTTACATAAGCGTCGTGCTACTTATGGATTATTGTAATTAGCGATACTAAAATGTAATCACCAGGAAATATATATTTATCACCTATCTCGTGGCGTCCTTTTTTGACACATGACAGTCATTGACTACGATTTAGAAATTAATATACTGCCAAGTCTGTGTGTGTGTGGTAAAGTGTTACGCATAAAAAAATCTCCTTGAAATAAGGTATTTTCAAAAGTTTTGTGTACACACACATTGTATAATAATTTTCGTAATTGTAAGATACAACCTGCAAATTATTAAAATGTCTCTCTCACACATTTCTGATTACTATACAAATAATTGGATGCATATTCGAAGGTTTATAACGAAATAAATTAAAATAAACCATAATTTGTTTTAAATAATTAAATATATATATTTACAACACTGTACACAAACATAAAATATATAGTTTACAAACCGCTATAATACAATTATTGATTAAATATATATATATCACAAACATTGTTATATATATATAAAATATTAATAATAATATTGTTTTAAATGATTAAATATATATTTACAGCACTGTACACAAACTTAAAATATAGTTTACAAACCGTTATAATACAATTATTCAAAATACATTTTACATTGATTAAATATACATATATCACAAACAAACATTGTTATATACAAAATAAATATTAATAATAATTTTTGACATTGTAAGATTTTAAAATAATAATTTCACGGCTGTAGATACAGTTCACAAGGAAGTTTATCTGTAACATAACAATACAGTCGATATTAGAATCACTGATACGATAATATTCAATTATCACATGCACACACACACACACACACACACACACACACACACAGTTAGTGGAAAGAATCAAATGTGTTAAGTAAGTAAACTTTTTCAAGTATATGTCATTTTTCATAAGTTAATGTACTTTTAAATAATTTCTAATCAAACCAAACCAAATATTATTCACTGGAAATTTGTAAATACTACTTAGAATCAATGATACATTTATCGCATAAAGGTAATGTACTTTCAAATAATTTCTAATCGAACCAACTATTATTCAACGAAACTAAATAGAATCAATGATACATTTATCATGTACATACAAATTCAATTATTAAAGTGTTAAGTACAGTGAGTTGAAACTACACACACACACACACACACACACACATCAATAAATTGTTTGTTAACACGATTGCTACTTACGACGTTAGGACTCAATCTCTACTTGTGTTGTTTGATTTCTCGCCCCTCGATACACTAAATGTAGTTCTTTAGGTTTGATATGTCTGAGCTCCTCATTCGTGAAGACACCTGCATACCTCTTGGGAAGATAGACACGATACTGACGGTCGCCATCCTCCAACGTAGCAAGCACAGAGCTCCCATATTTTGTGTCCACATTTGTTAAGACCATGATGGGATATTTTTTATTCACTGTCAATTCTGAACATCGTTTGTACTCGATAGCACTTACAGCATTAAACTTTACAAGAAACGACATTATTAGAAGACACTAGTGAACACGTCTGTATCAAACCAGAGAGAACCAAACAATGACAGAATATTCAACAAAAAAGGACAGTACAATATGATAGTGGTGGTGGTAACGTCGGTGTCCCACTTTGCATGTATGAACATGTCCCACAGACGAAATTAGAGACACCAAAAATATAACAATGTCATTAGGAAAGTCCATTTTCATAAGAAAATAGTCACTGCTTACAGCTATGCATGTATGTACATGTCCACAACAGAATGAGAGAGAGAGAGATATAAATGTCATCATTCGCGGTGACCTACTTTCTAAATTTGTTACATTAAAAATGTTTGTTTAAAGCAAAAATCATGAATCATCCATTCCCGAATAGCATGCACCTTATAGTTGGCACAACGGTCAGAAGAATTGAAATGTCTAAGACATTCTGTTCCATGAATTATATACGGTATGTTTTTAGGACAACCAAAGTCATCGAGATTGATGATATTATTGTGTATTATCTTTGATTGCAAAAAACGTTTTTTCTCAAAACCCTTCACAAACACATATTTATATATACGTGTATGTGATGTTAACAATGAAACAAGATTGTCGTATGGTGTCTCTCCTTCGCTCCATCTAAGTCTATGATAATTTGTTGTTAACCAGTGGTTTGTCCTAACGTATTTGGGATTCGTAACGGATGTAGCAGGCGGTGTCAAAATCCAATGTCTACCAGCAAATCTCAGAACGTCCATGATTGACAGTTCCTTCACAATATATTTTCCGTTGTCATCGAAAAAGCACTGGAAGTCGATTATAACTGCAGTGTTATCCATAATACTGTAAGACAAAGAAACCACACATTACAAACTCTATATATATATATTATGTTTAAACATACAAATATCGTTGTGATATTAATATGTGAACTTACGTTTACAGACGTCTGGACTGAAGCACCGAGAGACATCAACTGACGAAAGAAACAAGTGTTGAGGAGGGTTACTATACATGGAGACAAATTTTTTTAGTAGGTGGGGAGGTGTCGTCGTCGTCGTTCTCCATGTTGATGCGTTGTCGTATCCGATAATGACCGTATGCAAGCGTATCATGACCATTGTCTAATATATAACGCTTATCATCATACGGTGACAACGCTTGCTTATTTACACGCATCGTGTACAGCGTATGATGATCGCTTCGTAAACAAAGCGCACTGGTAGAAAACTGACAATGATCAGTGAGACACTTGCGATACATATCCAACCTCTTAATCGCAACTCGAGGCACACCTTTACATACACGTTTTTGACACTCTTGGGTGGGATCTTCGTGGGCCACAAGGAACGAATAACATTTCGCACGGAGACCCACGAATTCTCTAATAGGACGACCACACGTTTCATCCTTGAACAGACCGACAACCTTTTTGTTCTTAAGGCTATAACAAGGATGAGACGTAGGGTAATCCGATGTGTCAAAAACGTGTAGGTCCTTCTTCATGTCTGCATACAAGTCTGATGTTTGAATGCTATACATCAGACTGTCTGTATCTGTCATTAATAATTTAACGTTGCAACCGTACTTGGCGACAGCATAACGATAATGAAAGTCGTACATTATCGTTTTGCTAACGTCAAGCACCGTGAAGCCGACATACACGGGACGGGAAAGAACAAGGGATTTTTTACGGAGTGAGAGCCCCACCAGATCGTTCGTATAACGAATCATACGTTTTAGCCTAGGTGTGGAAACTAGTTTTTGAAGCCGTCGTTCATCCGAGACTAGTTCAAAGTCTATATGTTTCCGTACGTTCTCCAGCGACTTACCGTATACGGCGTTGTTCATCAGTTTGAAAAGGTCTTTTTCAAAGCTGTTGACGGCTGTTTGCCTCTTGCGGGTGTTGAAATCGATAAACGGTTTCAACCAAGCGCTTTGCTTAAAACACAACACCCTATGAGTCGCTTTCAGCTCTAAGCCAAGACTTAAATACAATTTCAAATTTCGATAATGGAGAACGTAATTTTGTTTGTCCTCCAAAGTTGTTAACAACTTCTCTACGGATGACCCTGATTCGTTATACGATGATCTGTATATACTCTCGTGTAAACGTTTGGAAAAGGGAGAAAGGAATCGGGTGTTACGCGCTGGCGCACAGGTGCAAGTGGGTAGTCGGAATGCAGGTCGTGTAAGGTATCGGGATAGTGTAGGTCGACTTCGAGGATGTACCCGATGTCGGAATCATCACTCACATTACGTACGTCCAAGGACTCGATTTCGTTACGATCGAGCCATCGGAAGTCTGCGTAAGGGAGTGGTTGCGACATGGCTGCACCGTATAAATTATTACAGTCTGTATACAGAATGAAGGAGATCGGTTTCGATACATCGTACTGATCTGGAATCAGAGGATTGTTAGCGACTGCGTGACGGTTGGATATCATCGGGCAGCCTCCGCGGACCCCAGACTCAAGGAACAGATGCAGATTTATCTCTGTTAACAGCTCTAATTCGACCCCTGTCATTTTTAGCATCACGTTCCAAGCGAGTCCGGGAAGCGAGTAAAAATGACACGGGTCCAAACAGTAATCGCGTAAGGCCATGTCTCGGAAACTTTCAAAGACATCGGCCAGCAGCATTACGTCTGTCAACAAATACAAATCGTGGTAATCGCCAAACGTAAGCAGATTGAATGCACTCCACACGTTTTGTGCGTGCTCGTAATCTGCGTCCGAAATAGCCGATTCCAACAACCGGTTATCAAAGTGTTCACGAGCGGGTAGACTTGTTTCGTTGAACCGATCAATGCTGTCAACGTACTCGTAAGGGTATACTCCCTTGCGTACGAGCAGATTGGTCTGTTCGTCGAAACCCCGTCTAAGCATTTCCTCTCTGAGCAAAGGAAATTGGCTCCCGGACGTGGACAGATTGGTAACGAGTGTGTCCAGAGAGCGATTAAGAAATTGAAAAGAGTCTACGAAACGCAAGGGACCCAGGGAGAACGACACGTAACGCTCACTGGATGTTGCAATGCAGGATACGTGTTGGTCCTTATATTTTCCTAAACCCTGCATTAAATGGTGACAGTCGTAGCCACGAAGGTTGTGAAAGAAGACGGGGATATGACGAGGCATCTTGTAGCTTAGATTACAGCTATTGTGGGCTGCTCCCAAGAATTTCCCCGTAAGATGACAATGATTGCGTACCTTGTCATCGTCTGTCAAAGGGCGCTCACACAAATGACAAACGGTGGCGTTAGTGAACGCAACATTGTCATCATCGGACATAATTATTTGCACGTTATGTCGTACTACCTTCATCATATCCTCGGCGTCTTTCATCAACCACGAGAAGAAAGTGTCTACGACGTTTTCACCTCGATAAACCTTAGCCTCTCTCCAGAGTCTGTGTGTATGATCGACGATAGCATAGGAGAAACCTGACGGAATATGCATCGCTTCGTATGATGTGGACGATACAGGAGGAGAAGTTATTTTCTGACGGGCACCGTTGCTATCAACTGAGTAGAATTCACCTAACTCGTGCACTGTCGTCGGGACGTTGTTACCAGGTGAACACGATTGAAGCGGAGTGATGAGGGACTCGAAGTCGGCGTAGACAGTAAAGGGAACTTTGAGACAGTGCGCGTAATTTTTAAATGACATAAACTTCTCCTCCTCTGTGGGCATTTTGGTTTTCTGCTCGCCGTAAGGTGTGCAGTAGGGGAGATGATCGGACAGACCATGTTCTGTGGTGAAACGATGCAGGCAGTAGTCGCAGTAAAATGATTTATTGCTACATTTTGTAAGGGATGATAACAATCTATTAATGCTACTGATAAGACAGTAGTGTTTTCGGCTATTTGTATCGGACAGAAGTAAAAGATTAACATGATGTAATCTGTCCTTATTGGGGGTAATTCTTAACGGATAAACCTCATTTTTTGATTCGTTTCTGATATTGTCTTCTATATCATAGCCGAAAACGTTTATAGAAATGTTGGGATTCTGTGTTTCAAATTTAGAAAGTGAGTTTATAGAAACAGGGTACTCGATACCGGACATATTTATTGTGTTTTTGAATAAGATGTAGTTTGAAACAAATTCTTTATGCTTTTGTTGAGGGTGTATGTGAGCTAGAACAGACCATAGAAAACACATTTCATCTTGGGAGTTCTTGATGTTGACTACTGCCCTGGTGACTGCAAGTTTTCGCGGGGTTGGAAGGTAGGAGGATGCTGCTAGAGGTCGGTACCGTCCAACAACTAGTTCCAGCTTCAGTACAGCATCCACCGACCATCCGCTCCCGTCACGGGTAAAATTGGATATGCTATTCATGATTGTATCGTAGGATTCATCGAGTAGACAGTTCAACTCGTCGTTGTCGTCCGTGAGCAACGTACGACAACGTCCGTGGAAGACGGCGTCTTTGGTTACCTCTTTTTCTTCGCCGCTGTCACCATCTAACACAGTTTTAGTGAAACGTATCCTGCACGCAATATGCCATTTGATACTACGTAAACGTGCTTGTTCTGCCAGAATATCCTTGTACAATAAAGGTCGCACCTCGGTCATTATCGGTAATATATCTTGATCTTCTTCTTCTGTGTACACGGGCAGGTAATTAAAAGTTGTGAGACATCCTCTAATACTACTGTTTCGCACAATATAAAATCGTGTCATATCTGAAACAATAGAAACACATGTATTAGCTAATAGGAATGATGAATAACACACACAAATTCATGTTTGTGGTAAATAAATAGATAGTACACGTTAGTAATACGTTAGTTTATTGCAAACTGTGAAGATGGCAGCTACTCCTGATTTTAGCATTGAAAGTGAAAGAAGAAAATCGTTCAAGTATTGGGAAGTGACTTTTGTCAGCCCCGATGAGTTAGCGTTTGCTGGGTTTTACTACTATCCGCTAAATTATGATGTTTGTGGACATAGTATGTCATTCATAGACGATAGAGTTAAATGCTTTTGTTGCGGAATTGAATTAGTTCATTGGAGAGAAGGTGACATACCTATGCTGGAACATGAAAAATTTTCTCCGTCATGTCAATTTCTAAACGATGTCAAGAGACAATACATTGGGGAGAAGGTGACAAACCTATGTCAGAACATAAAAAATTTTCTCCGTCATATCAATTTCTAAACAACGTCAAGAGACTATCTTGTACAGGTTAGACAGAGTTAATTCATATCAAACAAATTTGGTTTGTTGCATAATTATAGAGAGAGACAATTGGTATTTTAAAAAAAATTTTTTACCTTGTTGAGGATGTCCCTGTTCCTGCTGATGTTGTTCTGGATTCTGTTGAAGGTCAGCCATGGTGATATTCAGATGTGTGAATGAATACTGAAAAACAAAGAAACTGTTATAGATATATATAGTATTTTTAACGCCGGTATTATGTTAGTGTATCTTAAACCATGAACAACGCACGCAAGACTATAGCTCTAGAGCTACACAGAGCAGCGAGAAGGAATTTCGTTAGGCGCGCGGTTGAATTGAAGGGTCTACACGACTTGTACCAGGCAGATCTTGTGGAGATGATACCATACGCTCGAGTGAACAAAGGGTACAAGTACATGATGACAGTGATCAATGCGTTTAGCAAGTACGCGTACGCTGTACCATTGAAAACAAAGACAGGAAAAGAAGTAAAGCATGCACTAGAGCCTATACTAACTGCTAATCGAATGAAATATTTACAGACAGACAACGGGAAGGAGTATTACAACAGCACAGTACAAGCGTTGCTAAAAAAGTATAATGTGAAACATTACTCAACCTACAGTGAGAAAAAAGCTTCCATAGTGGAACGTTTTAATCGCACACTGAAGACACACATGTATCAAGCTTTCAGTGAACAAGGACACTACCGCTGGTTGGATCTACTACCTACATTACTGAAATCGTACAACAATACAACACACAGAACCATTGGCATGAAACCGAGTGAAGTGAATGACGCCAACGAACATATAGTGTTGGAACGAATAAGGAAGAACACAGCGCCTAAAATCAGTCCAACGAAACCACCCAAATTTAAAGTCGGTGACCGTGTTCGTATAAGTAAGCACAAAATGACGTTCGCCAAAGGTTATACGCCGAATTGGACTAACGAAATATTCACTGTGGATAAAGTACAATCCACTACTATCCCCGTCACTTATCTGCTAAAAGATCATCTAAACAAAGTGTTGAAAGGTGGTTTTTACGAGCACGAGATTAGTAAGTCCAAAGTCGGTGACGTATACCTAGTGGAAAAGGTGTTACAACGCAAAGGTGACAGAGTGCGTGTTCGTTGGCTTGGTTTCGATGGTAAACACGATGCATGGATACATAAGAAAGATCTAATATAAAAAAGGTGACAGCACGTGCTGAAAACAGTATGCTTTCGGTATTCACAAAGATGAAGATTGTACAGCAAGCAAACAAATTACCAATAAAGGATATGGACTTTTTGGCTGGTGACGAAGGTAGTGCTAAGCGTAAACATGGCCCGCTATTACCGAACAGTATTCGCTGTATCGTTACAGGCCCAAGTTCCTGTGGGAAATCAAATGTGCTATTCAACCTACTGTTTGATGCCAACGGACTACGTTTCCGCAACGTATACGTGTTTTCAAAATCATTATTTCAACCAAAATACAGAATGCTAGAAACAGTGATGAAATCACTCGCTGATGAAGGTTTAGGTTATCATGCATACAGCGAGAACGAAGAAGTCCCGCTACCGAGTGAAATCACTGGTCTCGACTCTGTTATCGTATTCGATGACGTATCGTGTGAAAGACAAAACAATATTCGAAAGTATTTTGCTATGGGGAGACATAGCGGTGTGGACACATTCTGTCTATGCCAGACATATAGCCAGATACCGAAACAATTGGTACGTGACAACGCTAACTTGTTGATATTGTTCAAACAAGACGATCTAAATTTACGACATGCATACAATGATCACGTTAACATAGATATGAAATATGATGCTTTCAAAGACGTCTGCATGGAAGCGTGGAAGGATCGTTATGGATTTCTAGTCATAGACAAAGACTCGTCAATAAATGAAGGTAGATATAGAATCGGCTTTGATCGATTCATAATTGTTTCCGACGAAGTATAAAAGTGGTTGCACTGTAGTAATGTAATCAGTCCTCTTGCTAACACACGATGGCAGTGAATAAGGAGGAACAACTCGCGTATGATATAGACACGATAAGCGACAACATAAGGAAAAAATATCATGCATTACAACACGGTATCAGAGAAAGCGACGAGGCGTTTAGAAAAAATTACAGACCGATTCTGGAACCGTTAGAAGCTATTTCACGAAAGTTAAGTGGTGACATGATGGAGGAGGAGGAGGAGGAGGAGGAGGAGGAGGAGGAGGAGCAGATAAAACAAGAAGAGCCTACACAACACGTAATAACAGAAAACGAAAGTGGTATGCAGAGTCATAACGCTTCTCATTTCGGTGAAGAGGACGCCTGGAACCCTAACGCTTCACATTTCAGCGAGGATTCATTAGCAAACAAATATATGCGTTTGTGTGAATCTGCGGACTGTAAACGGATTATAGATCGCATGTATGGTGTTCGATACGAAGGTGGTAAATTTATGATAGGTGATTCAAATGTAAAAATCGATGATAACAACAACTTTCATGTCAAAGGAAAAATTTACGAGGGTACACCTGGTCTGTATGAACTTTTGTTTATGAAACTACCGAAAAAAATACAACAAGGATGATATGAGGAAATATAAGTCTATACTACTAGCAACCAACGGACACAAACAAAAATATAAACACAATACGTGAATAAACAGTAACAGTGGCGTCAAGTACCGACTAGTAATATCTAAATTGTTTGCACGAAAACGTACAGGGAGTGGCTATATGGAGATGAAACCGAACACTGCAATCGATTACGTGCATTGGGATGATCCTAACGAGTTGGTTAATAGATTGAGACTGTTAATGGCGTCTCAAAATAGCGGTCATACTGGTCATAGGAATGAAATCGTTTCGATATTGGAAGAATTACGTGAAACTGGCATTATCATATAAAAGCAGACGCACCGTTCTATAACCATCAGTTCTTCTTCATAAATATGAGTGTAGACAAGTTCGGTAGACACGACAGCGCTGTAAGAGTGCGAAAAGAAACTCATCGAAGTCTGCGTGAGGATATCGGTTTAGGAGTGACTAACGACGGTCACTTTGATGTGAAAAACAAAAAGATATGCAACTTGGGTGATCCTGAAGAGTTGCACGATGTTGTTTCTTTACAGTACGTAAAGGACACATGCTTACAGTACAAGAACGACGATAACGCTACCGTAGACGCAAAAGATCATCGAATAATAAGGCTAAACGATCCACTTAAATCAAGAGATGCAGCCACAAAACGATACGTAGACGAGAAGAGTTTGAAAAAAGATCGTGCAGGTAACGTAATCGTTAATGACTGTCGACTAACGCGTGTGCAAGCGCCTGTTGACTTCAAAGACGCAGTGAATTTGGAATTTTTACATGCACACACAATCAGTTTGCAAAACGATACTTTCTACGCTGCCGGAAGAAAAATTACGAATATAGCGAACGGTATCAATGACAAAGACGCAGTCACTGTACGACAAATGCACGAATTAAAATTACATATAAAGACCGAATTGTACAAGGTCACTCAGGTATTTCACGCTCATATAATCAATCTAATAAAGTTTGTCTATAAATATCAAGACAGCACGACACAGCGTTCAGTCCTGTCTGAATATATTGAAGAGGTGGGGCGTTTAATAGACGTTCTCGATACGGAAACGGAAATCAAGGATTGGAGATCTGTTTACAAGAATGCACGTACTTCGTAAGAAAAGAAGAATGGGGCGTGGTGTAATTGGAAAAATACTTAAAAACACTGTGCCCGCTATCGTTTCGTCAGTACCTACTTTGATTAATCGAGCGGTGGACGCATTACCAGTAGAATTACACCTACCGGGCTACCGATTCTGTGGACCTGGAACAAAACTCAAAGAGAGATTGGCGCGTGGCGAGCGCGGAATCAACGAGTTGGACGAAGCCTGTCGCGAACACGATATCGCTTACGCTAAGTACAAGGACAACGAACGAAGACGCGTAGCGGATCGTGTGCTAGCCGGCAAGGCGTGGGATCGAGTGAAAGCTTTGAATTCAGGCATCAGCGAAAGAGCGTACGCGGCGGCCGTAGCGGCAGCGATGAAGGCGAAATCGGCAGTGGGTGGAGGGAGCTCGCGTAGTGGTTGCAGAAAAAACAAGAAGAAGAAGGGTTCAGGAATTAAACGTCAATCCGTGAACAAACGCAAAACGACCTGCAAACGCAAAACAGTCCCAAGACATAAACGTAACAATAAAAAAATAGCGTCAGGTCTATACCTACGTCCTTACAGACAAAAAAACTAATTTGCATACCAGTGCGTGCATTGTCTGACAGTGATTTGTATGTGTACGCAAAACTTTTGAAAATACCTTATTTCAGAGGAGTTTTTATGCGTAACACTTTACCACACACACGACCATGGAAGAATGAGAGTGCAGTTGTTAATCTAGACAGTGCAGAAGGACCTGGTACGCACTGGGTTTGCTACAAGAAGCGAAACAAACAAGTTTACTACTATGATGCGTATGGTAATATGCAGCCACCTCTTGAGCTGACACAGTATTTTGGAACCGACACCGACATTTACTACAATTACGAACGTGAACAGCCACCACACACAGTCATCTGCGGGCATTTATGTTTGGACTTCTTAACGCGCGAGTGATCAGTAAGCGACAAGATGTCTTCGCTGTCGGTCACCTTAACAGGTACGAATGCTGCTGCTCTTGTATGTGACTTTTTCCCGCCTCTCGAACTAACAAACGGCGAATGGTATGTAGGTCTATTGGACTTTACTACATACAACAGTATACCGAACGTGATTGAAGGAAAAAACAACGTGTTTCCAGTACTACGAGACGGAACAACGTGGGACTTGATAACTTTACCTACAGGTGCTTATGAAATCGGTGACATAGAAGCCTTCCTCAAAAAGCGGTTAGGAGACTCAAAGATTAGTCTACGTCCTAACAACATTACACTGAAATGTGAGCTGACTTGTGCACTGGATATTGACTTTCAACAAACAGTGTACGGTATCGGTGATATGTTGGGTTTCAAGGGAAAGCGTCTGCTTGAAGCGAATAAAACTCACACGTCTGACGCCACAGTTAACATTATAAAAGTGAACAGTATACTGATAAGGTGTAATATAGCGCAAGGATCATACAAGAACGGTAAAACCGAGCACACACTGCACTCGTTCTATCCGTCAGTCGAACCAGGATTCAAAATAATTGAATCGCCTACAAACGTCATATACCTACCTGTGAATGTGAGTCGTTTGGACAACATAACATTATCTTTACACGATCAGGACGGTGACGTAATAGATTTTCGCGGAGAAGTCATCACTGTGCGTTTACATCTAAAACGACTATAGACATGGGCTTGTACTTTGTTTCTTCGCCACCGCTGCTACCACAGTCGTCGTCAGTAATAAAAGAAGAAGAAAGATCAGTTAGGAAACGCATCAGTACTCGTTCGAAACTGAAACGATTAACATCAGTTAACCGCCGTTTCCTGATTTCACTGGGTTTTGTTGTTGTAAACAAGTAACATGGCGAGTGGAATATTATCAGTGGAGCAGCAACCGTTCTTTGAAGACAGTATCACACACTTTTCATTTCACTCACACGCACCGTACGCAACAACAAGATATGGAAACAATGATGAAATACGTGTGCCAATACAACAACAGGACGTCTTTACACTACCGTCAGAAAGTTTCCTCTACATCGAAGGCAAGTTGGTTAAAAAAAACCCTAGTGCGGCTGCAGATACTGCACTGAATGTGGAACTGGTGAACAATGCTATAGCATTTCTCTTTGAAGAGATTCGTTACGAGTTGGCCGGCGTGGTAGTGGATCATACCAGAAACGTCGGTGTTACGTCAACTATTAAAACTTTTCTATCACTCAACAACAACGCACGTAACGCAATGGAAAACGCAGGTTGGGTGGCACCGACCACGAACATATTAAAAGTGAATGATGACGGCGAATTCAATTTTTGTATACCACTGAAAATGCTAATGGGATTCGCAGAAGACTATACACGCATCGTGCTGAACGTGAAACAAGAACTTATACTCCTACGCGCTTCTACCGACATAAATGCTATGGTTTTAGTAAGCGGACAAACGACTGCTAATTGTGTTCTTGAACTAGATAAAGTTTACTGGAAAATGCCTTATGTACATGTAGCTAATGTGTACAGATTACCACTGTTACGACTCATAGAGAAAGACCACCCGATAACTATGCCTTTTAGGACCTGGGAGTTGCACGAGTATCCTGCCTTACCACAGACTAAAAGGCAGAATTGGATTGTCAAGACCTCGAGTCAGCTGGAAAAACCACGCTTTGTTGTGTTAGCGTTTCAGACAGCAAGAAAAAATGTACTGACAGCACACGCTGATGAATTTGATCACTGTAACGTGATCAATGCGAGACTGTTTCTAAACGACAAGTATTATCCTTACGATAATTTAAACTTGGATATTGGGAAAGACCGTTTTGCATTATTGTACAATATGTACAGCAGTTTTCAAAGTTCGTATTACCACCGTTTAGACGGTAGCCCAGTACTGACACCGGAATTATTCAAATCAAAAGCCCCGCTGGTTGTTTTCGATTGTAGCAAGCAAGACGATACACTTAAGTCTTCAGTAGTTGATGTACGTTTAGAATTTGAATCGTCAATGAATTTTCCTAGACAGACAACCGCCTACTGTATGATACTACATGATTCGCTTGTAGAATATACACCATTGTCCAACACAGTACATAGACGTGTTTAAGTCTTATTTTATACATATTTTGTAAATACTAGTTTTAAATATATATATATTTTCATCATATTTGTAACATTATAATATTGGAGCTATGTGTGTGTATGTATTTTTAATTGTAAAACTAGTTTAGATATATTTTAATACTTGTAACAGTATAATCTTGGAACTGTGTATGTTTTTTTTTTTTCTAAATTGTAAATATTAGTTTAGATATATTTTCATACTTGTAACAATATAAACTTGGAGCTGTGTATGTATTTTTAATTGTAAAACTGTTTAATATAATCTTGGAGCTATGTGTATGTATTTTAATAAATGTATATATATATATATATATATATATATTACACACACTTTATTATTATTTGTATAACCCACTCCATAATAATTTGATCATACACATACACGCGCACACACACATGTATTAAATTCAATAATGCGTTTGATAATGTTTTAATGCAAATAATTTTAGTAAAGTCTACATTCCGCATTCATAATGAGATAGTCACTGCTTACAGCTATGTATGTCCACAACAGAATTAGAGAGAGATATAAATGTCATCATACGCTGTGACCTACTTTCTAAATTTTTTACATTAAAAACGTTTGTTTAAAGCAATTTTCAGAAAATTTGTAACAGACATAATAATTTGATCATACACACACACACACACACACATGTATTAAATTCAATAACACGCTTGATAATGCAAATAATTTTTACGTTTAAATAAAAATCTGCACATACATTAAAATTAAATAAAATCTGTACAACTTACCAAAAAACTAGTATGTGCGTTGTCTACAGTCTAGAGTCTAGTTGTCTACAGGCGTACAAACAGTCTTTCAACTATTAAAAAAAAGATGTAGAGATTTCACGATGTATCAACACACGTTGGTGAGAAATTGCCACTATAAAAATACAGTAAGAATATATTTTCAGAAATTGTAATTTGATCATACACACACGCGTACACACACACACATGTATTAAATTCAATAAATAATGCACTTGATAATTTTTACGTTTAAATAAAATCTATACACTTACCAAAAGAAGATGTGTATACTGGAAGACAGTATCAGCCAAACTAGTATGTGCGTTGTCTACACTGAAGACGTACAAACAGTCTTTCAAAAGAAGATGTGTATACTGAAAGACATGTAATACGCGCAGTACAAGTCGACAAATAAGAAATTGCCGCTAACTTACTTAGCGTATATATAGTGTACTCTGTAGTGGGGAAAGCACGTGTGTGTGTGTGTGTGTGTGTGTGTCCGTTTTTAGAGTAATTACTGTAAGCGGTGTTAATGCTTGACAGGTGTCAAATTAGAAAGTAGAGTTGTCCGTTTTTAGAGTAAATACTTTATAATCCTAATTACTGCTAATGACTAGCAGGTGTGAAATTAGAATGTGGGACGTCGCACACAAGGTTAATGACCTCTGGTTTAATTTAGCGAATAATAACTATATCTAATTCAGTATCGTTGTGTGTATGTGTGTGTGTGTGTGTGTGCATAGACTTGTTTCACTGTCAACGTACTCCGAATATGCATGCAATTATTTGTATAGTAATCAGAAATGTGTGTGAGAGAGACATTTTAATAATTTGTAGGTTGTATCTTACAATCATGAAAATTATTATTTAAACTGATAATTGTTTTATTAAAATCTTACAATGACGAAATATTATTATTTCATTGTTTACGATATATATTTAATGCAAAAAATGAATTTTTAAAATTACAATCGTCTGTATTTAAGTTCGTGTACACACATACAAATCGTTTGAATAAGGGAAATCTTCGAATATGCATCCAATTATTTGTATAGTAATCAGAAATGTGTGAGAGAGACATTTTAATAATTTGCAGGTTGTATCTTACAATTACGAAAATTATTATACAATGTGTGTGTACACAAAACTTTTGAAAATACCTTATTTCAAGGAGATTTTTTTATATGTAACACTTTACCACACACACAGACTTGGTAGTATATTAATTTCTAAATCGTAGTCAATGACTGTCATGTGTCAAAAAAGGACGCCACGAGATAGGTGATAAATATATATTTCCTGGTGATTACATTTTAGTATCGCTAATTACAATAATCCATAAGTAGCACGACGCTTATGTAAAACTGATGACAACTGTGTCTAGAGACAAAGAGAGAGGAAGGGAGAGAGAGTTGATATCGAAGTCGTCGTCAACAATTTACTATAATAATATAGTTTGAATTTCCCACCGAAGAAAAATGTTGACAGATCTGTTCTATACACACAATAATGCAGGATTGGTAACCCTGATCATATATTTTAATATACACTATAATACACACACATATCAAGTTTGAACCCATACATAGGTTGGTAAACCTGATCATATAGATTTAATATACATTGCGGATGCTGTGGTCCAGATACGCGAAAAAGTCGCGGATCTTGACACAGATCAGCGAAAAAGTCGCGGATGCTGTGGTCCAGTAGAAAGTGAAAGTGATCTAGGCTCGCGAAAGGCGGCATATATTCACGGATATGCAAATCAATTTAATTAAAAAAATAAAAATATCAAATAAAAAAAAATAAAAAATTGGGAACGGCGGCATCTCTTTGATCTAGGCTCGCGAAAGGCTGCATATATTTGAACTTGGCGCGCGAAAGGCGGCATGAAATTTTATTGGTGGAAATTCGCGGATGCTGCAGGTCCAGCGGTGGTGGGGAGAGCGTGGGAAAAAATCTTGGACCGTGGGAAAGGCGGCATCCTTTGTTGGTTAGAACCCTTATTTTCCCTCTACTACTGTGTAATCGCCGGACATGAAACTGGAAACTAAGCGGCAGATGTGGGCTGTTTATAGTCTGTAGGGTTCCGTAATGTGGGTCCTTAACAAGCGTTCGAAAATTCTAGAGCGCGGCCTTGGCAGAAACACGCACCGTTGGGCTAGTTGAGAAGCTTGTCGAACAACACTACCGAATGTACGAGAATGTTCCGTATTACGTAACACTTCCTCCCATGTTAAGTGTCACGTACCCACACAACATTACATCTGGGCTCTGCTGGGATAGCCGAGAAACGTGTAGAACATTCTGTAATGAGTAACAATGTACTATGTTGTAAATTGTTTTAAATAATAAAAACGATCACGAAGCTTGTCATTCTTTAAGACTTAATGGAAAACAACGGGAAAAATTACTTTACAAAAATAGGCTACATTTTAGCTCATGTCGTGTAAAGGTGCTTGATTTAAAGTGTTAAAGAAAATAAATAAATAAATAAAATGGAAAAATTGTAAAAATCCGTGCCGGGTATCAAACTAAAGTGATTTTTAACAGAAATTCGAAAAATGTTTTCCTCTAAAAGATTTCAAATTTTAGGGGTACCACGCAGAAGTTGCAATTTTAGGAAACTTGTAAAACCCCCCAAGTAGAAACAAATCAAATGTTACAACGTCGAAATTAATTTTTTTATGTGCACCAGTCAGACGTGTTTCTACTGAAACAAATTCTATGTCGACAGCATAATAACAACAATGAGAGACAGATCGGCTCAGTGAAGGTGAATGGTACTAATTCGGTTGATGAATACTAATTGTGGAAACGTCGCGTCCACGTGGACTCAACACAAACCTCATTTTACTAACGGGACGATATCTGATTGGTGGGACGAGAACACAGTGCCGGAACACTGTGCCGCACATTAAAGAAGACATTATTGTATCACAGGCTTCCGAGCATCGTCCTTTTGGCTAAGAATTATTATACAGAGCTGCTAATTTAACCCCATGAGTCACCGAGTTCTATGGAAAAGACACACTGGCCACCCTTTCCGTCCTAAAGGCTGATTTGTGAAGATTGTATACGCATCGTCGTGAACATGTCAAGAATATAGCCAACGATGTAAGTACGAGGTGGGATCAGGGTTTCAATTCCCCCTCAGGGTTATTACAAATTTCAACGAAATTCCATAATCAATGAAGTATTGTGAACTGGTGACACACATTATGACACTTATGAACTGTAAATAAGTTAGTGAAAATAGTTTGAGGGTAAGAAATATATTTTTTTAATTATCGAACTGAATTCAAGTAAATGATTTTAAATATAAATCGTATAACATGGAAGTCATTTATGGTTCTCCATACCGATTTTTTTTTTAAGAATACAAATTTAGAATTTAAGAGATTCCTAATTACATGCGATTTATAACCTTTTAGGTGATTAAAAATTAATCGAGATAGATTATTTTGAAGTCAGCGCTTTTCCATATTTTTTTCAAACCGTATATACTTCACGTTGGGTGACTAAAAAACGCTTAGAGGTACACTATGGAACTATAAGCCGAGGGGCCGGAGAGGTGTGAGACGTCCGGGGTAGCGCTGGAGTGACCAGCTCTAATCTTTGCCTATTTGAGACCGGAACAAACCATCCTTGGTTTAATCCTTGAAGAAGATGATGATGATGATGATAATTAGGTAAAGAGATTGTAAAATTATTTATAAAATTATGTGGAATGAACCTTAAATATCTCATTTGTCCCGAGGAAAATGGGAGTCTCAACTTCAAGCTTGACTCGTCCCCCTCCCCTCAGAAGTAGCTCCTACTTACGTCACTGAAGATACCCTTTGCAATATGTATGAAACATTGTCAGACTGCGGAAGACGAATGAAACAGGAAGAAACTTAGTTAAGTTCATTATGCTGACGGCGAAAGCCTACAACGTGAGTAAATATGATTCATTGTTCGCGTCGAGGTAAAACATAGTACAGTCGCTTTTTGTAAGTCATAGCGACTCTGCTCGCGTAATCCAGTGTGTTATGGCTCACCTCGCCATGCTGAGCCGTACAGGAAGTATAACGTATTGACAACTCATAGGCGACAAGGAAGTTCAAGGATACAATCCAGACAACCGTCTATTACAGTAATGTCACTCTCTACTTCCTTAGGCCTACATATACAATGATAACAATGTAAGATAACATCTACAATGATATCTAACTAAACCAATTTAATGATATTTTATTTACTTTAATAAGTGAATGACTAGTATAGTATTACAGTACTTTAACTGAAAACCATTTAACTATAGGCCTATATAACCGTTTAACCATTTTAACTGAAAATGGTCTTCCAGGAGAGAACAGTGAAAAATTGTTCCACTGATTCATTAATAAACAGTACAGTAGATTTCAGTTTATTTGATTAATGGAATGTGTGTTTGCTGCAATCTTCTTTTTATTTTCACGATATTACAAGATTCATGCCGTAATCATGCTGAGAAATATTCGAGGCGCCTTGCACACGAATTGAAAGCAGGTCGTTGGTGAACGTTCGGATCGGAATTCCGTGAGGCACGAATTCGTGAATGTGTAAATGAAATCGATAAAAATAAAAAAAGAGACGAAAAAGAAAGGTTATTCCGTAAGCAACACGGTGAAAGTTAAAACAAAAGGAAATGGTTAATGTTTACGACAGAAGGGGAAACAACAGGATACAGTATTTAGATGTGGTGGATTACGACCGAATCATAAAAATATCAAGCAACCCACATCAATCATAATATTATCTAGATCACACTTTTATTTGTAGTTTGTAAACAGTAAACATTTCGCACATTCACTGAATCTCCCCCCTCTCCCCTTCAATCTCCTCTCACTCACAGTCACTATCTGTGTGTCTGCTGCATTTCTCCCCCTCTCACTCTCACTCACTCTCTGCTTTTGATTTGATTGGTTGAAGGTTCTCCATGTAGTTTTTGTTATAAGCCAGTTTAAAATATTCCTAACAAGTTACAGCAGAAAATAAAACTAAAATATTTAAAACTATTGTTAGAAGTATCATGACTTACGGCTCAGAAGTTTGGACTAGGCTACTAATAAACACACAAGAACAAAATTAAAATATGTCTGCATTATCACTATCTTGAGTTCACTATATGCTAGGCATTTTGTTGAAGAAAACCGTAAGTTTGTTAATCCGTTAGAGGAATATTAAATTATAAAGGTTGAACATAATTTGGTGGAAAGCAAGTTGAGAGAAGAACCTGAAATATTAAATGAAAGGAAAAGGATTTAAATATTTTAATTAATTCAAAGGTGAAATTTAATACTGAAAATATTGTTACGACGGTCTACTCGATCGTCGTAGGTACAGTGGAAACAAAATACAAGACACCAATCAAGTCACTAAACACCAGCTTTAATTTTCACAGTTAAACAGTTCGTAATTAACAACACAGTCTCTTACAACAAATCCAATAAAAATTGTTCACACCCAATAAAACGTCCACTAATATTAAACACGATTGTATTACAATTATCCCGCCCGATTATTAAACACTTCACTAATAACCACTTGAACGCACACAGTAATATATCGCGACTATAACTCGAACCGCACTGTAAATATATCGCCACTATACTCAAAACTAAGGGCGCTGCCGCCATATATTTATACCTCCGCTCACAGACCAGAACGTTCAAAATTGCGTCTTAGCGCCAGCGTGTACTACGTAATTAATTGCGGCCTTGACACAGTCCGCGCGGCTGGCGGCTTCGAGGAAAATCTCGCGAATGCGTCTACAGTCACGTATGCCACACACATTACAGCGAGATTCTTCTGGGACATTCGACAAACAGGTAGATTATTCTGTGATGTCGTAACACCTCCCCTTCTTAAGCCTGTTCTTCCCGAACTGGCAAACCGTCACTGAAGTAATACTCGCCCAGGCGATCTAGGTGGACGTCCTTGCGAAAATAATTCTCCGGTTCTTCGAATTCAGTCTCGTGTGCTCCGAACAGTCAAGTTCCCAGGAATGCGAGTCTTCCGCTCAACCACTAGTTTTGCTGGAATCACTCCCGTTGCGTCATGTACTGATGACCTAAACACCAGTGGCTGATCCAAGTCTGTTTGGTTCTCGTCAACAACCTCTTGCGTAACCTCATCTTCAGCCAACTTTCCCTCGGGCGCTTCTATCAGCTCAGGAACAAGCAAGAGTTTTGTCTCGACACGCATAGTTGGCTTTCCAATCACTTCTTTTGTCGTTACACTTATTTGTACTTGCTCTGCTAGTTCTTCCTCCATTTCCGCTTGCAATAGGGAGCGTTCCTTTTGCCCAGACCTGTTGACTTTTTCTTCGGTCAATGCCACTTGCTTAATCGAATGGTTGGCAGACCCTGTCATTTTAGCCATGCAAAGCTTTGTCTTGGCCAACCTTCAAGATATTCTCTCTTAAGTCCACAACGAATCCGTAGGTATTCATAATGTCCGTGACAAGAATCACTTCATCGTCAATATGTGCAATAGGGTGGAACGAAAATGGCCTTTTTTTAATTTTTTTTTTTTTAATTTTGTAATAGTGGGGAAAAGTTGCCTTTTAGGTTCAAAAAGAAGGAAAAAAAATTTGGTAGCTATACTACAACATCTTGAGGTGCCGCAAAGAGCTTAAAGTTTGTAAAAAAATTGAAAAATTATAAACTTTGATAAATTATTTTTTATGGTTTTCTCGTACATATAATGTTACAAAAGATAGTTGTAAATACATATATAAGCATTAGAATTGGAAAAAATTATTAATTACAAAATATAATAATAATAAAAAAATATTTTTTAATGTCAAAAAGTTTGTATTTTTGCTAATTTTGAAACTTTTGCGAACATTTTGGTTGTTACAAATAGTAGTAAATAAGGTTGAAATAAAAGGTCGTCAAATCAATTATATATTATTATATATTTTTTTTATTAGAGCACACGTAAAAAAATATCAAAATACACTTTTAAAGACATTGAAATTTCATTTTTTATGATTTAAAAAACCCTTAATAATTACAAATATTACAGCTGCAAAATGTTTGTTTCTACTTCATTGACACATTAAACTGTTTTTTTTGTATCAAATTTTGGCATGTTCTCATGTGAGTCAATTTTTGCTCTTATATATCCTTCTCTTGCGATTGAACCACAGACATTTTGAGCCGATTCGGTCACCAGTTTCACAGCTCTTTCCACTGTTTGCGTGTGACAAGGAAGCCGGGGAAAGTCGATAAGCGGGTCCACTTTACTATTTGGTTGAGCTTCAGATGTCTTCTGTATAAAGTCTTTGAGAGAGTCAATGGAAACATGTTTTACCAAGGGGGGTTCAGTTACGTCATTTTCAGCCCATGAGATCATGTCGATGTAATCCTTTGCGTCAAAGTTTATCTTTGGAACTTTAAACTTCCTGACTCCGCCTCTACTTTCTGTTCTTGCTTTTAAAACACGTCGTAAACCAAGTTCTCTTACATTTTTGCGCTCATCACATAGCATGGACAAAAGGAGATTTTCTCCAGCAGCAAAGTACCCATTTCTTTGAATAACCGGGTCTAGAACGTTCTTGAAATCATCAGAGAGATAGCGTGAATATGAGATAAGCTTAAACAGATGTTTGGAACCATAAGTACATGAAGGTTTTAACTTAATGTTAAACCACACAGGTGCATACACTTTCACAATGTACTCAGCCAGAATCTTAAGGTTTTCAGTTGGATTTTCAGTTGCCACATACAATCTTAAGTATACGGTTTGCTAATGTAAGCCACCTGGAGTGAGCAAGTTTTCCAGGGTTTCTTAAAGATAAATCTAGTGAGCAATTTCCACTTGATACAGCGATACACATATCCAATAAATACTTCTGATCTGTACTTAAATCATTTATGTTTTCCAAAAGAGGAAGGTTATTTTCAATTGGCAAGAAAGTAACCACAGGAAGATTAGCACAGTTTTCCAGCTGCTGACCTATTTCGCCTTTAAACTCGTTGGGTCCCTATGTTTTACCATCTAAATGACAAAAAAGATGTCGCAAAGGTAGCTCATTTCCATGGAACAAACAAACTAACCATTGTAAAGGTCTTCCTATTTCATTTTCCATCAAAGAAATCACACCATTTATGTCCAGTGTTTACAACGGTTCCATCACACCCAATAGCAGTAAAGTTCAAAAGTTGTTCGTTGTGTTCTCTATCTTCAAGAAACACATAATACTGTCTGCTATGTCTTTTCCAGTGCCAGATTTAGGTGTTACGTGGCCTAAAAACTTTGAGTTTGGTTCCTCTATTAGTGAAACGTGGTCTTCTGAAATAACTTTTTTGTACAACTTAATTACTTTCTTTTCTTGATGCAATATGTTTTTATCAGTAGTTACACTATTGATGGAATGCAATAGTTAAACTGTTTTTATCTTTCTATTCATATTAAAACGCCTATTTGAAACTTTTTATTGCATAATCGAGACACGTAAAATCTTTGAAAAAGTTACAAAAAGTGTGTTTTTATAAAACTTTACCGCTCTTGCGGCACCTCAAGACATAATCCAAAAAGTTAAAAAAAAATTGTATGTCTTTTTTGATATAAAAACTGCTTTTTTGACAGTATTTGAAATAAAAAAAAATGTTTGACAATTATGAAAATTTATCGTCCTTGCGGCACCTCAAGACGTGCTCCAATATTTTTCATATTTTTTTTTTATCTTATCTACACCAAAAGGCAACTTTTCCGCGCTATTACAAATTAAAAATCCAAACTTGGTTTTTTCGTTCCACCCTAATGTGCAACGAGCATTTGGTGGCTAAACTCAAGAAGACCCAGGCGTACACGTGTCTACCTTTCCTAGCACCTCACCTTGACGGGGCTTCCAGTCACAGTCTGTATTGTACAAGAGCTAATTATAGGCTGGCGGTTGTTGACTAAGTGAGGGCGCACAATGGACACTGTTGCGCCCGTGTCAACTGTAAATGAGGTTGGTTTACATTCCGCAAATCCATTAACAATCATCAAGTTTCCACGGGTCTTATGTAGCGTGGAAACTGTGTGCTGTTCTGAGGCTTTATTTCTCCAATTGGTGCGATCACTCTCTTCTCTCGGTTTCTTCTTCTCCAAGCAGTCTACCTGTAGATGACCACGTTTTCCACAGTTGTAACACTTCGGTCTTTTGTCTTTTTCCTTCCGTTCAAATCGTTGCGGCGCTTTTGAATTTCTGAATTGGTTGTCTGACAACATTGTTTTTGACACCCAACGTAACGGCAATTTGATACAGGGATCTTCTGACTGCAACGTGATGGCACAAACCCATTAATGTAGCGGGACGCCGACTTGGCAGCTTCAAACTCTAGGGCGTGAACAAGAGCTTCTGAACTATTTCGCTGTCTTGCCATTCGTAATACTTGCTGAAGTTCGCAGTCTCCGATGCCATCATTAAATGTCAGCACCGCAAACCTTATTCGAAAATCTTCTGGTGCTTCAGGATAGGCCAACCTAATCAGTCTGTCGATACTTGCTTCAAACCCTTGAAGACTCTCCCCGGAACGTTGTCGTCTTTTTCTCAACTGGGTGCAGTACATCTCGCGAATATTTATCACCGTACCGTAATTCTAGAGCTTTTATCAATTCGCCATAGGTCTTCTGGCTGTCAGGTGGCACTGTCTGTAGTAATTCTGCCGCAGGTCCTTTTAATGCAAGAACGAGTGAAACAGCCTTGTCTTTCTCTGTCCAATTATTTGCGCATCCGGCAGCTTCAAATTGGCGTAAATACGTCGCCCAGTGCGTGCTTCCATCAAAGGTTGGGGCCTTGACATGAACTGTCCCAACCGCAGGCGAGGTGACCTTCTCTGTTGACGTATTTTCTGTGTCTTTCTCTGTCTTTATCATTGGTACAGTCTGTTCAGAAATTTGTTTTGGTTGTATTTTCATGAACTGCTCAACTTCACTTTTAATTTGTTCTCTTATGTTTGCCATTGAGTTTTCTACTGCAGATATTTTATTTGACACAGATTCTTTTATGACAGATATTTTTGTAGACATCGATTCTTCAACAATCGAGACAGATTTTTCTACTTCAGCTATTTTTAGTGTCATTGATTCTTGTACCTCCGATATTTTAGTAACTTTATTATTAAGCTCACCTCGTAGGAGACCCAACTCTGCAGCGGTTTGTTCTTGTGTCTGCTTTTGCTCCTGTATTAACTCCTTGATGCCTTCTGTTTCACGATTACGTTCCTCTGCTTCCTGCTTATGTCGTTCCTCTGTTTCTTCCCTTTCTTGTCTTCGTTCTTCTTTTTGTCTTTCTTCTGTTTCTAGCATTAGTGTTTTTTTACGTTCATCAGCCTCTTCTCTTTCCTGGCTGCGTTTTTCATCCTGTCGTTTCTCCGTCTGTAACAGCAGCGCCTGTATATTTTCCATCATCTGACTGGCATCCATTGTTTATTAAGGAAGAGAAAAATGTAGAACATAAAGGTTGGTAGCAGTCTGATACCTGGTTACCAGGCAGCAATGGAAAAGTAGGCCTACTCGAACAAGGGGTGGTGACTCGGCTGATTCTTTGCTGGCTAAGGCGTGTTTAGCTGCTAAGTTTCTTTATGTCAGGTTGACGCTTGCGAGTTGTAGATAAGATATATAAAGGGGTGAGGTTTTCTGGATAGTTTGTTGTCTTCCATCTGAAGATGAGCCGAGAGGCTTGAAAGGGCTTATGGAAGGTATAATTGCGTGTTAGTGGTTGCAATACAAGTTTAGTAAAAATTAGACTGTGCCACTAAATTGTGATTATCTTTTAATTGTAATCTTTTGTCTTCGCTTCTTTCTATAGGCGTATATATGTAGTTTCGTGATACTGCATACGCATGCGCGCACGAAATGCTGTTGCTAACACTGTCGTAGGACCAAGCAGTGGTCGTATAACTACCTCGGCCAGACGGATAACTTTAAGAAAATTTGGTACGACAGAGTGTTCTTAATCGCGCGTCACTTTCCCAAACTGTCTCTGTGCACCAGTCTGTGAAACTGTGATTGTACAGTTACTAAAACGAGATTACCATTCTCAGACGGCGGTGGCGCTGTGTTGCTATTTACAAAGTAGCTCAGTTGGCAAAGAAAAAATAATAGAACCAAATTGTAGTTTATAGTCAACGAGAACTTTAAGTTTTGTCAGAGTTTACGTTGTAAATTTTTAATTATGAATTAACAGCGAGTTTCTCTCCAAACGACAAATTGAAACGAGTTTGTTACAAACAAAAAGGTGGAATTTGAATCGTTCCACCGTTTCACTCGCGCTATTGAGAAGACGGGTTTGAACGTAATTGCCTGATTACGTATAATAAACTGTTTTCTTAACAACATCAGGGCTTCTCTTAATGCCCGTTACAGCTTAATGTTTCCCTGCGTTTCGAATTACAAACATAAATTAAAAAACAATGGTAACGAAATGTTTACACCCTATGTTGATTTAAATTCATATTAACCTATGCGGCACCAAATAGCGTCTAACCTTCCTTCCTTTCACAGCGGTACAGAAAGCATTTCTTCTTCTTCTTCTTCTTCTTCTTCTTCTTCTTCTTCTTCTTCTTCTTCTTCTTCTTCTTCTTCTTCTTCTTCTTCTTCTTCTTCTTCTTCTTCTTTTCCTCCTCCTCCTCGACACCCCCACCTCCCCACAACCCCCCTCCTCCTTCTCCTTCACCCCTCGTGAGACATACCCAAAACAGACACATAGACAGACAAGTACCAAACGGTCGAGTTAAAACTGAGCTTCGCGCTGATTGACGTTGCAGGCCTTGGTTGGGTTGGCCCTAGGACTGTCCGTAGGCGCCACTCAAAAAAAAAAAAAACTACAACGAATTATTATATTAGGAAAATATTAGGCCCACGAAAAACTTCAGAAGGTTGGAAATTAAGAAATTAAGAAGTAATGATGAAATATTTCAAAGTATAGAAAATATAACAGAAACAGTGAGAAAAAGAAGACTAGTATTTTTTGGACATTTATATAGAATGGACAACAATAGGTTAGCAAAACAGATCTTCAAATATCTGTGGGGAAAGAAGTCAGCACCAAGTTGGATTAAAGAAGTAAAAAAGGATTTAGAAAAAAATAATATAAACGCAGAAGTAGCAATTGAAAGAGAAGTTTTTCGGGCAAAAGTGTTAAAAATGGAAGAAGTCCATGGTAGGAGAGAGGTAAACACATTTTCAAAGTGGACTGAAGACAGGGAAAAGAAATATTGAAAGAATATTGGAGAATAAGGAAAGAACAAGGAATAACGAATTGAATTTGGCATGTGGTCCTCAGATGGCCGATACAAAAAAAAATATACCTTTTGAATAATAATTTGCATAATACCTTTGTATTTGCATAGTTAAATAGGTAGGCTTGTAGTTAAATCATTCAAAAGTGCAGTAAGGGTCTTGCGTAGGACTTAAACACTTGACAAATGAGGACCAAAATTTCATTCAAATCACGTTGGCCAACTTCTGTTCAAGCGGCCGGGCGCACACTGAATACGGAATACGGAATTGCTTCATTTGGTACAGTTTTGCAGTCTGAATTGCTTTGTAACGTTTTGCCTGTAAATTGCTAAAGGGTCACGTTTTATTTCTGTAGTTGTCTACGTATGAGGTCTGCGTACTTTGTCGTCATCCCCAGCTTTATTAACACCGTCCACGTTTGTACCGCGGACGCTGTTTCCAATAACCTACACAAACGGTGCACAACAGTGAATACTTCTGGCTCCTGGTGGCCTTCACTAGTCTAGTCTATTCTAGACTAGATTTGTATGATTCGCTCAAAAATTTGGAAACCAATAAAGATTAAACCATTAGGAGTTAAATCAAAATTAAATTTGTTTTTTTCTGTACAATTAACTCGCTTTATGTACTAGTCTATCTTGAATAGGAAAAACGTTTTCCGCAGGCTACCCTCTCGACTGAAAAAAATTACAATGTGATCTGAAGTTTTATTTTTCATTTTGTTATGTGAGAAGAATATTGATAACTTTTAATAGCGTATACATCATGTGCGTGAACTGGACTCCATGTTCAAAAATAAAATATTGTTATGGAGCAAGAACATCTTGCGTAAGGATAGTTTGTATTTTCACACTCATAAATCGAGTGTGCGATGGTTTTATTACATTTTTTATTTTTACCGCCTTAATTTCTGTGCTAAATTTGTTTAAAATATACCAAAATGTGAAGAATTAAATTGCTGTTACTACTCTGTATATTTTATAGATCTATCTAATACTTTATTTTTATCGGTCGATTTTTCTAGTCGCGTAATAGTAGCGAATGCAAAACCCATTAGGGAAATGTTATTTCCCTATCACGCCCACTGTCTCATCCGCCTGTGGAACCAAGAATAGTCCGTGAAGGATAGTGGGCCATCACACCTGTGGAGCACGCAGGAAGGCGACGAGGCTCAGCAACACAGCATCACGTAATCGTGTGAGCCAATAGGCGTCAGTCATTCCTTTCTGCCGTGTGAGAGCACTTTGTGTCGCGTTAGCGATATTTGTTCACGACTTTTTTAGTGTTTTTGCTTTAGTGATTTAGTGTTGTGAGTTTCATTAGTTAGTTTATTGCTAGATGTGGCTGACAAAGGGAAAGCACGCCAAGTCTTGTACAAACAAGCTCGGGAAATTGTATTTAGTGTGTATCAGTTCTTAAAGCGGGAGGCGGAGTCAGAAACCGGAGCTTGTTCCAGCGTTACAAAATGCCAGCCGAGAAGCGCCTAGCGGTAGAAGAAAGTGACAGTTGACGAAAACAGTCTGGCAACATCGCAGTAAATCACTGTCTCTCTCTGCTCAGTCAGATCTCTGTCTTCGTCTTCGTTCATGCTCCCGAGTCTAGACAGATTGCATCCTTGATGGTATTTCACCAAATGCCGTACAAAAACCTTACCCCGTATTACAGATGCACAGCCCGCTTTCAGGGTAGTGGCGTAGTAATCGGTGGGGGGGGGGGGTATGAGTCTAGTTTGACGGGTGGAACCCGTGATTTTCCTGAGGACAAATGAGAAATTCAGGATTCTTATAATATAATTTTACACTGAATAGCCTAAAGTCTTTGCGTCTAAACGTTTTTGAATAAACTATCGTGAAGTGGGCCTACAAGAGCTAAAAAGAATATGGAAAAGCGTTGATTTCAGAATATTCTACCTTAAACAGTCTATTTGTCATACAGATTAAAAGTAATAAATCTCATGTCATTACGAATCACTTTAATTGTAAATCTGTGTTCTTAATAAATCTAGAGAAAACGAGTCTTTCTGAAAATATTTTGCAAAACGTGGTTGTAGTAGTCATCTGCACTTTATTTAAATAGGCCTATGTTGTCCCCATAATGTTTTAAGCAACTTACAGTTCGTGTTAAATTACGTTATTTTTTTATGTAAAATATAGGCCCATCAATAAAATGTTCTAGTTTTGCCGAATTAAAATCAACAAACTGCTAGTTTAACTGTGCAAAAACGACGGTTCAAATCACAGAGATATTAGACTGGAGGAGTCATGACACAGACACACCTGTAAGGGGAAGCGACCCTGGGCGATAAAGATGAAAATAGATGAAGAGTCTCTGTCTTCGTTTTCCTTTAGGTGCGTAAGGGTTCTTTTCAGTCTGAAAATACGTACGTAGCCTACCAAATGCTGAGTGACTGTCATTATTAAGAAAACTCGAAAGTTTTGTTTTAGGAATCTACTTATTTACAAATATTTTACGTCCTTTTATTTCTACAATTATTTATAGTCATTAGGCTTTTTTTTAACACACGCACCTGACTTACAAATAGCCGTGCGTTAAGTGATTGTGGAATTTCCCTAATATTTTTAGTAGCTCTGGTTGAGGGAGAGATTATTCCTCCTGACCCCCCCCCCCCGTAGTTACGACACTGCACCATATATGACTTTGTTGTGAATGGTTTTTCTAGCGTCCCTGGGATCGTTGGTGTCGCTAGTAAAATAGGCGTACAACGTTTCGAGGCTAAACATCAGGGAACACATCATCAATTTATTAGTGTTGAATCAGTTGAACTCCGTGGCAAGAAGATGACTGAAAATGATTAAGTTAGGCTGAAAAAATTATGTGAGCCTCAATATGAGACTTTTTAAGGTTTGAGTTTTTCTAGACAAAATTTCTATTTAAACTATTATTGTGACACAATTATTTTTTTTTAGAGTTATTAGCGTTAATATTAAACGCGTTATTACTATTGTTGTTGTTATTGTAACATTAATCGGACTGCAGTTAACGAACCGTGTTAGAGTCCTTATAGTTGCTATAAGGTTATCGATTCTGATAGCTGAAGAGGGCGGATAGATTCTTTCGAAAAAATTTACAGGCATTGCACAAATGCAATGCACAGAGAAGGGCATTGAAAATGCTTCAATAAATCTAAAATAAAAAAATAAAAAAAATAAAAAATAAAAAAAATCTAAAATATATATATATTTATTTTTCTTCATTTACCAATGTACAGATTATAGCTAAGTTAAATGTAGTCGCATTCATAAGCGCGCACGGAGAGAAGCTCGCTGTTCTTCTTGAGATTCATCGATTTCACTTGGAAGTAGCCTATAATCATCGGACGATGCGTAGTGAAATATGAAGCGTATGGGACCACTTCGGTTGGTCGCAACTTATAAAATACACCATGAATCGTAGTACCATTACGAGTGGTTATGACATTTCGATCAGATGCTAAACGTACCGAATAAAATTCTTCCAAATATGCGAGGAGTCGTCCTGCTTCGGGCAGTTTCAAGTTGTAATTAAAATCACCACATATAATTCACGGGCTCCAGTATAAGTCATCGGTACGTGACGTATAGCTGCGCATGCTATAAACGTTAAAGCGCAAAAGAGCGGGGTCGAATAAACGAAATAACCCGTCTTCAATGATGTTTGGTCGTCCGTACCTCAGAATGATGTGGAGTTTATCGTTTAGTCCTTGAGTATTCTTAAATTCGACACGAACTTAACACACATCACCGTACGGCGCGCTCGTAGTATCCAACTGGAAATGCGTACAAGGCTTCAAATAAGGCTTGATAGATTCATAAATCACGACACCACCGGCTCTAGTAGACGAGCTGTTATGTCTGGCGACTATCGTATAACCAGGGATCTCCATATTCGGTTCGTCGTCTTTCATCCAAGTCTCAGTGAGCGCAAGTATCTCCGACTTGTTCAAGACCGGGTCTGATACCGGTCATTTTCGACGTTCTGCTTCCAATTGTAGCTTTTCCGCCAAATTAGTTCATTCTACACTCGAATCGGTGGAAGTCTGAGCCGTACTTCCACTCGCTTCCTCCTGATCCATCGCTCCGTAATAAATTCTTGTCTGATGTACTACCTTACGATAAATTTTTAGGGGATGTGGCACTGAAACTCACCAAAAAATTCAAAATTTTCTACGTTATTGACAACAAAGAAGTAGTTTCTATGGAAACTCACCGGTTCCCATTTTCGATCACGCACCAGCGATCGGCCGCAAATGTGCGAAACGTCCTTATAAACATTTTCAATGTGAAAATTCACAAGGAACCACTTTTTACTTCCATGTTCCTTAAGGAAATGGAAGTATGGTGATGGCAAAAAAAATCGTGTTCAAGATTATTGCAGATTCTGATTGTACTACACTCAAAACATGAAAAAAAGCCATTTTTCGAAAAGTGTCTGTGTGTGTGTCTGTCTGTCTGTCTAGACTTTTTTTCTGTGGCAAACGATAACAGCCGCAAATTCAAACAGAATCAAATAATTTTTTGCATACAGTCCTGATTTACAGAGTACTCAAGACCTATTGTTTTTGGTGAAGATCGGTTAAGGGAAAGGGGTAGTTTACCTGCAACGGTTTTTTTTAAATCAAGGGTAATTTGTTTATATGGCAAACGATAACAGCCGCAAATTCAAACAGAATCAACTACTCTTTTGCATACAGCCCAGAATTGTAGAGTTCTCAAGATCTATTGTTTTGGTGAAGATCGGTTAAGGGAAGAGGGTAATTTACGTGCAACATTTATGTTTTAACAAGGTTAATTTTTTATATGACGAACGATTACCACCGTAAATTCAAACAGAATTAACTACTCTTTTGCATACCTTTTTGAATTATACAGAACTCAAGGTCTGTTGATTTTGTTGAAGATCGGTTAAGGGAAAGGGGTAGTTTACCGGCAAAGTTTTATGTTTTAACAAGGGTATTTTCTGTGGCAAACGGTAACAGCCGCAAATTCAAACAGAATCAAATAATTTTTTGCATACAGTCCTGATTTATAGAGTACTCAAGACCTATTGTTTTTGGTGAAGATCGGTTAAGGTAAAGGGGTAGTTTACCTGCAACGGTTTTTTTTAAATCAAGGGTAATTTGTTTATATGGCAAACGATAACAGCCGCAAATTCAAACAGAATCAACTACTCTTTTGCATACAGCCCAGAATTGTAGAGTTCTGAAGATCTATTGTTTTTGGTGAAGATCGGTTAAGGGAAAGGGGTAGTTTACCTGAAACGTTTTATGTTTTAACAAGGGTATTTTCAATGGCAAACGATAACAGGCGCAAATTCAAACAGAATCAAATAATATTTTGCATACAGCCCTGACTTGTAGAGTTCTCAAGACCTATTGTTTTTGGTGAAGATCGGTTAAGGGAAAAGGGTAGTTTACCTGCAACGGTTTTTATCAAGGGTAATTTTTTCTATGGCAAACGACAACAGCCGCAAATTCAAACAGAATCAAATGATGTTTTGCATACAGCCCTGTATTGTAGACTTCTCAATACCTGTTGGTGTTGGTGAAGATCGGTTTAGAGAAAGGGGTAGTTTACCAGAAACATTTTATGATTTAACAAGAGTAAAGTACTTAATTTTTTTAAATAAAGTATCCTGATAAGAAGCTTATAATAATCCACTGTAGAAACGTAGATGAAATATCTATAAATGAAGAGGTTAGGTGAACGGGGTGGGGGTAATTTTCTATTACTAAAAATTATAGTTGAACGAGGAGGGGAGAATTTTTTATACGTGTACTATGTTACCGGCTACAAAGAAGTAGTTTTTTGTAAAAATTCCTTCCCGAGCTGTTTAGCCGTAGTCCAATGTTTTCTGTAAAACCAGACTTTTCGGCAGTGCCATCGACTGCCATCATCAGTGAAAATCGAGTGCGAAAACGTGAGGTGGTATACGTTAGTGACCACAGTACTGTGGTTAATGCTGAAGCAATAAGTAGAAAGACGTAGTTTCTATGGAAATATTTCATTTCGAATATGATTTTAAATATAAATCTTAGAACATGGAAGTCATGTATGGTTCTCCATACCGATATTTTACTTCCATGTTCCTTAAAGAAATGGCACAAAAAATCGTTTTCGAGATTATTGCAGATTCTGATTGTACTACATCAAAACCTGAAAAAAAGTAATTTCTCGAAAATTGTGTGTGTGTGTGTGTGTGTGTGTGTGTGTGTGTAGATTTTTTTCTATGGTTAACGATAACAGCCGCAAATTCAAACAGAATCAAATAATTTTTGGCATACAGACCTGATTTGTAGAGTACTCAAGAGCTATTGTTTTTGGTGAAGACCGGTTAAGGGAAAGGGGTAGGTTACCGGCAACGTTTTTTTTTTTTTAATCAAGGGTAATTTTTTTCTATGGCAAACGATAACAGCCGCAAATTCAAACAGAATCAACTACGCTTTTGCATACTGCCCTGAATTGTAGAGTTTTCAAGACCTGTTGGTTTTGGTGAAGATCGGTTAAGGGAATAGGGTAGTTTACCTGCAACATTTTATATTTTAACAAGGGTAATTTTTTCTATGACGAACGATAACTGCCGTAAATTCAAACAGAATCAACTACTCTTTTGCATACCTTTTTGAATTATACTGAACTCAAAGGCTGTTGATTTTGTTGAAGATCGGTTAAGGGAAAGGGGTAGTATACCTGCAAAGTTTTATATTTTAACAAGGGTATTTTCTATGGCAAACGATAACAGCCGCAAATTCAAACAGAATCAAAAGTTTTTTTGCATACAGCCCTAAATTGTAGAGTTCTCAAGACCTATTGTTTTTGGTGAAGATCGGTTAAGGGAAAGGGGTAGTTTACCGGCAACGTTTTATGTTTTAACAAGGGTATTTCTTACGGCAAACGATAACAGCCGCAAATTCAAACAGAATCAAATAAGTTTTTGCATACAGCCCTGATTTGTAGAGTACTCAAGACCTATTGTTTTTGGTGAAGATCGGTTAAGGGAAAGGGGTAGTTTACCGGCAACGTTTTATGTTTTAACAAGGGTATTTCTTACGGCAAACGATAACAGCCGCAAATTCAAACAGAATCAAATAAGTTTTTGCATACAGCCCTGATTTGTAGAGTACTCAAGACCTATTGTTTTTGGTGAAGATCGGTTAAGGGAAGGGGGTAGTTTACGTGCAACATTTATGTTTTAACAAGGGTAATTTTTTATATGACGAACGATTACCGCCGAAAATTCAAACAGAATCAACTACTCTTTTGCATACCTTTTTGAATTATATAGAACTCAAGATCTGTTGATTTTGTTGAAGATCGGTTAAGGAAAAGGGGTAGTTTATCGGCAAAGTTTTATGTTTTAACAACGGTATTTTCTGTGGCAAACGATAAGAGCCGCAAATTCAAACAGAATCAAATAATTTTTTGCATACAGCCCTGAATTGTATAGTACTCAAGACCTATTGCTTTTTGTGAAGATCGGTTAAGGGAAAGGGGTAGTTTACCTGCAAAGTTTTTTTATCAAGAGTAATTTTTTTCTATGGCAAACGATAACAGCCGCAAATTCAAACAGAATCAAATAATGTTTTGCATACAGCCCTGTATTGTAGAGTTCTCAAGACCGTTTGGTGTTGGTGAAGATCGGTTAAGGAAAAGGGGTAGTTTACCTGCAACATTTATGTTTTAACAAGGGTATTTTCTACGGCAAACGATAACTGCCGTAAATTCAAACAGAATCAACTACGTTTTTGCATACCTTTTTGAATTATAGAAAAGTCAAGGTCTGTTGATTTTGTTGAAGATCGGTTAATGGAAAGGGGTAACTTACCAGCAACATTTTATGTTTTAACAAGGGTAATTTTTTATAACTGCCGCACATTCAAACAGAATCAAATATTTTTTTGCATGCATCTCTGAGTTGTAGATGACTGAAGGTCTATTGATTTTGGTGAAGATCGGTTAAGAGAACGGGGTAGTGTAGCTGCAACCTTTTATTTTTTAACAAGAGTGAAGTACTTAATTTTGATAAATAAAGTATCGTGATAAGAAGCTCATAATAATCCACTGTAGATACGTAGATGAAATATCTATAAATTAAGAGGTTAGGTGAACGGGGTGGGGTAATTTTCTATTAATGAAAATTATAGTTGAAGTGGGAGGGGAGAATTTTGTATGTGTACTACGTTATCGGCAACAAAGAAGTAGTTCTCTGTTAAAATTCCTTCCCGGGCTGTTTAGCCGTAGTCCAATGTTTTCTGCAAAACCTGGCTTTTCGGCAGTTCATTTCGAATATGAGTTTAAATATAAATATTATAACATGGAAGTCATGTATGGTTCTCCATACCGATATTTTATTGTGGTTGTACAATGGTACATGTGTGAGTTTATCCAGCAGTACGGGTGGAGGGGAGGCGATATAGCGGGCGCCGCTCAAGGTCATAGACAATTCGCATTTAATGGAAGAATACTTAAGTCTCTCTCTCTCTCTCTCTCTCTCTCTCTCTCTCTCTCTCTCTCTCTCTCTCTCTCTCTCTCTCTCTCTCTCTCTCTCTCTCTCTCGGCTAGTGCAATATAATTGGGAATCTACTGATTCTGTGTGCAAAACAGACATTGCTATGCCATTTTGCTAACGGTTGCAGCCATTTTGGCCGACCCCAACTGTATTTTCACAGCCACATTGTGCTAAACACACAGTGGTTCCCCCCCCCCCACCCACCGTAGATGTACCAATGGGGCGTCTGCACGTTACAAAAACCTGCTCAGGTAAAATACAGGGGCAGGCTCACTCCCTGCATTGGCAAAATGGCTGCAGTTGAATTTCTGAGCTACAAACAGGCCACACTTAACAACATTTCGACAGAAAAAATTTGTTAATTAAAAACAACAAAATTCCTGTTAAAGAATTCCATTTAGAGTACGTAACGTGTTAGGGTCTTCAAAAATTAATTACAAACCCAGTGGGCGGGGCGGATTTCTTTCTGAGGCCTTCCCCCCGTAATACGGGTGTTTATAACCCAATTTACCCTTAAGTAGGCCTAGTACATAGCAAAAACACTTTACTGTAATATATTTATTGTCTAATCACTGTATTGATACTTCTACTTACGCAACTTTATAAGAAGCTGTAGTAGTAGCCTAATGTTTGAAATAAAAATCCACTTTCATATTGTAACTACAAAGTTTAAAGAAATAATAGAAGTTGTATTATTTATAGACTGCATTAAATGTATTACAATAGGCCTACTTTATAATAACTTATACAATAAACGTATAGGCCTATACTGCAAAACAAATTTATCATTGGTGCAAACATTACTTGCCAATTTTTTTTCAAGCCAGTTAGCAATTTTAGTGCATAACACACGATATATTACTTATCTGTACAGTTGTCTTCACGGTTTTGTTCACTCGCGCAATATGTGATGCACTTTTTTGTGAATTCGTTCATTTGAGTAACTGACCTGATTTTCGAACTCTGAATTATCCACCGTTTGGGAGAAATTCTGATGAGAGGTTTTTAATAAATTGTTGGTCTATTAAACTTAATTTTCCAAATCTACTTAGAGAACCCCCCTACTAAGTGAGACTGGCCGGGCCGCCCCCTTTAGCCCGCTACTGTACAAAGCGTACACAATTGTATGCGAAACATTAAAAAAAATCTCATCTGGAAAGAAATTAGTGATCTCGTATCTATGTCGTAGACATATGTACGTATCAACCTATGTCGTAGGTTGATCAAAGAAAACACGAACAGTTTGATTGTGGAAGGAAAATTTCTTCTTATAATTAAAAGTTGCGGATTAAGTTCAAATTATAGGCCGGTGTAAGGGTAGACGATTATGTTGATGGCATATAAAAAATATAACAAAGAAATTTGGAGGACGCATACAATACGTGATGAAGGAATGCAGACCAAAAGTCAAGTCATATAAAGTGTAAGTTGCTAAACGTTTCGCGCACAGAGGTTAGAAAATAGGCCTACTGTGACACTGAGTAGGCAGGCACACTTGCGTCCGAAAACCGTAGTAATCCGTTGCCATTTATAAAACATTTTAAAGTCTACCATACATTATTTTACCATTCGCCAACATACCTATCAGTTTCAATGGCTATTAGGCCTCTTTTACGCACTCGTTCGATCGTCCAATGTACGTTCGATGATTACTCCGCCTATAATTAGGCCTATTTGTAATTCTAACAGTTTTTGCTACAGTCTATTTCCTTATGCATATATAATTTATTTAATATTTTTAGTTTCTTTACCTCAAGGCGTTTTTCCATTATTTGGAACATGTTTCCGGTATCGTATTGTTGTCATCCTCAACCTTCTTAATTTTGTATCTTGTTGAGTAGGCCTACTTGTGTTTTGGTGGTTATTGTTATGGTTTCCTGTTGGTTTCTGATAGGCCTATTTTAAACTGGTATTATTGTGTGTGATTGTGGTGTAGGCCTATATAGTCTATTAACTTTTTGGGTATTTTCGATGTTGAATGCTTTGTCAACAAAACATGACACAATTGTCAACATTGACACAAACATCCTTCAGAATGATAATTATAGTAGACTAAGGGCCGTAAGCCCGGATCTTAAGTTCAACAATTTAAAGAACAGTATCCAATATGTAGCGTATCGCACAAAATATAGAATAGGCCTATGTAATTGTCAGGATTTCTGATTATATGGATTAATCGATTGATGGGTTAATCGACGTCCTTTTGCGGTAATAAAAATAGACAAAATCGCTAGCGCAGGTTTGAGTGTGTGTACGCGTGCGCGCGTGTGCGAGTAACACGTCATTGTAAAGTCAAATTGATTCACGCGGATGGATTTGCACAACGTTGGGTTTGTTCCGAGTACAGGGAACTAAACAAACTCACACTGGCACTGGCACTGGCACTTGTTGCGTCGCGTCCAATTTAAATAACAAATGCTGCAATAGGCCTAACATTTAATTTAGTCTCGTGTAAAGTAGGCCTAAATCAGTGTGACTCGTCGTACAGTGCAACGACTGTAGGGCGGTGATACGTACATAACTTAATACATAGCCATGTAATGTATTACACACAAAACAATAAAATATAAAATAAACACCTGCTAACAGATATTGGTCTAATAGAGAGGGTTAGAAAATTTAAGTATCAAGGAGAAGTAATTCAAGAGAATGGTTTAAAAAAATATGCTATAGAAGAAAGGATTCATAAAATGGAAAGAGCATATGATATAACTAAAGATATTGCCTGCAATAAAAAGTGCATATCTAAAAATGCGAAAGCAAGGCATTACAGTACAGTACTAAGACCAGAATGCTTACTTATATGCAAGTGAATGTTTAGCATTCAATTATAATTTAGACAAACTAGAAATATTGGAAAGACGAATTATTAGGAAAATATTAGGCCCACGAAAACCTTCAGAAGGTTGGAAGTTAAGAAGCTATGATGAAATATATCAAAGTATAGAAAACATATAGGTGGCTCAGTAGACCAGTGGGTATGGCACCTGGCTACTAATCTAGAGGTCCCGGGTTCGATTCCCGGGCCCACACCATAAAATCAAGGTGCGTTTTTCAGCCCCCAGGTCGACTCAGCCTGTTGAAAATGAGTACCTGGGATAACATCTGGGATAATAATGGGCGGCTGAAGCGTAGTGCTGGCCACACTGCCTTCCTTGTACGCCGTACGGCTCACATAAGGCAGCCTACCCTGTCTTCTCCTAAGCTACTTCGGTGGTACACATGGGAGCTATTATTATAGGCCTATTAGAAAATATAACGGAAACAGTGAGAAAAAGAAGACTAGTATTTTTTGGACATTTATATAAAATGGACGACAATGGGTTAACAAAACAGATCTTCAAATATCTGTGTGGAAAGGAGTCAACATCAAGTTGGATTAAAGAAATCAAAAAGGATTTGGAAAAAAAATAATATATACGGAGAAGAAGCAATTGGCAGGGACGTTTTTCGGGCAAAAGTGTTATAAATGGAAGGAGTCCAGGGTAGGAGAGAGCAGAACGTAGGTTCAAAGTGAACTGATGACAGGAAGAAGAGACATAGTGAAAAGATGAAAGAATACTGGAGAAAAAGAAAAGAACATAGAATAAAGAACTGCAATTGGCATGTGGTCCTCAGATGGCGGATGCAAAAGTAAACACCCATAATTATACGCTGTTGTTGCTGTAATGAAACTTCTTCAACAGTGACTTTCATAGATTTGACTGTTTGGTGAGCCACTTAAATTATTTGGGAAATGCCATTGGCTGTGATAGAAATTATGGTACTGGTGTTAAGTTAGGCAAGTTCCAGACAAGTGTGAGAACAATCGACCGTATTTTTAGAAACAAGGTAGGTCGAGATACACAATTAATGTTCTACAAAGTTGTGGCAGACCCTGTACTGTCCAATGGGCGTGAATTATTTACCATGACAAGACAGTAAAGTACAGGCCTCGGAAATGGCGTTCTTAAGAGGATTTGAAAGGTGTTCTTAACTTGACCTTAAAGGGAATGAGGAAATAAGAGAAGATTTTCAAGTTTTTAACTTGAGTGCAAAATTAAATGAGTACAAACAGCGGTGGAAAGAACACTTAGAAAGAATGTCAGATTCCAAACATGGGTGGAAATACAAACCTATGGGACACAGGTGTGTGGGTAGACCCAGGAAGAGATGGCTGGAGGATCTTTCAAGGCGGAACAGGCAGCACCTTGCATACGCCGTGTTGTGGAGATGATGATGATGACATTTTACTGTTCACTGAACCATGTCATCATCATCATCAGCAGTTCTAGTCAAGGGTGTAGGTCGCTGACCTGTCCGTTTTGAAACCTCCAATCACCAGGAGCGTATCTAAAATTTGGTCTGAGAGAGGGCGTCCCGTCGAATCGGTTTCATACAACAACAACAACAACAACAAGAAAAAAAAGTTAAGACTAATCAGTGTTACTATTGATAATGTGATGTATTTTAAACTTACACTTATTGTTTTTTATTAATGGTACCGGTACCTATAATTCAATTTTTTTATTTTTTTTATTCTTTTTATATAGCCTAAAGGTACCATATAATGTTATAATTTATATTCGATCGATTTCGGTCACAGACCATCGTCAGGTTATATAGCACATTTGTTCACAATATTATGAAACACTATTATTTATAAAAACGAATTTGTAGACATTGTTAATTTTGATACATATGTTGTTGTCTAAAGCTTCCTAAGAACTGATTCTGTTATAGAGTGTTCATGTTTACATATTATATCAGCTGATTACTGAATGTTGATTTTGTCGTAATATTTCAAAAGTGATATGATTTTTTAAGTCTGTCATAACGTTTAATAGAAGAGGGCCATGAAAATCTATTAAACGTTATGGCAGACTTAAAAAATCATATCACTTTTGAAATATTACGACAAAATCAACATTCAGTAATCAGCTGATATAATATGTAAACATGAACACTCTATAACAGAATCAGTTCTTAGGAAGCTTTAGACAACAACATATGTATCAAAATTAACAATGTCTACAAATTCGTTTTTATAAATATTAGTGTTTTTTAATATTATGAAAAAATGTGCCATATAACCTGATGGTGGTCTGTGACCGAAATCGATCGAATATAAATAATAACATTATATGGTACCTTTAGGCTATATAAAAAGAATACAAAAAATAAAAAATTCAATGTTACTATCTTTACAGTAGCCGGAAAACCCGAGATAACATCCAGAAATCAATTGCATTAAAGTGAACGGTAATAACACAATAAAAATACGCGTTACGGTACTGAAACATTTTTTATAAGATATGCCTACTTATTGACTGAATTGATTTTCCTATATTTCATAGATCATAGGAAATAGGCTACTCTGTATACGCAACGATATAGGCCTATAGACCTATGAGATTTCAGAGTCCTCGCCCAAAACAGAGCCCGTTGCCATAGCTTTGTCGAGGCCCTGTGCTCTGCAGAGAGAGAGAGATAAGAATTCGTAGTAGTAGTAGTAGTAGTAGGCTTATATATACGCAAATGCCCTGTAGTGAACCTATTTTGTGTATTTAAGAAAGAGTTACCACTATTATTAAGTTACACAGCTGAACAAATTAATAAAACGACTTAAACATTAAGAGATTAACAAAATTCCCCGTCATTTTCGATCCTCTTTTGGAGGGGGGGGGTCCCGTTCGTCCACACCCTTAAATACGCCCGCTGCCAACCAAGCTTTCCACACATCTTCTGCCTAACGGTTTGTAAGCATATTTGTGGATTTACTTGACGAGTCACGACTAGGGCATTCTTTCTACGACTTCAAAAAGTGGGCGGGTGGGAGGCAAAAGTGTGAAGGAAAAATGTTTTAGACATTCACAAGTCCGTTTCGAGCATAAAGTTAAATAGAATTTCAACACAAATTTTATTATAATGTTCACTTTTCGAAATTTTAAGACACCAGGCCCTAAAAGGAGGATCAATAAATAATTCGAAAAATTGTATAAATCCGCGCCCGGGTACTAAAATAATCGGAATTGTAACCAAAATCTGAATATAGTGTTAATCAGTAGTGGCTCGTGAACAAAAAATGTGGTGGCGCACAAAAGTATTAAGCCTCGAGCAAGGAACAACTTTAAGTTTTGTTTTGGACGTAATTAACTGTAAATACGCGTATTTGGCCTAATTCAAATAAATAAACGTTTAAGTCACTAACAAATGACTTTGCGTAACACTACACGCACAGGACCAGGGCCGGATTAAGGTATCTTGGCGCCCTAGGTTAATTATATTTTAGTGCCCCCTCACCTCCCATAGGCTACTCTTACGTTTATTTCCAAGGGGCTGAATGAAGCTTCAAACACCCTACAATATATTTCTTAGTTAGGAATATTTCAAGTATCTCACTGTTTTTGGAAATAGTCTCAAGAATTGAAAACTCAGGCTATTTTTCAGAGATTGTTTTAGAGTTACACCTGCAACCATTTGTAGTTTGCATGGCTTTTATAAGGCACAAATTAACTTAGTAGTTACAGAATTATAACAGTTTTATTAAGGGTACATTTAACATCATTTACACAAAGAAGCCAATCAGTTAAATATCTTGTGGATTTGTTAAGACTCATGTAAATTTCAAGCTAGATTCTTTTTTCTCGCTTCAGATTGAGCAAATGTTTTATCACCTCACTGAAATCCAGTCCTTGCAGAAAGTCATTTTCAATGAACAAGAGGGCTACACTGGTCAGTTTATCCTGCCGCAAATTTGTCTTTGTTACACTCGTTTGTTGATATACTGTACCTAACGCATGCGCACTACAAAAGCCTTCTACATCGACACACCCTCCAGTGGGTAATAAATAAAACATTTTTGGACTTCATAAGCAACCCTCTCCCCACCATGAGAGTTTCTAGACCTGTAGGCTATATACGACCGTGACTACGACATAACGACATCGACATAACCATAACCAAAATGTTTGTTTTGAATGCGCAAATATGAGCGATACCGAACTTGTCTGGAATGATAAGGGATGGATGGGAAGGTGAAGGGGTGGGGTGGAGGTGGATGGAATAGATAACGTGGTCGGCAATTCTACGAAAGTCAGGCGGTGGCATAGTAGTTCTATGAGCACCGGCCGCCGATGACTCATAACCGGAGAAAGTTTGGAAAGCACTTCTATTATTTATGTACAGTTTTACCGTAATTTCTCGCAAACAGGCCCCTGTGTTCAAAGTGAACTCACATTTTTATCCTTGTAATTTATTACCAATTTTACATTTAGCTGTAAAATTTTATATTTTAGCTAAAATTTTGCGCCCTGCAAATTGCCGCGCCCTAGGCTACAGCCTAGTCAGCCTAATGGTTAATCCGCCCCTGCACAGGACACATTAAAATAAAACTTTAAGTGACCACCGACAAACGGAACACATACTGCAATGTTGGCAGCGTGTATGTGACCTAAGGCTGTCTCACTTGCTCTTCCGTTCTCTCACTCACTCTTATGCTTAGGTATGGCATACCCATTACAGCCTCAGTGACTTTGTGTGAGGCAGCACGAAAACTGCTATCTACAGACTCAAGAGACCTCATTCTGTAAAACTACGACATTCGGAGCGGGCGGTGGCAGTTTAAGAAACTCAGTACGGGTATTTTAATAACATTAAATTTAGGAATATAAATTGAGTAACTTATATTTGCGATCGTATAGCAAAAACACATTTCATATTTAGTCAGGCCTATATCTCAGAATTTCTGGAGACAGTGCTAACTATAAAATACAGTATAGTATACATGCTATATATGCTGTAGTATATATACTACACTGCCTAAGCTGCATATTACATTATTATTATTACTATTTATTTTAATGTTTATTTAATATCTGCGGTCTTTAGCATATCAGCTTCGACCAGAACTAATGTTCCATGGAATATTATTATTGTTATTATCATTATATTTTTAATGAAGAATTAATAATAATTAATAAAGAAGAATAATATAAATAATAAATAATAATAATAATAAGTTAAATAAAGAAGAATTAATAATAATAATTATTATTATATTTGTCATAATTATTATTATTTCTTATGATTTTGTATCTGCTGGTTTTGTAAGTTAATTTTATTTTTTCTGTTTGTTTAGGTGAGTACAATTGTGTACAGGACTACACAGGCTACATAGACTAGAGTATTCAATCCACAGTCCAAAGTAATGTGAGTAGCCATTATTTCTACCAGACTCTATTTAACTTTACAAATACTAGTAAAATATCCGGAATATGCTGACATGGTAACGATATTATTTATCACTGAAGGGAAGACGGTAGGTTGCTTTTAGTTTTTTTTGTGTCATTTTACCTAGTATTTGCACGTTAATAATGCGTGTTGAGTATTGTTTATGAATAGAATCATTGTTACGGCTGTTCCATTGTTGTCGACGTAGATATTGTTACTTTCCCAACCAATAGTACTGGACGATGTCTTTCAGTGGCTGCAGAAATTTCAAGGCCGTGAGGAATCAGCTACTAATCACTATATCCCGTTATCGTGGAGAGACATAAAGACCTCGGCTGTACAGAAATTTACGTAAGGATGTGAAAGTGAGCTTTTATAGCCCGTGTATTTCTTATCGGCAGAAAACGTACAGTGTTACTAAATGTATTTAGCATTAACCGCTACTAATACGTGTATTTTTCCATTTCATTCTTGTTTATCGTTATGCCGCGAAGGCAAGTTACTTGTATCAACGTGGGACCAAAGAAAACACTCTATGGAATACATTGCTGTACATGTGAAACGATAAAAACATCCCTGAGCTTCATATTATCTGATATTTTTCGCAAATCTGAAAGAGCAAATTTTCTGCATGAGTTAAAAATAGTAGTAAGTGAAGAATTTATTTTATTCTTTTGTGCAGGTACAAACTTACCTAACGTTGAGTGAGTTAGTTTAAACTCAATAGTTTAAACTCACCTAACCTAATTTTAAGCGAGAAAATTGTAGACAATAGATTATATTTTATGTGTTGCCCGCAGAATTTTTTTTATAAAGGGCGCTGGTTTTCTCATAATAACGAAGTGATTATAGAGATTAAATTAGCGCCATCGTTTGTGCGTCTGTCGCGAGGCGAGAGAACATTGCAAACGTTAATTACAAACTACTGTTTATTTGGCTTATGTAACAAACAAACCTTTGGTTAAATTCATTGTTGTGTATGAGTTTGTTTACATTGGTTTTGAATGTTTAATCACTCTGATAGTTAATTATTAATAAACGTTAATATGAATGCATAACACTATATCGAGCAATGATATTCTCACAACAGCTATATAGGCTAATTGTGAGAAAGTCCTACTTATAGGCCTATGTAGATTTAATGGTTTTTTGAACATATTTACTTTTTACTCAGCCCTATTATTTTTTCTAATAATAATAATAATAATAATAATAGTAGTCTTTGTCCGCACGAGTTTGGTTCTGTTGTTCAACATTAGGCTATAATCTAATTTAAGGGCGTTATGATTTTTAAGGTGTCGATATATGTACGCTACTTGTTGTACATTCTACTTGTTATTAATAACTTATTTTAATAAAAATCATTGTCAACATTTTCGTCAATAATTAAATAAAAAATAGTTTACTCCCAAGCAGATAGAGCTAATCACTCCAACGCTTCTTCGGACGTCCAACACCTCTCCGTCCCTTTGGGATTATAATGCAATACTTGTTTGGGGATCAAGTCATCCATTCGGTTAAGATGTACCCGCCATTTTAGCGTATTGAATACAAATATGAAATAGTAAGACATGGAATGGTTCGTGCAGATCGTAGCGGGGAGCCCGTGTTGGAAGTGGGATGCGCACACAACCAGCCATGCAGCTGACCAGAACACACAAAATGATTGCTTCGAAAACAATGCGTCAAAGCTACGCATGTGTATGAGATCTTTTCACACTGCGCAACCATATACAGTACCCGTTTCATGTCTAATTATTTAAGCTGTGCGTCTATGGGCATAATATTCGGTTCCTACCCTATAGGGGGTTAGAGTGTAGAGGAGCTGCAACAACTGATGAATAGAGTGACAGAAAGCAGCCGTAGATATGGTCTAGACGTCAATGTTAATGAAACGAAACTAATGATTGCATCTAAGAACAAGTTCAAAAACTGCACCCTTAATATAAACCAAAGGCCAACTGAACGTGTAAGCCAATTTACATATCTTGGTACTATAGTCAATGAACAATGAGACCTCTCTCAAGAAATAAAGAGCAGTATTGAAAAGGCAAGGCCAGTGTGCACTAGAATGAGTCAGTTTATTCAAAAGTCACGATTTAACAATAAACACAAAGATGGGACTTTTACGCTGCTACGTATTCTCGGTCCTCTTCTACGGTGTAGAATCTTGGACTCTGACTGAAGCCACAACTAAAAAATTGGAAACTTTCGAAATGTGGCTTTACCGTAGAATACTGAGCATTTCATGGACAGCACATATATAACTAATGCTAAAGTTCTTAGAAAGAAAGGGAAGTTATTAACACAGTGAAGATAAGAAAGCTTTAGTATCTGGGACATCTCATGAGAAATGAACAGAGATTTTACTTATTGCAGTCCATACTACAGTGAAAAGTACTTGGAAAGAGAGGAGTTAGCCGACCAAGAATATCATGGCTGAGAAATTTAAGAACCTGGTTTGGCATGAACACAACTGACTTATTCCGTGCAGCAGTACAGAAAGTTAAAATAGTCTGTATGATGTCCAACATCCGAAACGGATAGGAACTACCAGAAGAAGACCGTATAGGCCTATTAGCATTTCGTCTTCGATCTTGAAGAGTATACTCTCTCACATTTCTGAGAAAGCTCATTTCGGCCGCTTGAACACGACTAGCGTGGGATTTCGGTAAAGACCAATTCTGAGACCCGTTGAGAACCATCACCTATAGAACTTCAGTCGGGTTCTTTACTCGTTGAAAAAGAGTTCTGCTGCATACTAGAAAAATTATAAAATGTTTTAATAAATATGGAGTAGATATAGCTGTTAAAAAATGTGAAACGGTATTTGATAAGGAATAAAAATATATAAAAAATTCCAGTATTACAGAAAAGTGGAATTTATAAATTAAAATGTAAAGACTGCAACAAAGTGTACCTAGGTGAGACAGGACGAAAATTCGTATGCAGGTTGTCTGACCACAAACGTGGAGAAGGTAATAGAACAACCAATCCATTATATGCAAGACATTTCATAGAAGACAACCATAAGTTTGTTAATCCTTTGGAATACTACGAAATTGTAAAAGTAGTAAATAACACAGTTGAAAGGAAGCTTAGAGAGGAGTTAGAAATATTGAAAGAAAGAGAAAAAGGGTTAGACAATTTAATTAATATTAAAATTAAATTTGATAATGAAGAAATATTTTATAACATAATTAAGAAATAAATGATAGAGAACAGATAGATAAGATTAAGAATTAAATTGCATAGTACTAATTGGATGTTTTAAAATAAGGGTGTGTGACTGACCCACGTGTGTGGAGAGGAAGAGGGTAGGTTTAAAACGAATGCACACACACACACACACACACACACACACACACACAAAACACTGAAACACAAGGAATTTGCTAGAAAAATATGTAACTATCCAGATGGAGGAACAGGGCTCAGGGGGTGGGGAAGGGACATTTGAATTATAACTTGTTGTGTGTGAGCAGGGTGGGGTGAGATGGGGGTGAAGGATTGGTTTTCACATAATTTCTTTCAATTCCGATCTGACGATGAGCTGTGAAGCTTGAAAGCGCTAATCGGGATAATTTTTATATAGTGGTGTGCAACAGTGATCATTCTGCTTGTCATTAGTGTTAGGTCTAATGAATTAAGTTTATTCGAATTATTGTATTCGTATCAAAAGAACGAGTTAATTAATATATTTCTTAAATAATATAACAGTATTTTACATAATGAACTTTTAATTTGCAAAAAATGAGGAATTATAAAACTGCTGGTAACCGGCAATTAAAAATGACGTGATTTGATTATTGCAATACATAAATTAAGAGATCGTCTAGTCGGCCTAAAATATCAGCTGGTTCCAGTGTTGCCACGTTTAATATTGCGGCCTTCTACTAGAGCCGGCCATGGCCACACCCGTTACGGCTGTTCAATAAAACCTTTAATTACGATCACGATAAATTTTCCTTATGAAAACAAAAAAAAAGAGTTCCGTTCGTTCGTTTCCGTTTTTAATCGACAATATCTGCTGCCTCGTGTAATTATTTATTGAAAACGGAAACTTTCCGGAACAATCTATTTCAGAACCCGTGTAGTTAGTTGTCACGTTGTATTGAATAATTGATGATTGGGGGGGGGGGTTGCTAAGCACTTGTCGGCTACAACAAATGGGGCGAAAACGACTTGTTGAAAAATGACTCTTCATTGATTGACTGTACGGCGCGTTACATTCTGTTCCGTGTAGTGTACACACTGTCGTCATCGCGGCTGAAGAATTCTGTTTGCTCTTCGTGTTTGCTCTGACTCTGCCGCCTTATCATCGTACAGTCGTTGCCTCCACACAGCGCTCGCTCCCTCTCTACCAATGTGTCCTCACTCGACTTATCTTTTTAATTCTGCGTCTTTCAACAATCAGCTGTGAGACCGATAAGATGAAATGATTTTATTTTCCTACTCTTTTTACTTCCATGTTCAATAAGGAAATGGAAGTAACTTATGGTGATCGCGAAAAAAATCGTGTTCGAGATGAGGGTTGATCCTGATTGTACTACCCTCAAAATATGAAGAAAAGTAATTTTCCGAAAAGTGTCTCTGTGTGTAGAATTTTTTTAGGCGAACGATAACTGCCGTAAATTCAAATAGAATTAAATAATTTTTTGCATATATATGGCCGTGTTGTAGAAGACTCAAGGCCTATTGATTTTGGTGAAGATCGGTTAAAGGGAAAGGGTAGTTTAACTGCAACGTTTCACGTTTTAACATGAGTAAAGTACTTAACTTTGATAAATAAATTATCCTGAAAAGAAGGTCATAATAATCCACTGTAGAAAGGTAGATGAAATATCTATAAATGAAAAAAGGGTAGTTGAAGGACGAAGGGGTAATTTTCTATAAATGAACATGATAGTTGAAGGGGGAGGAGATAATTTTTTATGTGCACTACGTTATAGGTAACAAAGAAGTAGTTTGTTGTTAAAAATCCTTCAGGGGCTGTTTGACCGTGGTCCAATGTTTTCTGCAAAAGCAGACGTTTCGGCACTGCCATCGACTGCCATTACACAGTGAAAATCGAGTGCGCTAAGGTGAGGTGGTGTACGTTAGTGGCCACAGTACTGTGTTTAAGGCTGAAGAAAGAAGTAGTTTCTATGGAAATATTTTTACATATAAATCGTAGAAGATGGAAGTCATATATGGCTCTTCACACCGATATTCACTTTTGTTTTGACGCGGTAATATCGTCCCAATGTATATCTGTCTTTGAGTTTCATGTAGGTATATTTTCTTCATTTCGTAGTTGCCGTGTTCTTCTTCCTACCTCTTCCGTTGGATCCTTGTTGGATATTTTCTCGTTTTATTTCGTACGTTATACTAAATATCGTTTTTAGTGACCTACAAGACAGCAGTTAATTCAGGTCAGAGGCGTAGCTGTGGGGGGGGGCAGCCGCCCGGGCAGATAGTCAGCAGTGCGGCAGATACATGAAACAATTGTTTTTAATTTATAAAACTATAAACAATTGTTTCTTTGATATGACTATTCTTTTCGTAAAAGAAGCATAACCAGCCAGCTTGTCTGTTATCATACACCGTGATAAACAGTATTAGTCTATTTATACTCAAGTATCGTAATTATGGTTCATTATGATAACAAATTACGCTGTAACAATGACTGATATCCATCCAAGAGTTCAGAAGAGAATATTAGATTTGAATCCACTAGCTGTGTTTGTTTCCTGTGACAACCATTCACTTAAAGTTGGTTGGAGTTCATGCAGCTCATGTAAATGTTCAGGCAGTGACATTTTTTGGGACAGTAGAACCTCTATTCACCTTCTTTCCCTGTTCCACTCATAGATGGAGCGTTCTTAAAGACTTCGTAAATATTACTCTAAAAGGAAATTGTAATACCAGGTGGAGTTCAAAAGCAGATACGGAGAAAGCAATATCCACTCAACTGGTTGAAGTGATGGCTGCACTGGAGAAATTGAGGGATACACCGACTGAAACAATCGATACGAGGGAAGATGCAGAATTAATAATAGAATTAATGCGATAGAAAACTTTAATTTTGTAATCTTGTTCTTTTTCTGGACAGTTATTCTTTTAATTGCCTTTTCTTGCCCCCTTTTAATTGTGAAGCGAGGCGCCCGACGATCTCTTGCCCCGGGCGCCAAAAAGCCTACCTACGCCACTGATTCAGGTCACTATAATCAATAGTCGCTATATCCGGCATGGGATGTTACAGACTTAGTAATACATACCAGCAGGCCTGTTACTGAAAGAAGACTAAACATATCCTATTGTGCGTACGTGTCTTTAATTAACTATTGAAACTGAATCTGTCGTTTGGAATAAAATACTTTGAATAACCAAAAGCAATAATTAAATATTTTTAAATTTATAATTACGTTTTTTTAAATCCTAACACTAAAAAGAGTACTGTACTGGTGTGTTCATCATGCAAATACATTTTCTATTTTAGATAATTTTCCCCTGAAAATACATCACACGTTGTCATAATTACCGCACAAAATACTCGGTTTATTGTTGTCTGTTCTGTACGCTTTGATTGCCAGTCAACCTGGTGTGTCGAGGAATGGTCGCAAGGCAATTTCCAGTAACATTATGCGGCCTATATACTTTAATTCAGTTTTTACATAATGTAAAATTTTAATTGTTTATCAAGTAAAGAGAAATACTCGTGTCAAAATTGTGAATCTCACATCGTTTTCTCAAAAACGTCAACGAATTTTCTCTGTATTGAAAAGACAACTTGAAAGAAGTATCATATAGAAAGTCCACAGTGAGTCACTAACACTATAAAGTGAGTGCAAATATAGGCTACAGTATATAATTACAGCCTTAAAACGCGACACTTGACAGTTAAACAAAAAGCAGTTTTGCGGCGTCCCGTCGTCAAGATGTTTGTAATTCTTTGTCGGCGATTAATGGCATCCTGCTGGTCAGGTTATTGTAAACAAGAGACCTGGAAACCCGACAGGAAGTGCATTCGGGTTTCACGTATCGGTATCGGGCGGCCCAGAAACTCTAATGATAGCAGTCCGTTAGCTTCCGGCGTCGTTCGTGTGCAAGAATATCATACACACATATTAAGTTTAATGGCTTTCTGATTCCACGTTATGGAACTAACAATAAGTAATCTTCTAAGTGCTTTTGAAGTAAGTTATACCTGTTTTAAAATAGAAATGAGACAACCAAAGGTAAAAATAAACTATTATAACAAAAAAATGTACAAACTTTCTTTATTTCTACATATAAACGCGGCTGGCTTACAAGCATATTTCATATAGTTTCAGTAAACTGCAGTTCAGTGGCTGCTGGTGTTATGGTTGCAACGTTGCACAGACAATATTGAATAACTAAAGTGTAAAATAATATACGAAAACACGCAGAAGGAGCAACTGAAAGAGAAGTTTGTCGGGCAGAAGTGTTAAAAATGGAAGAAGTCCAGTGTAGGAGAGAGAAAAACGCAGGTTCAAAGTGGACTGAAGAGAGGAAGAAGAGGTACAGTGAAAAGATGAAAGAATATTGGAGAAAAAGAAAAGAACAAGGAATAAAGAATTGAGATTGGCATGTGGTCGTTAGATGGCCGATACAAATAGAAAAAAAATATATACGAAAGTATTGTAGACGGAATGGAAGAAAATCATTGAACATGCTAAGACCCACACAGGGTTATGATGCCAGAAGAAGGAGGAGGAGCAGAAGAAAAAGAAGAAGGAGAAGACGAAGAAGAAGAAGATAGGTAACTACTTGGCCTAATTAATTAATCCGACTTATATGACTGCTACTAGCCAATTTTTTATTTTGTATATTTCCTTTTTTCTTTATCCTTCTGGGGAAAGGCCTAATCGGCCCCCCAAAACCCTCCATCGTTGGACACCACTGCCATCAGGGGCAATAGGCCTACAGAAATAATTAACTTCACATTCTTATTGACTCTATTGTAGGCCTACATACGACATGTCCTACATTTCTAGATAAAAAGCATGTAGTACGACACTGAGTAACAATTGTCTTGCAGAAAGAGATTCCACACACTGTAGGCATCATCATCACTCCAGGTGTTACAACTCATTGGTGAGTGTTGACCACCACCAGAAGCCTTCACCAACGGTCCCAATTTGACGCGATGGCTCTCCAGTCTCTCAGTCCAAACAGTTTGGCATCATTGAACACATCGTGAATCCTTCGCTGACGCAACTTTGGTCTGCCTGTCTCTTCTTCCGCAGCTGCATCGTCATGACTTTCCTCAGCATTTCATACTCCGTCATCCTCATCAAAGCCCGACCCACCTCAGTCTTGATGTAATGTCTAAATCCCTAAAACGTGCGTACAATTCTCGTACCTGCCGCACACCCTTTTCACATACTGGATCTTATATTTTCCGTAATATCTTTGTTTCAAAAGTTAAAAGAAGTATTTCACTTACTTTGGTGATGGTCTATGTTTCTGCTCCATATATCAAGACTGGTATTATTAAAGTTTTCTAGAGGGCGCGTTTTTTTTTTTTTTTTTTTAATGTCAAACTACTTCTCTTGTACTGGAACAGTAGCGTCCATTTGCTTCTGAGATTCATTGTTGGATCTCACTTGTTGCGTCACTGGTAGTTGCCACTTTTCGCGCCAGATGTTTAAAACAATCGGCTCTTCCAAAAGTTTAGAAATTAATATAAATTTATTTATTTATTCCGGCTGTACAATGTTTACACATTTTCCGGAACCAAAGATTACAGAAGTGATTGAATTCTCATCTTCCACTGCTGCTTATCCATCCAAAGATCTTTTGCAATCTCTCGTTCCCTCAATATAGTCTGAATTTCTTTTATCCAGGTGATAGGTGGTCTTCCTCTTTCCTCTTTTCCTTCATCCTGGTGGGGTCCTTTCCATAAATCTCCTTAGCAGTCTTTTCTGTGCAATTCTTTTCGTGTGTCCATACCATTGTAATTGTTTTGTTTGGATAAAATCAACAATTAATTTTTTTACTTTCATTCTGTCCTTAATGACTTCATTTCTAATTTTCTCACGTCTGGATACTTTTGCGGAACGTCTCCAAAAGTTCATCTCTGCTGTTAGTAATTTTGTTCTTGTGTGTTTAGGCCTATTAGTAGTCCAAACTTCTGAGCCGTAAGTCGTGATACTTCTAACAATGGTTTTAAATATTGTGGTTTTAGTTTCTGCTGTAATTTTCTTATCCCACAGGATTCCATTTAATGTAGATATAGCCATCTTTCCAAAATCAATTCTGGATTGTATTTCTTTGTCTTGCTTCCCACTGGCCGTCATTTTCACCCCCTAAATACTTGTATTCCTCTGTATATGAAATCTTCCCAATATCTTCCTCCAATATCAAGTCTTGATGAAAGTCACCTATTGCCATGTGTTTCTTTTTATTCATATTTACCTTTAGTCCCCATTTCGGATATTCCTGTATCAATTTTCTAGTCATGTACTCAATGTCTTCAAATCTTGAGCCAAAAGTAAGTTAACTGGTCATCAGCAAACGGTAATGAATAAACTGTATGACCATCAAGTAGAAATTAATATAAATTGATGTGTATTATTATAAGTAGCATCTATTTGTGAATATAGACATCAGAAACCTGATAATCTGAGACGTATTTTCTGTCTATATATTTTTGTCGAGTATAGATTGTACATGACAGGAAATCTGGAATGAACGCGCTGACGAGATAAATTCACATTTAATTACTTATGTTACGCATTGTAGTGCCATCCAACGCTACGTAACCAGTTTCACTACGTGGAGATATCTGCAATCCGTCATCTGCAGTTGCATCCTGCTTCCTGCCCTCTGCTGGTCTTGACTCGACAGGAAGTGCGTTCAGGTGGGGATGTCCCACAAAGATATCCACTTTAATCATACAGGTATAAACAGTTGCCTTCCTTCCGGTTTGGCGTGTGTATATATTACACGCATGCGCACATGTTCGGTCAGTCATAAAATATTATAGCCTACTAGTTTCTGATAGACATTTAGCCGTGCCTTCATCCGTGAAATACATGGACAACGTTTGGTGTCCTAGTGAGGGTCCTGTCAGTGGGACTGCTTCTGTTAATACTGCTTCGGCCAAAAGGATAACAGTCAGAAGCCTTTGATGTAATTATGTGTACTTAATTGCGGCACTGTCCGGACACTAAGATAGAGGTAAATGGAAACATCTTACAGCAAGAATCCAGTTTTAATTACCTTGGATGAGAAATAACTCCCGCGGTTGATTGTGTTGTCGAAAATAAACTTAATCAATTTAAACATATATGTGGGACAATCCATGGAACCTTAAAATCCAAAAGTAGGAAAGACACTAATCTTAAGTTTTATAAGACTATGGCTGTACCGGTGGCGCTGTATGGGAGTGAGACATGGGTACTATCGCAGAGAGACAAAGGATAGGTTACGTCAGCAGAAATGGAATATGCTCAGGTTGGTCAAAGGGTGCACATTACGAGACAGAATAAGTTAAAAATAAGAATTACACATGTTTAAGTTACATGATAGAATAACGGAATAAACAGAAATATATATAAATAAGTTTAATTAATAATAATTGTAGTCTAATATAATGATAATAATAATATTATATATAATAATAATAATAATAAATTTTTAATAAAAAAAGTTAACTGGTGTAAACATTTGGGAAGAGTGCAGTAACATCGCCTTCCCAAACATGACTTGAATTATAAACCCACAGGGTATCGTAGCGTGGAGCGTTCGAGGACGAGATGCTTTCCAGAGCAGACACTGCAGCTTAATCAGTGAAGTGGAGATGATGATGATGTCCGGACCCTGGCTCTGTGTCCATCGCTATAGAAAGGCTGTCAAGTTTCTAACGACTTGTACAATAATTGCAAGGAATTTACTAACTCTAAAAGAGGCAGTCTTTCCGTTATATCAACTTTTTTCACAAGGTCTTTAAAAACGTTCTTTTTTTGCCGTTTTTTAGTATAGTTATGGCGGTCTCCTTGTTCGTCGTATGGTACGGTGGAAAAACAAAATACAAAACACCAATAAAGTCACCAAAAAACAGCTTTAATTATCACAATTAAACAGTTTGTAATCAACAAGATAGTCTCTTACAACAAATGAAATAAAAATTCTTCACACGCAATAAAAATGTCAACTAATAGAGTCCCGCACAATTATAAAACACATAACACTTCGCCACAATACTTCGAAACGTTCTGGAATAAATCGCCACTGCAACTGAAACTAGGCGTCGCTTAAGTCTTGTATTTATACCCCGCTGAGATTCCAGAATAATCCACACCACGCGTCAACAACGCTACTAGAAAACACTAGAGTGTAATTGATGGCGGCCTTGAACACAGCGCGCGCGGACCCGTATGGTCTGGAATAGTCTCGTTGTGGAGGCGTGACAAGTGTCACATACTTGTCCTTCGTCTCAAAGTATCAGCAATATGTTCGCACGCACACACACACACACACACACACACACACTACAACTGGGATAGCCGAGATACTTGTAGAACTTTCCATATTATGTAACACTTTTCCGTATTACGTAACAATATGTATCTTCTTTCGAGATACTACTTACGACTACATACGATATCACAATTCGTGATACAGCGCACACGAATTGCTACAGCTGTTGGGTACTGTTGAAGGACCCAAGCAGTGATTGTCTAATTGCCTCGGCCAGAAGGATACGTTTGACTTTAAGAAGTCTTTGACGTAATAATGTGTTCTTAATTGCGGGGTACTTCCTAACACTGTCTCTGTGCGCCAATCAGATTGCAGCGTCAGCAAGACGAGATTACCATCTTGACTCGCATTGCCACAATTAGTATTCATAGACTAATTGACAGCTTATCACCTTCTACAAAGTCGACCCGTCGTGTCGTCTTCAGTCTGCTGTCGGTGTAGCCGTTGTTTAATGGTGTACAGAAACCTGTCAACAACGTAACTACACTGATGCGAAGTAAAACATTAATTATGGGTGATAACAGTTCCTTTCATTCCGACTGTCATCCTTTTGGTCGAGGAAGCTATAAGGCTTTATGTTCTAAAGAAGCTTAATGAACGAACTTGTAGATGGACAAGTCACGTAGATTACTGTGTCACATTTTGCAGATACCATTCCTTCAATAATAACAGTAGGCCTAAACAAGAGCTGAATAAACAGATAACACATCATGGAAGAAGTCTCAGAAGAGAATGTAATATGAAGATAAACGCGAAGAATGGAAAATAATCTTCTATCGATCTGTTACATAACAAACAACGAGAACATAACGACATGATAACTGAGTAAGATAGGCAGACAGAAAGAACAGCTGTTAACATTTGATGTAGTGTCTCGGTCCCATGACCTAACACAATAACATGCGAAACACGTGTTGTTCTGTGCTACTACACAAATCGATAAGTAGACTACAGTCCCCGTACATACACAGCTTACAGCTGATCCAAAACATATGTTGATATCTGAGATGAGGGCGATGACTTGTCTGTAAAACACGAAACATCTGGTAAATTGGCGTACTATTTGCCTGACGTATTACAAGAGTACAGTTGTGTACAGTAACTATCATAGCTATATTTCTTTGCACTTGTAGTACCTTTCTCTTGAGTCTTATTGTTCTTAGTGCTACGTCCCCACACCTTGCAGTTAAGGTAAGAGTGGCACTGGTACACCTTCGTATAATCTTTTCAGTTCTGAACATTCTAAACCTCCTCTGGTTCTAGTGAGGGCTGAACAATAAATCCCCCCCCCCCAAAGTCCTCCTCTCACATGGAAAACCCAAACGGATGAAAACACTAATGAATTACGAGAGTTTATTATACACATTCTAGTCGTGTGAAGCGAATGCAGTGATAGTCGTGTTCCATAATGAAGAAGCAAAACAAACAATACGAGACAATATTGGCGCGAATCACCTGCGTAGACGACCAGATGACGTCACCGTGTACCATCCTGTAGAACCGGTTTGGCCGAGGAGCAGCCGACGCACGCACACGCGCGGGCGCACACGGAATGCACTCACGTACTGTGGGTAGGCAGGCGGGCAGGCAACATTTGGCATGAATCATAACGCTGGCTGCTGGCTCTGCCGCCGCTTGTTGTTAAAGGTCACACTACTAATTCACCGCGTTAGTTTAATGTGATTTACGTACGTTTAATACACCAGACAGACAGAGCAAGCATTGACTGTCGTACAGTACATCCGACGCTTTGTTCACTTCTAGAACAAGCTAAATACTTTTGTCTGAATCTCGCACGGCCGATGTCAATATATTCAAAATTACGTCTAAAAACCGGGCTGTTAGGCCCAGGGGCGTATCCAGTGAGGGGGCAACGGGGGAAAATCTCCCCCCCCCCGAGAATCCTACTTGGTAACTTGGTAAACAGTGGCCCTATTTACACATAGTAAATTTTTAGTAGGTTGGTAACCAACTAACCAAGTGCCTGTTTACACAAATAAAGACACTGTAACTTTATTTTATGCGTGATATCTTATGTAATGTTAAAATATTTTTAAATGCATTTTCTACACATATACATTAGCCGCCAATGACTTTGATTCTATTAAGTGGCTGATTCTAACAAGTGGTAAGAATATTAAATGCATTAAACGGCCTAGAAATAAATCGGTACCCGTAACTGTGATCACATTAAGCGGCGGTCACTGTATTTGGTTTTTATTATTTTTGTTTAAATATGTTCACCGTCCATTTAATAGTAATTTCGTGTGTGTAAAATTTTAATATAATACTGTTATAAAAAACGATATTTCTTCTTTTATTAAATAGAACTTATTATGATTCATTCCATCCCATTCCATAGCTATTAAGTATGTCATACTTTATTTTTTTTAATAAAAATAGGTAGAAGGTAATAACCAATTAAGCTATAACCGTGATCTACAAAATGAGTGCGAATTTACAGAAGAGTAACATTATGAAGAGCAAACATATACTACACTCTTTGTGTAACACTTGTATTAGATAATAAAGAAAAGTAATATATGTCATAAAAGTTAATAAAGTTTACGCTTACACACGATTTAATATGTATAAGTAGACAATAAATTGTGCTTTTATGACTTATGTTTACAAAAAAATTTCGAGGGGGGAAACTCCCGACCACCGATTTGCCCCTCCCGACATTAACTTTTGGATCCGCCCCTGGAGGCCGTGGTCGGTTGCTATTAAACGCCATCAAGTCGGGAACTTTTAGATTCCCCCTCAGGAATCTTCCTCAGGCCGCCAAAAAGCGACAGAGAATAAAATCACAATAGCGGCAGATGTACTCCGAACATTACCCGATACCTGTAGGCTATCAGGTAATAGCTAGGCATTGTTGCTTTTGCCAAATCAACCATGGTTTGATTGTAATCTGCCAAAATCTCAGTAAGATAAAACAACGACCTTGTGAATACTCTTATACATAAATACCTAACATTTGTTGTAATACACTTCTGTTTCTGAGGGTTAGCCTATAATGCGTCAATGTTTATAATTGGCCTCATATTGAAGAAAATTTCTGACTGATGGCATGTCATTGTAGATAATAAAAAAAAAAACTCGTCTATGAACTGGCTAATGATAATCAAATTAATAATAATACACACATATATGTTACAGTACTGTTAATTCCTTAGTCTATACAGTTAAGGAACACATTCCTTGTGACAAAAAAACACTTAGTCTACTATATGTGTTGGCCTATTATCATTTGTGTATTGTCCGGATCTAGACACTGATGACGATAATAATACACACATATATGTTATAGTACTGTTAATTCCTTATACAGTTAAGGAACACATTCCTTGTGACAGAAAAACACTTAGTCTACTATATGTGTTGGCCTATTATCATTTGCGTATTGTCCGGATCTAGACACTGATGACGATAATAATACACACATATATGTTATAGTACTGTTAATTCCTTATACAGTTAAGGAACACATTCCTTGTGACAGAAAAACACTTAGTCTACTATATGTGTTGGCCTATTATCATTTGTGTATTGTCCGGATCTAGATACTGATGACGATAATAAATTTTGTCGAAAGTAAGTGAGGGAGTAAGAAACAAACCCATTAAAGACAATATAAAACGTTCTATTACAACACTGCCAATAACGTTACGCTTCAACATTGCTGGAAATTTTCAAACTTAAACAAGTTAAGCACTGAAATAATTCAAAAAAAAGTTGTTAAATGATTGTTAGTGGGTTCTGTGGATACGTATGTAACAATTTCATCATCACTAAACATTTCATACTCTACATCCGGTAAGTCTGTTTTACACCAATTTTTGACGTCGTCTGCATTCAAACTGTTAAAAGCTGGTAGGGATTAGCAGTTATCTAACAATTCCGATGTAGGGTTAATACCTTCTGGTTGTGTAGACGCTGGTTGTAATTCAGATGGCCGTAACTTATTCTATGCAGAGTTTAGAGTGTTTTCCGCAATACTTTGCCAGGTATCAGCAATCCGACCGACTTTTCGGAAACGTATTACGCTGTAACAACACAACACAACACTCATTGAGCCGTGTACACAAGTATGAAATACCCATTCTCGGAACCAATACCTTCCGCAATTCGTTCTCCTGGCTATTGTTAGAATCCCGGCCACAATCAGCACGTTTCTGGTTTACCCCGGATATAATTAGAGTGTATATGTTACTCGGTTGTTATTAAAGAAAACGGAAAAAAAAACTTGAGTGGTTGACGAATTACAGAGGGAGACGAATTAGTGGGCGAGAAAATTAGCGCTGTTCCAGTGTATGCATTTGTGTCAAGCGCCTTATGACGCGCTCTGTGTGTCATTTATTGTCATTCGTAGTGTATAATGTATTGTGGCTGCAGAAAATTACAGTTCAAATAAAGTGAAAGGTATCAGTTGTCTGAAATAAGCAACTGCAGGGGAACTATAGTATCGCACATTCATCAACAAGGATGAATATGAATGATATATGACAGATATTAGGCGTAAGCAGTTTGTACCAAGCAGCTCAGTGTCAAAGTATTCATTGAGATGAGAATCGTGCGAGGGTTAATGTTATTGTGAGAATCGTGCGGGGGTTAATGTTATTGTCACCGATCGTTCTAGCATAACGAGTCTCTCGACAGACACAATCGTCTGTCGTCGGTTCGTAACCTCCTCTACAGTTCTGTTAATGGTATTCACGCGTACGCGCGCGCGCACGTATAAACGATTACGTGAAATATTCGGTGGTATGTATTAAACATCAAAGGCCAGTTGAACGTGTAAGCAAATTTACATATCTTGGTAGTATAGTCAACGAACAATGGGACCACTGTCAAGAAATAAAGAGAAGAATTGGAAAGGCAAGAGCAGTGTATACTAGAATGAGCAGTTTATTCAAAAGTCACTATTTAACAATAAACACAAAGATGAGACGTCTAAGCTGCTGCGTATTCTCGGTCCCCTTCTACGGTGTAGAATCTTGGACTTTGACTGAAGCCACAACTAAAAAACTGGAGTCTTTCGAAATGTGGCTTTACCGTAGAATACTGACCATTTCATTGACAGCGCATGTAACTATGTTGAAGTTTTTAGAAAGATAGGGAAGTTATTAACACAGTGAAGATAAGAAAGCTTCAGTTGTGGGACATCTCATGAGAAGTGAACAGAGATTTTACTTATTGCAGTCCATAATACTGAGAAAAGTACTTGGAAAGAGAGGAGTTGGGCTACCTAGAATCTCATGGCTGAGAAACTAAAGGACCTGGTTTGGCATGAATGCAACTGATTTATTCCGTGCAGCAGTACAGAAAGTTAAAATAATCTGTATGACATCCAACATCCGAAACGGATAGGAACTGTCAGTAGAGGAAGAAGATCCTAACTGAATGGATGGCTGCCGCATTCCCCAAATAATTATTGAATTTTAGGTGGAAGAGACGGAGAGGTGCGCGAGCGTTGTAGTATCCAGTTCTAGTCTATCTACTTGGGACCTTAACAAACCATTTTTGGTTTAATCCTTCCTGAAGATGATGATGAATAGTTACTTTAATTGTCACATTCCTCAAACAGCTATTAAATTACAAGCGGAAAGGACTTAGAGGTGCGGTACGTCCGAAGAAGGTCTGGAGTGACTATTTCTAGTCTATCTGCTTGCGGCCGGAACAAACTGGAGTGACTAGTTCTAGTCTATCTGCTTGCGGCCGGAACAAACTGGAGTTACTAGTTCTAGTCTATCTGCTTGCGGCCGGAACAAACTGGAGTGACTAGTTGTAGTCTATCTGCTTGCGGCCGGAACAAACTGGAGTGACTAGTTGTAGTCTATCTGCTTGCGGCCGGAACAAACTGGAGTGACTAGTTCTAGTCTATCTGCTTGCGGCCGGAACAAACTGCAGTTACTAGTTCTAGTCTATCTGCTTGCGGCCGGAACAAACTGGAGTGACTAGTTCTAGTCTATCTGCTTGCGGCCGGAACAAACTGGAGTGACTAGTTCTAGTCTATCTGCTTGCGGCCGGAACAAACTGGAGTTACTAGTTGTAGTCTATCTGCTTGCGGCCGGAACAAACTGGAGTGACTAGTTCTAGTCTATCTGCTTGCGGCCGGAACAAACTGGAGTGACTACTTGTAGTCTATCTGCTTGCGGCCGGAACAAACCATTTTTGATTTAGTGCTTGTAGAAGACATGATCCGAAATTTCAGAAAGCTGAATGGTCAGAATGCTGAATGAAGAATACACAAAGATGGGATTGGAAATAAACATAAAAAAGACTGAATACTTGGCAATTAGATATGAAGAAACAACAGATTTAGAAGTAGACGAAAATGTTAAAATTAGAGGAACAGACAAATTTAAGTACCTATGATTTACACTGAGTAAACAAGGCACAACGGAAGAGGAAATAAAAAGTAGATTAGGGCAGACTAGAACAGGGATTAGACAATTACACAGTGTTATATGGGACAAAAATATTAGAAAAAGCACCAAAAAAATTATATATCAGACCATAGTCCAAAGCATTATGACGTATGCAGCGGAAGTAGGCTGTGGGTTATTAACAAAAAGAATGAAAGAAAAATTCTTGCAACGGAGATGGAATATTGGAGGAGGTGCTGTGGAATAACGAGAGCAGACCGAATAACAAACGAGGAGATGAGAAGAAGAATGGAAACGGAAAGAAGTGTAATTGACTACATCGAAGAAAAAAGATTGGTATGGTACGGTCATGTCCGGAGAGCCCAAAATAGGTGGATCAACAAAGTGACGGAATGGAGTCCATTAGGAAGGAGAAAAAGGGGAAGACCGAGAAGATCTTGGAGGGACGAAGTGGATGAATCTATGCAATGACGTAGCAGTAAGGAAATTATAAGCAGAATTAACCAGGCTAAAATTGCTTTCAACAAACAGAAAAACCTCTTCACTTCAAACACTATCAGCCTAAAAATAAGGAAGAATCTAGTAAAGGCATACGTGTGGAGTGTTGCCCTGTAGGGGAGTGATTCTTGGACAACTGGAGAAAGTGACAAGAAAAGGCTCCAAGCATTTGAGACCTGGTGCTACAGAAGAATATTCAAGATAAGCTGGAGGGAGAAGATAACGAATGATGAAGTCTTTAGAAGAGCTCAGGAGGAGAAGAGCTTTCTACGAAATTTAAAAGGCAGAAGAGCTAATTTTATAGGGCATATAGGCTACTACGACACAATGGGTCGGTTAAGAGAATAATAGAAGGAACAATTGAAGTGAAGAATCACAGAGGACGACTCCGTTTAGACTACATGAAACAGCTTATGGTCGATATGAACTGCACATCATGTTGTGAGTTGAAAAGAAAAGCAGAGAAGAATGGCGAACTGCTTCCAACCAGCCTGTGGGCTGCTAACCTAGAAGAGATGAAAAAAAAATGTTTAGTTCTAAGTTGTGTTTTTGTTTACGTTGAACCATATGCTAAAAAAAGACTCATCCTATACCTAAATTGTAACGCGAAAGAATTCTGACGTCACTGGTTGGCCGTTGCAGTTGCTGCTACTGAAGTTTGCCGATACAATTAACGTATACGCCCTTGCGTGCTATCCGTTATCGATCCACCACTGCTTTCCTAATTTATACATCAAACAGTGTTCGCTTCCGTAGTAACCACCGCTTACGTTTCCTCCTCACTCTTTGCCTTATTCCGGAAAACAATGCACAGTATACGTACAACATTTGACGTGGAATATGTTTTATTAGCGTCGACTAATTAATTTACGAGAATTCGTGTTCTCTACACATGGCCTGATTAAACGTTAGGCTAAGTAGGCTGCAGCTTGGAGCGCAAGCTTTTAGGGGGGGGGGGGCAAAAATGTAAGAGAATAAGAAATTAAAAAAGTCATGTTGCATTATATATATATATATATTGCGACAGTACAAATAAGTGATGTACTGAGCATTGAATATAAAAATTTAAATTTACCTAACAAACTGTAAATAATTAATAATATATTAGAAATAAGCATGTCAGGGATTGCAAGCTTGGCTCAGACAAAAATATGAACACGTGTTTCGACCTGAATCGACGTGCACACACACAAATGTAACTGAAAGTGTGTACACCAGTATTTTGCTAGTGTGTGTGAACGCAGGTCTATGCAGGCGAGTTTGCCACCCCAAGATGAATAATTGCACATTTACTGTTTTTCCGTAATTATTCATAAAATATAATTAAGAATTAAAATCCAAAAACACAATAAAATGTAATAAAATTTACTAAATACTGTGTACGAAAACCACGTGAAAGTGACACACCGTACGAGTGTAATAGTGAAATAACTGTGTACAAATCGAAAGGGTTAAGTTGCAATGCCCAAAATTACAGTGAACATGTGTTGTAAAAATAGTTATAAGATAAGTATAAGAGTATACTTACAGGACTCTGCAATTCGCAGAAATATAAGAAATAGCGAGAACTGAATCCAGAGACAGTTTCTGACATGTCGATTTCGTACCACTGCACGTGTCGACCAAGACATGGGTATAAATAGGACACACAAGCTACAGTGGTTCTCTTTCTTAAATCATCCACGGTGCAGCGGGAGCTTATGCCCGTCCGCACGGCTTATTTATTTTTTTGTAAAAAATTTAAATTTTCCAGTTACATACAACTATGTAACTAAGTTATAAATACAATCATTGTTAAATAATAACAGCAGTACATAAGAAGAATTACATAAGAAGATCCATTGACGTCAGAAACAACAAGAGGAGAGTTCCAGAGAGTGATACGACGCTGGACAAGAGAGAGTGATACGACGCTGGACAAGAAGAAGTGATTCGACGCTGGACAAGAGGAGAAGAGAGACAGCCGACGCTGGACAAGGGGAGAAGAGAGACAGCCGACGCTGGAGTGCGAGAAGAGGACGACTACAGATGTATCAAAATGATCGAGTATGATTGACGACAATAAGGTGATAAACAACTTATTTATATCTTAATCGTACAATGAACTAAAAGACAATTAAAGACATTTCTATTTTATTTTAAAGTAAGAGCCAATGTTTCTTGTAAAGTAGAATTAAAAACATAGATATTTTAGAAATACGATTAACGTAACAAGACCTCAAATTAGTATGAAATAAAATGAATACAAAGCATTTAAATGAAAACAATTAGTATTTGAGATAAAACAGTACTGAGAAACAAAAGATAAATTCAATAACTATTAATATTTTGAGTACATTACAATATATAAAAAGAGATTTAAATATTGATATTTTGAAACACATTAATTGACTGGGTAGTATGAAAATGAGATTTTACTTTAATACAATAATTAGTAGAATAGAATATTTAGTCAGTAAGGATGTATATAGCATAAGCCTTACGGCATAGTAACAAATAATAACGAATGTTTTAAATCGAAGTCAGTGCCATGTGCACAAATTTTTAATAATATCAAATAAATTTGAAATACCGTTACAAGTTATATAGAGTTATTATTGCAGATACACCTGAAACCCAATTTAAATGTTATATTGTTACATAATTTGTCAATCCTGAACGTGAGACCGGTCACGCTAAATTTGTGTATATGTATATGTGTTTATGTATATGTATTGTTACATAAATTGTAGCCCATGAACGTATGGCCCGATCCCCCTCATTTAACTATTAAAATTTTTTTATGTAGCTAAATGGTTGCTCTAAAATATAAAGAGTGTGTTAAATGAAAAATGTATAATATGTAATTATTATTTATATTAAACAGTAACTGAATGTAATGTTAATTGTTGTGTAATCACACAGCTGGCGCCCACAAATAATATTATTTGTCTATGTAACAGGTGTAACTGTAATGAGTATTAATAATAACTATTAATAAAAATACAGAAATAAATAAATAAGTAGGGAACGGTTATCAATAATAATTGTTAAATAATAACTACGAAATAAATATTTTAATAATAATTCATCATGGCAATATCAAGAAGTTTAAGGATGGGAGAAGCACTTCAAGCTATGATGCAAGCCGTATTTGGTGAAGTAGAGAACAGACAAACAGAAAAAGTAAAAGAAAATAATATTAGAACGCAAATAGAAGAGTTAACAGAATTTTTTACAAAACATACCGATAAATTAAGAGAAGAAAGGAAAGCAAAAGAGGAATTAGTAGAAAGAAATGACGATTGTAATACGCACATTGCGGAAGTAGAATATAAACAAACCATAAGAATTAAAAATAAGAGAGAAAATACGTTCGTAATTACTAACGATAATTATAAAAAAGTAATTAACATTAAGGAGGAGAAGCAAATTAAGGTTAATAAAACGTACCTTATTAATAGCGATATTCCAAGTGTGAGACACACATACAATAGTAAGCCACACAAGATGACACATGTGAAACACATAAGACACCACACTTACGGAGATAAATATATACTGTAGGTACAAAAAGAAACGTAGTAATTTATCTATACAAAACACTACGCAAAATTGTGGTAAGTATGATGTTAGATATACGCACGATAATTATAGTAACGATAATTATATCTGCAAGTATGAGAACTACGGTGAGTATAATCATAAACGTCGAATGAAAAAACCGTCGACAGCTGTTCAGGTAGGTGCACTAAGCCAAAGTAATGAGAGAGAGAGAAACGTTTGTAAAGAGAGACGAAAGAGAGGGAAAACGTTGCCCTATGAACAGGTGACTTCTACGATAAAAACAAACGTCGCAGTAATACAATGGAACGCGGATGTTGTTTACACGAGGGTGAGAACAATAGTAAGCATGACGACTATGCTACAAAGGAAAAATATACGTCCGGTAGACGACGGACAATACAATTGTTATAAGAGGGGTGTAAGATCGAACTACACACTGAACTCAGAACTCAATACCCGAATGGAATGAATAATTATTTTTAAAATAAAATAATATAACTATTAATTATTAATAATAAGAAATAATATGTGTAAAAAGATAAGAGAGTATAATTAAGAAATGTTAGTTAATAAGGTTATGATAGCAAATAAAAAAAAAAGAATATTATTTGAAAGGGTTAATTAAGAAATATATTATTAATGGTAAGGAATGCTATTGTAGAGAAATATTTAAGAAAGTAATGGTAAAAGATATTATTGTTGTTATTAATATGAAGAAAGGGTTAGGAATGGAAATAATTGCCATAATTGTTAGAACGGCTGATCAAGCGAACACTTAATGAAGATACAAGGACACAGAAGAAAGCAAGAGTGAAAGTCATAAGGGCAGAGACTACTTAGGATTAAGGACTTCGAGAAAAATATCGTTGTTTTCCAAGACAGTTCCTCTGTAACCGATCATGCGACACACTACAAAGCTAAAAGAGTATTCTGTTACGGAAGTGTATTTCAGGAAAGTAATAGCGATCAGAAAGGTAATGTTAAAGAAATGTAATAAAAGGTAATGAATGTTAATGTATTGTATAAATAATGTATTAGATAAAGTAATGTCATGTTAAGTAAAGGGTTAAGAAAGATAAAGAAGGAGGTAAAGAAGTGTTATGAGTGTCAAACGGCGAAAGGGCCGAATTTACACACATATGTAGGAATGCAGAGTATACAGAAGGAGAACAAAGGAGAGCTAATTGCAGTGGATTTTCTGGGACCATTACCACGATCAAGTCGAGGTGTGAAGCACATATTGGTATGTATCGATGTGTTTTCCAAGGCAGTCCGACTGTACCCAATTATGCGACCCACAACCAAAGTTGTTCTAAAGATACTACTGCAGAAATATATTCCGTTATATGGAAAAATGAAGAAGGTACTCAGTGATCAAGGTGTACAATTCCAAAGTGAAAAATGGGAGAGGATGTTAAGGGAAAATGGAATACAACCTGTACTCACATCCATAAGACATCCTCAAGGAAACCTTGCTGAGAGAGTTAACAAAGAATTAGGTAAACATTTACGAATATATTGCCATGATCAACACAATAAATGGGCAGAATATTTACCATTTCTTGAAAAAGCCATTAACGAAAATTATAGTGAAGCAACAGGATACACTCCAATGGAATTAGAAGAAGATAAGAAGCCAAACAGATTTTGGACTAAGTATATAAACAAACCGAATAACCAAAATGTACCTGTACCAATAAGTGTGAAAATTGAATACGCAAAGCGAAATAAGTGTTATTGAACGGATAAGAGAAAGAGGTAACAAGAGAGTAGAGAGATTTAATCTAACTCACAAGCTACAACAATTCAACGTGGGAGAAAGTATACTACTCAAAGCTAATCCAGTGGGAAAACGGAGTGATAATACGGCGAATAAATTCTTCAGACTTTATAATGGACCGTATACGTTAAGACAGCGAGTAGGACAACACACTTTCATCGTATATGATGAGATACAGAAGAAAGAAATTGGTAAATTCCACGCAACGTCATTTAGGAAGTTCTACACATGAAAACGACGAGGTCAATGAAACCGGTCAGATCAGCTGTTTGTTAAAGCCACCCTACTACAAGGTCACGAGCAGTGAGCGTGTGAAGAGGAGAGGTAAGACATTTGTATACACTCCAATTAAGGGTGAAATGACGAATATTATTCTTTATCATTTGTTACATTTTTTTTTTGCAAATGTAATAATAATAAATAAAAAAAATTATAATAAATGAATTTATTAAATTTTTTTTTGTTACGAAGCAGAGGGATAATGCGACAGTACAAATAAGTGATGTACTGAGCATTGAATATAAAAATTTAAATTTACCTAATAAACTGTAAATAATTAATAATATATTAGAAATAAGCATGTCAGGGATTGCAAGCTTGGCTCAGACAAAAATATGAACACGTGTTTCGACCTGAATCGACGTGCACACACACACACACACAAATGTAACTGAAAGTGTGTACACCAGTATTTTGCTAGTGTGTGTGAACGCAGGTCTATGCAGGCGAGTTTGCCACCCCAAGATGAATAATTGCACAATTACTGTTTTTCCGTAATTATTCATAAACTATAATTAAGAATTAAAATCCAAAAACACAATAAAATGTAATAAAATTTACTAAATACTGTGTACGAAAACCACGTGAAAGTGACACACCGTACGAGTGTAATAGTGAAATAACTGTGTACAAATCGAAAGGGTTAAGTTGCAATGTCCAAAATTACAGTGAACATGTGTTGTAAAAATAGTTATAAGATAAGTATAAGAGTATACTTACAGGACTCTGCAATTCGCAGAAATATAAGAAATAGCGAGAACTGAATCCAGAGACAGTTTCTGACATGTCGATTTCGTACCACTGCACGTGTCGACCAAGACATGGGTATAAATAGGACACACAAGCTACAGTGGTTCTCTTTCTTAAATCATCCACGGTGCAGCGGGAGCTTATGCCCGTCCGCACGGCTTATTTATTTTTTTGTAAAAAATTTAAATTTTCCAGTTACATACAACTATGTAACTAAGTTATAAATACAATCATTGTTAAATAATAACAGCAGTACATAAGAAGAATTACATAAGAAGATCCATTGACGTCAGAAACAACAAGAGGAGAGTTCCAGAGAGTGATACGACGCTGGACAAGAGAGAGTGATACGACGCTGGACAAGAAGAAGTGATTCGACGCTGGACAAGAGGAGAAGAGAGACAGCCGACGCTGGACAAGGGGAGAAGAGAGACAGCCGACGCTGGAGTGCGAGACGAGGACGACTACAGATGTATCAAAATGATCGAGTATGATTGACGACAATAAGGTGATAAACAACTTATTTATATCTTAATCGTACAATGAACTAAAAGACAATTAAAGACATTTCTATTTTATTTTAAAGTAAGAGCCAATGTTTCTTGTAAAGTAGAATTAAAAACATAGATGTTTTAGAAATACGATTAACGTAACAAGAGCTCAAATTAATATGAAATAAAATGAATACAAAGCATTTAAATGAAAACAATTAGTATTTGAGATAAAACAGTACTGAGAAACAAAAGATAAATTCAATAACTATTAATATTTTGAATACATTACAATATATAAAAAGAGATTTAAATATTGATATTTTGAAACACATTAATTGACTGGGTAGTATGAAAATGAGATTTTTCTTTAATACAATAATTAGTAGAATAGAATATTTAGTCAGTAAGGATGTATATAGCCTAAGCCTTACGGCATAATAACAAATAATAACGAATGTTTTAAATCGAAGTCAGTGCCATGTGCACAAATTTTTAATAATATCAAGTAAATTTGAAATACCGTTACAAGTTATATAGAGTTATTATTGCAGATACACCTGAAACCCAATTTAAATGTTATATTGTTTCATAATTTGTCAATCCTGAACGTGAGACCGGTCACGCTAAATTTGTGTATATGTATATGTGTTTATGTATATGTATTGTTGCATATTTGGCTCCCAAAGAACGTGGGGCTATACAAATTAAAGTACATATAAAAGAGTCACACACATAAATACGTTGCAATATATATCATCATTCCGTCCTCAAAATGGCGTCATTTAAAGTGAAAAATACAGACTTATTTTGCAACTGTGATTTTATTTACTTATTTAATTTGTATGTAGAATTAAAAAAACACCAAACCGTCTGAGCCGACTTTGTTTTTATATTTTTAATATGCTTTTGTGAGTTGTCGTTTTTTAACAGAAGTCAATCAAAATAATTAAAAAATAAATTGTTTGTTATGTGTTATTAATTGTGTTTCTTATTAATAGAGCGTATATTTATCAAAGAATCAATGATAGAATTAAACTGTATTTAATTTTTTTTTACGTGCGTTATGTCGAGCGAAATAAATTTATGTGATAAACATGGATAAAAGACAAATCCATTCAACCCATAGACCCTATGTTTCTGAATAATAAGTAGCCTATAATAAGGCACTTCGACCAAATAGGGCCACCTATGGTTTCAGATTGTAACTGAAATAAACAATGTATAATTGTTCGTTTTGATTGAAATAGCTGGTAATGTAAAGATAAAATGTTCAAAACTATGAAATGTTGAAAAAAGTTTGCAAAATGATCTACATTATCTTAATAAAAAATGATCAAAGAGCCTTATTTGGCAGAAGTATCTTAGATCAGTAAATTGTACATAACACTCATTGCTAAATATTACATATTATCTATGGAAAGAAACAGGCGGGGAGGGCGCAAAAAATTCAGCAGCCTACCCTAAAACCTTTTAAGGCCCTGTCTATACTGCTTGCCTATATTGCTGCACAGTTGGCTTTGTGAATGTTTCGCGTTTTTGTGTGTGAATATTTCTTAGCACATAGGCAATACCATTATACAAGAATATGCTGTATATATCCGTAACGGAACCACAAAAGATAGAACAATCGATGGATACAGTTGGTCTAACGCATGAAGACTTGGACGGAAGACCTGGGCAGAGGGACATTTCGGACAAAGGTAGGCCTAAATTCTGCCGACCTCCAAAAGTTCTTCATCTTCTTCTTCATGTCTTGGAGTAGGCCCACTACCTGTTCCGTCTTCACAGTAGGCCTATATTTTGCTATCTTGCACTTGGTCTTCCTACATAATTCATCGTGTTATTTGAATTAGCAGTCTCTGTAATTCCAACTTTGTCGTGTTTACTTGCTAAACTGTTACTTGTCATGTTCCGGGCGAGGCCTTTCATTGTTTCCACCATTTTCAAGTCCTAAACCAAGACGAAGTTTAGGACTGTTTAGGAGTTGAAAACGGTGGAAACACTGAAAGGCCTCGTCCGGAACGTGACAAGTAGCAGTTCAGCAAGTAAACACGACAAAATTGGTCATCCTACATCCCTTGTTCCAAAGGGTCAAGGGACCCTTTATATGCTGCTTTAGGTAGTCGTCTATCCTCGATTGTGACCAGATTTTGCGACCATTCGAGGCGATATATGTGGGTTGTAACGTTTATGGGCAATATTGTAGTTAAACCCTTATGTCCTAATTGCATAAAATATCTCGCATTGTACAACCCTTTTTTCGTCTCAGAATACTCATTTCTGAACTTTGAATTTGGTTTATCAGATTATAATATGTTATCAGATTATTATAATAAATAATCAGATTATTCTAAGAGTTTATAATAATGTTTACATTATGAAAGGTGAGGATATAACTGTGGTGAGTTTGTGCGGATAGTTATAGCAAGGCATGGTAAGGGGAGAGAAGATGTATCCGTGCACAAAGCGTGAGAGTACACACAACAATATAAATGTAAATCACGCCCAGAAGTGTAGTAACGCGGGGTGCATTATCTCTCCCTACCTCACCTTGACATTACGCGACCGTGATAAGCATGAGTTACAGTGCTTGTGCCGCGTGGGGCTGTTATATGAAAGCGCATTAGGGAAACCCCATTTTACCCCATTAGTGAAAGCGCGTACACACAGGTTACTTTGACCGTGACGTCACGTGAAGCCTACACAACCTTGATAATCCTAACTAATTTAACTCCGGGGGGGGGGCTACGTTATCATCATCATCATCTTCTTCAAGAATTAACCAAGGGTGGTTTGTTCCAGTCTCAAATAGGCAAAGATTAGAGCTGGTCACTCCAGCGCTTCCTCGGATGTCCCACGCCTCTCCCCTTCTCCTCGGCTTATAGTTCCATAGTTGTTTGGAGATGCGGCAGTCATCCGTTTAACAAAGAGGTTCCCACCAATTCAGCCGATACAGGGCGCTCCTCTCGAGTATACTCATAATATTCAGTTCCTACCGTATATCTGTGTTTCTTCGATGATCATGGAGAGTATACCCTGCCACGTGCCTGAGAAATCTCATTTCAGCCGCTTGGGGGGGGGCTACGTATTATAAAAAATGTCCGGTATTGCGACATGAAACCCGCAAAAATTCATGTGGGGGGGGGTTATCAAATTAAAGTGAATTTAAACCAGAATCTGAGTATAGTGTTTAATTTTGAAAATTAGTAATTTTTTGGAAGTCAGGCCCCAAAAAGTGGGTGAAAATTTCGATAAAATCGGTAAAAATAAAGAGAAGTTTTGTTAAAATTTAAAATTAAAAAATTACAATTTTTTAAAAATTGGTGTATCAGAATAAAGATAATTTTAACTAATATGGGAAACACTATTTTTTATCTAATGATAATGTGACGAATTTATAATATAAGTTACACACACTTGTTGCTTACTAATGGTACCAATAATCTCAATCTTCTATTGTGGTGTACTGATTGTTCACAACCTAAAGACACCATGTATGGTAGGCTATCTTTAGGTTATGAACAATGAATACACCATAATAGGAGATTGACTGTTTTTAATATAGAGATGACTACCGTACGAGTACCGCTGGGCTGGTTCAATTTTCTAAAGATTTTGAGTTCCGTTTTCGGCCCAAGGTGGCATTCAATTAAAAAACAAAAAATAATAGTAAACGCGGATTTTCGGATTTTAAAATTTGTTCAAACTTTTGATCCATTTTTGAGACCTGGCGTCCAAAAATTATGAAATTTCACAAAAAACTTTCTGTTCTCTCTAACGCGATACTGCACCTCGATTTTTGCGATTTTTGGGCCGTGGCATACCAACATTTGAAGTTCCCAAAACGTAACACTATATTCAGATACTGGTTAAACTTTCATTTAATTTGATACCCCCTAATGAATTTTTGCGTGTTTTGCAAAATTTTGACCGACATTTTGGGCCCTGTGCACCAAAATTTTGAAATTTTCAAAAATAAAACTGGTTTCAATTTCGTTTTATTTGATACGCAGCGTGGATTTTTTCGATTTTTTCACAACTTCGACTTCGTCATATTTTGCCTCCAGCTCCGCCATTTTTTTAGCATCAACTCAAAAGCAGTAAGGGCTGTGTATGGTGAAGGTGTGGGACATGAATCAAGTGTTACGAAAATCGCTTAATAGATTAGAAATTATCATCAGACATACACCAAACAGATATATAGACAGACAGACAGACAAATGCCAAACGTTCCAGTTAACAAAGTGAGGAATCGCTTCGCTCGCTCTATAATTAAACATGTTTTATGCAGAATGAAAAAGAAATTTTAAATCTAGAGACGGCTTGGTGCCTGTGTAGTTCAAGTGTAGCTTGTTTCGCTACAGTATCAGTGACTGGGCTTGTTGTTCAATTTGCTGAGATCTGTATCGGTCGGTGGCGGTGCTTCCCTTGTAACTTGGCGTCTTTGTAATTATTCCCCAGGGAGCTGTTGTGTCGGAATTGGGGGAAATAGAGACATTATGTGCACGGCTGCCGCAAATAAAATGGTGAAATACTCACTTTAACCATTTTGTAAATTAAGTTAAACCGTGACGCAGAGGCTCTCTCTCTCTCTCTCTCTCTCTCTCTCTCTCTCTCTCTCTCTCTCTCTCTCTCTCTCTCTCTCTGTCACACACACACACACTCACAAGAGAATTCTCAGTTTTGATTCTACGTTTGGCATATTTGTCTGTCTGTCTGACTATCTCTCTATCCTTTGGACTAGCTCACTATAACGTTTCAACGCATTAGACCTAACCGTGGCATGTGTATGCAAGTTCTTAAGCTTTCACGACCGGCTTCAGCATTGTTGAATTTGCTATTTGTTGATTCAGCCGGTGATCCACAGTTGTTGCTAACGTTTGGCCCCACCGTCGGGCGCCATCATCAGTGTCCGCTAATTCACGTCAGAGATGGGACAGAGACTGAATTCTCACCTCAAGCTCCAAACACTGACGATGGCGTCGGATGGTGGGGCCGAAACGTTTGTCCACTGCAACAGCCGTGTGGACCACGCCCTAACAGCCCGGCTGTTTCAACAGCTTGCAATGTGTGTTCATTCTTTTACGCTACGTAACCCCAAAACAGGGGGTGGCAGGCAATAATGTTGGAGGTTAAAATTGTGAAAAAACGAGAAGCCCATTTGGGGTACCAAATTAAATGGAATAGACCAGCTCTAGTCTAGCTGCTTGGGTCCGGAACAAACCGTTTTTTGTAGAAGATAACGATGTTCACGGGGGGGGGGAATAGCGTAGATGGTACGAACACTGTACCGCGTACCAAATCACAGATTACCAGTCATTGAAATACGAGCCTCTATTGGGAAGGGGGCCGTTGGTGGGCCGAGGAATGCTTGATTTTTGGAGTTACGGGAGAGGCGGCGACGAGGCTCCCGCAGTCCCTGCACCTCGTGAGGGTGAGGGTCCAGGGTTTTTCGGGGGGCCCTGGCTTAAAGTAAGCGTCCTAAAAGAGGTAATACCGCCGTCTGGTATTAGTTATCATTACCGGAGCAGTTGCTACATTTGAGTCATCTCTTTGTCTCTGCGATGTCAAATGAGGGGGTGGGAAGGGCTATGAAAGAGCGTGATTATGTGACTGTATGCTTGTTTGTTATAATGGTGTACCTATTAACTAGTCAATGTTCACTGATTAGAATTATAATATTAATTTTATAAATGTAAGATTGACAGAACTTTTACAAACATAAGGTCTAAATTCTAGAAAGATCTAAATTTTCCCTCCTATGAGAAGTTGTTATATAGGCTAACCGGTTTTGCACCCTGCTTGATTGTGGTAAAAAGGGCACAAATGGACCACGTTATTTGGTGATGTAAATTACCTAATGCAAATAGGCCTACACAATGAAGTTTTTCGGTTGGATATTGAAGCATTGTTTGGAGCGGTCGTGGCGTAGTGGCTAGCGTGCAATTCCCGCCGGGGGCCATCTGATTTAGATACGACTGTTCCCCCTCGCAAGGCAGTGGCAAACCAGCGAGAGGTATCCTGCTTAGTATAAACCTTCCCCAACTATGCCGTTCGGATCCGGCGTTAAACTGTAGGTCCCATATACCTGTGAGAGACTCAGTACCACACGCACCACGGGTATATGCGGGGAGGGTACAAACCAGTCGAAAGACTGAAGGACTACGAATTGAAGCATTTCACACACGTCACAGACAACAAATATGTTGAAATATATGTCGCATGTTTTTATTATAAAACTCTACTCCATGTCACCATCAAATAACTGAATAATGGCTCCTTCAGTTCTTCAGGGGGGGGGGGCAAAGGCCTACAGCGCCGCCATTGAGTGAGGTGAAGATGACGATGGTGATAATACAATTATTACGTATTCCGGCTGTACAGTGTTTACACATTTTCCGGAACCAAAGATTACAGAAGTGATTGAATTCTCGTCTTCCACAGCTGCTTATCCATCCAAAGATCTTCTTCAATCTCTTGTTCCCTCTGAATTTCTTCTATCCAGGTGACAGGCGGTCTTCCTCATTTCCTTCATCCTGGTGAATTCCATAACTCTCCTTGGAAAACGTTCCTGTACCATTCTTTTCGTGTGTCAATACCATTGTAATTTTTTTGTTTTGATAAAAACAACAATTGAGTTTTTCACATTCATTCTGTCCTTAATGACCTAATTTCTAATTTTCTCACATCTGGATACTCTTGCTGTACGTCTCCAAAACTCCATCTCTGCTGTCATTAATTTTGTTCTTGTGTGTTTGTTAGTAGTCCAAACGTCCGAGCCGGAAGTCTTGATATAATGGCTTTAAATATTTTGATGATAATACGTTGGAATCTTTATCAGGCCCACAAAGAGATTGTACGCCAGAAGTAGTACGTGGAAGAGACGTTATCACCTGTGTGGATTCGAAACGTTGGCATTTATGGAGGCCAGCTGGAGTTTATGGAACTCTGACAAAGATAAAGTACTCACTCGTATGCGATGTAACCTATTCGCTACAGAATCTTGTGTAGGCGGCTAGGAAACCCATTTGTATAGCATTCCTTTCGACATTAAAACATACAAAAAAATATGAATCTTGTGTAGGCGGCTAGGAAACCCATTTGTATAGCATTCCTTTCGACATTAAAACGTACAAAAAAATATGAATTTTTAAATTTTTTTTTGTTTATTTATGTCAAACATTTAAAACCACAGTTTGTGTCGGCAAGGAAGTGCGAGTGACTTGTTCGCGACGAAGTTGATTAGGATCGCTTAACATAACGGAAACTACTACAGTACATGGAAACAACCGACACGGAAATGTAAACAGTTCAGGTGAGGGAGAGAGAGAGAGAGAGAGAGAGAGAGAGAGAGAGAGAGAGAGAGAGAGAATGAGCGAGGGAGGCAGCTGTCAAGAGAAAGTCCGCCCGTATGACACACGTCGCTGAATCCAAGTTCATCGCAACACCGGTGGGGAAAGTTGGTATTCCTGTTAACCAACACGCCAAGTACAGTTAGACAAATACCGGTCCGGTTGTGCGAACCCGCGACTGTATTTAGAACTCCAGCGTTGGCGCTGGCAATACTCTGTTCTCCGATAATAATAATAATAATAATAATAATAATTGATTTCACGTCAAATTTTTCGTTTTCAAGTCCGGCAGGAATACACCTGTTCATACTTGTTTTTCAGATTAAGTGTTTAAAAATTCTCATTGGGTTCCCTAGAATTTGGCCTTGTGGAGAGGGGGTCGAGTTGGCTTCATACAATTGAAAAAACAAGTTAAGACTAATCGACATTACTGTATTTAAACGGGCTAAAAAACGTGTGATAACATCCTGAAGTCAGTCCCATTAAAGTAAACCGTAATAAGATAATGAAAATACTCTTTACTGAAACATTGTTGCGAAGATACTGACTGAACTGATTTTCCTATATTTCATTTTTCAAACTTATACGCAAGTTACATTTTATGCAGTCTCCAGATCGCTATTATGATTAATTTAAGAATTTTACCTCTTTTTTATCCACTAGGCGATCTCAGTTTTTCACATACGACATGTATCAGGGACTAAATCCCCATCTTCAGGTACAGTAAAATGCTATTCCCCTAATACATAGGGGTCGTCGAAAAGATTAAAACGTTTGTACACATAAACACCACACGCACAGAACTCACTACGAATAAATTAACATATTATTTAGTAATAGCCTGTAGACGATCAGAGGTCGACCGGTGCGCCGAGTCACTTATAACGTTTTCATATGTTTGTGTATATATGTTAATTTATTCGTAGTGAGTTTTGTGCGTGTGGTGTTTATGTGTATAAATGTTTTAATCTTTTCGACAACCCCTATGTATTAGGGGAATAGCATTTTACTGTACCTGAAGATGGGGATTTACTCCCTGAAACATGTCGTATGTGAAAAACTGAGATCGCCTAGTGGATAAAAAAAGAGGTAAAATTCTTAAATTAATTATACGCAAGTGTTGTGTAATAACCCTTTTTGTGTATATTTAAAAGAGCGTTTTTTGGTGAACAAAAAACACAGCTGAAAAAATAATAAAAGTGCCCAAAAATTAAGAGATTAACAAAATTCTTCAACTTTTTTCGACCCTCTGCGGAGGATCAGGTGCCGTTCGTCCCCCCTCAGGTAAATAGGCCCCTGGAAACGCTGTTAGTACGAGGGCACATTACTTGCACCGTCTCCTGTTCAGGCAGAACAGATGTTCGAAAATAGAACAGAGTCAATGCATATATTAGGAAATATTTGGGGATGGGGAAGTCGCCGCTCCATTTTTTAATATTATCGATTAAATAATCGCCGTTAGGCGAACTCTTAAGTCAATAAGTAAAGGAACACGCCTTAATTCTACAAGTTGATGGCCCTTCCCACACTTTTTTATGGGTCTGAGAATTGGACTTTCACGAAAGGCCAGGCCAGTCTCATCCAAGCGGCTGAAATGAGATTTGTCAGGCACGTGGCAGGGTATAGGCCTACTCTCCATGAACATAGAAGAAACACAGATATACGACAGGAACTGAATATTATGAGTATACTCGATAGTATTGTTCACTATCGGCTGAATTGGTGGGAACATTTGTGCCGAATGGATGACTGCCGCATCCCCAAACAACTCTGGAACTATAAGCCGAGGGACGGAGAGGTGTGGGACGTCCGGGGAAGCGCTGGAGTGACCACCTCTGATGTTAGCCTATTTGACCCGGATCAAAACCATCCTTGGTTTAATCCGTGAAGATGATGATGATGATGTTGATGATCGAAATGTGATTGCGTTCAAGTGTTATTACGGCGAGTTGTGTGAACTTTCGGAGGTGTTCCCCTAAAACGAACCTGCGCGTATTTCCATTACTTCATTAGTTCGTTCAGTTGGAGAACAATGTGATCCGGGGTGCCGTTTTACCAAAGCATACAATGTATGTACTGTAGTTCCGCCTGTCTACTAGAAACGCCATCATCTTCTTCTAATAGTTCCTATTCGTTTCGGATGTTAGATATCATACAAACTATTTTAACTTTCTGTACTGCTGTACGGAATAAGTCAGTTGTATTCATGCCAAACCAGGTCCTTAAATTACTCAGCCATGAGATTCTCGGTCGCCCAACTCCTCTCTTTCCAAGTACTTTTCCCTGTAGTATGGACTGCAATTAGTAAAATCTCTGTTCACTTCGCATGAGATGTCCCAGATACTGAAGCTTTCTTATCTTCACTGTGTTAATAACTTCCCTTCTTTCTTTATCTTTCTAAGAACTTTAACATTAGTTAAATGTGCTGTCCATGAAATTCTCATTATTCTACGGTAAAGACACATTTCGAAAGATTCCAATTATTTAGTTGTGGCTTCTGTCAAAGTCCAAGATTCTACACCGTAGAAGAGGATCGAGAATACGTAGCAGCGTAAAAGTCTCATCTTTGTGTTTATTGTGAAATCGTGACTTTTTGAATAAACTGCTCATTCTAGTGTACACTGCTTTTGCATTTTCAATTCTGCTCTTTATTTCTTGACAGTGGTCCCTATGACGTTAAAATTGACTATAAAGCAATTTTACGGGGATAAAGTCATGTCTTGTTGATATTAAATAAAATATAGCTGTAGAAACTATACCAAGAAAGTACCGTTATGAAATAGAGGTGCGGGGTTTTTTCAAAGAAACGCAGCCATGAGCTGGCGACCGTCAGACGGCTGGAAAGTCTGAAAAAGTCACGTAGCAAACACCCTATCATAAAATTATATTGTGTTAAAAACTAGAAAAAAATAAATGAAAGCTTGTGAAAGTTGAGTGTCTTTCAACAATAGGACCGTTATGTGTGAGGAAGAGGGTCGAGAGAGATAAATCACGCGTCTTTTCCCACTATTTTTGAACGCGCAGTTGTTGAACGAATAAAAAAACGCGTCATCTTTTTTGCGGGAGAATTTTCGTGATCGGTTGGGTAAAATTGAATTTCGCGGCACATGTAGCCAATCGGGAAATGTTCTGTGAGGATTAGGTGAGGGTAGTTCTTAGTTGAGTATAAAAAAAAGTAGTTGGAGAAAGGGGCAGTCTGCGGAGAAATTACATTCATTAGATTCGCAAATAGTGTTGTTAAGAAATAATTATTAGTGAACATAGTATTCAGTATACGGTAAAGTTACAATACGGGTGAAACTAATAACTATATTGAATCGTCTAAATAATAATAATAATGAAAGTAAATCAGTAGAGAAGTCAGATGTAATTAACGGTATTCGAGTAAAATAATAAGTCTTTATCGAATATACAAAAAAATCGTCTGAATCTAAACCAAATTTCGAAGTGTGAGCGTACGGTGGACAAAGTAAATGCCACAGCGGAACTTGTTACGTATCAGTTAAGCTGACGACTGCTGCATATTGTCCTGTGTTGAAGGCACTTAGCGTCAATAACTTATATATTATGTGGTCAGTAAATAGTGTGTAATACAGCACATTCGCATTCTCTCTAGATCTTAAAAGTGAATGGTATCTAGTGTAGGTGAATATTGTGTATAAGTGAAATGGTAATCAACGAGTGAAATACACCAGGATCTACGGCTCAGCAGCGGACCTCAGGACTTCAAGTACGGACAACGTTCAAAGGAATTGGACACAGCGCTTCGCAGCTTTGTGGAATTCAACGAACAAGTAAAAATTTTGATGAACACTCATGTAATATTGTAATCTAGAGTCAATTCTTGAAATTTTACTATTAGTGACTCAATCAGTTTCAAAGAACCCACAATCAAAAGAAATTTATCATAAAATTTACATATTGATATATTACTAATCAATCAAGAATATTAAATGTAATATTTAAATGCAAAAGTTATGAAACATACAAGTTATAACATTTAGTATTGTGTTTATTTATTACTGGCGCCCTGGTATAAACTATAAGAGTCGCTGCCCAAAGCAAGAGTTAAGTAAACAGTTATTTATTAGTAAAATTATACCTAACATATCAATTACAAATAGGTGTAATAATTAAAATTTCAATAATTATTAATATTAGTTTAGTAGTGATTCCATTCAATGCTTGATTAGAATTTTATAAATTAACCCTTGCTTTGAACGGCTCAAGGTGTAGTAAGGTTCACCAAAAAGAGCTGAAGGTGGTATCCCATTGTCCATTGACTATAGTACCAAGATATATAAATTTGCTTACACGTTCAACTGGCCTTTGGTTTATATTAAGGGTGCGATTTGTGAACTTGTTCTTAGATACAATCATTAGCTTCCTTTTATTAACGTTGACATCTAGACCATATCTACGGCTGCTTTCTGTCACTCCATTCATTATTTGTTGCAGCCCCTCTAAGCTATCTGCGAATATGACGGTATCATCCGCATAAAATATGTTATTTATTCGTTCACCGCTCACAGAGATTCCCACAACACATTCATTTAAAGGTTTTCTGTAGTATACACTAACGCCACACACACTCATAATGTTTGCAGACTGACGTTGAGACTGAGGCAGATACCATTATTATCTTTGTTTGGATAAGAAAAGAATGTTTTAAATTTTATTGCAGCGTCTGTGTCTAGTTTATTCTGTAGTAGTAAGTGCGCAGTTCTCTCTCTTGGTGTCGACAAATGCCAATGTATTAAGTACGAACACACATTCACTCTCATGCGCACGCACACGTACACACAAAATATAGCTCGCACGCGCTGTGTGTGTGTGTGTGTGCGCGCGCGCGCGCACGTTTGAAGTCATGCACAGACGCGCGTACTTCTTGCGAATGTGTTATTATCCAAATATCCGTGTACTCACTATAAACTTCCTCCACAAACCTAAGGGTACGTTCATAGCGCGGAATAGTAGCATTGGAGCTTCGCCTAGATGATCGAACATAGCATATCGCACATGTATAAGAGGTGTGCTTACCGAGGATGAAATACTGTCTGACACAGGAGAACAGTGAACAGTGTCGAGTTCTGTGCATGGCGCCGTAAACACATTTTACATCAGATTAGAGACAAAACTGTTTACACTTTACAGGGAATTGTACATTGGATAGAGTTGCGTGTGGTTACAGTGCGGGAAATGTCCTTGAAGCAACCAATCAGAGCTCAGAAGTATTCCATGTGCGATGTAAGAAAACAAACTTGTTTGCTTTCCGAAGAGGTACAGCGATGGTATTCTCTGGTAAGCGATGGCGATCTGCTTCGCTGTGGAAGGTGCGATATAAACACATGAGTTTGTTTTCATACTGACCGTAACCTGTGTGCGTATTCTATTCTAGTATTCTGTGCTATGCACGTACCTTTAGAAATCTTGGAAAACTTATAGTCGTTCTTGAGCGGTGAGCTGCGCCAATCCAGCCAATGAATCAACTCCACTGCAAAATGTAGCCAATTTCTCTTGAGAGGTGTGAGGGGAAGACATGGTCACGGTAATCTGACGATATTTAAAGCGACATATGTTGGCAATCCTGACATGCAAGCGGGAATCGGACTGTCTGTGGCCTTGCATACCTGATACCATTTGAGTTACAATGCAACAGTGGACTACTACATACTGTGTGTTCGTAATGGAAACTTATTTTGAAAAGTGGTGATTCAGTAGTGATTACGCAGCGATTATTCCGCCGTCAGTTTATTGTTCCCCAACATGATGATGTTCCTAGTCGCAGTACGATAAAGTTGTGGATAATAAGCACTGTCTGGTGTGCTGTGTATATATTCTGGGATCGTAAGGCCTTATTTCTTTGAAGAGGAAGGACGACCGGCGACAGTCACTTCTGCTCGATACACAGTGATGTTACGGGATTCTGATGTTTTTTTGCTTCTGAACTGCGCCATTGTAATATCGAATTGAACGCTGTGCGGTCCCAGCAGGATGGAGCAGCAGCCCACACTGCCAGAGCACTCACGGCATTAATTGGAGAGATGTTTCCAGGCCAAGTGATTTCCAGAGGAGGAGATGTTGCATGGACGGCACGTTCTCCACATCTGTCAGTATGTGACTATTTTCTCTGGGGATACCTCAAGTCTAGAGGGTTTCTTAATAAACCTAACGGCATTAATGAACTCAAGGCCTCCATACAGCAAGAAATCACAGCCATACCAAACATGGAGCAAGCAGCGATGCGAAATCTACGGGACAACCGCAGCAGTGCACACAAAATGATGGAGGACATTTGAGAGAGGTCTTATTTAAAAAATGAACTGACACCTGAAAATGGCACCAAATTTACTGTAATTAAATAATAAGACAAAAGTAAATAAAATATATTGTTACGACATTATAGAACAGTCTAGGTGTTTGTCGAATGTGCCAGAAGCATCTCTCTCTAATGTGTGTGGCATACGTCACTCTAGACGCATTCGCGAGAGTTTTCTCGAAGCCGCCAGCCGCGCGGACTGTGTCAAGGCCGCAGTTACTTACGTAGTTCACACGGGCGCTAAGACGCAATTAGGAACTTTCTGGTCTGTGAGCGCAGGTATAAATAAATGGCGGCAGCTGCCTTAGTTTTCAATATTAGTGGCGATATATTTACAGTGCGGTTCCGGTTATTACTGTGTACGTTCAAGCGGTTATTAGTGAAGTGTTGCGTTTTATAATCGGGCGGTTTAATTTGTAATATCATTTGTGTTTAATATTAGTTGGCATAAAATTTGCGTGTGAACAGTTTTTATTTGATTTGTTATAAGAGACTGTGTTGTTAATTAGGAACCGTTAACTGTGAAAATTAAAGCTGGTGATTAGTGCCTTAATTGGTGTCTTGTACTTATTTTGTTTTCCACTGTGCCTACGACGATCAAGTAGACCGTCGTAACAATATTTGATGTTACGTATATCGTTTTTAAAATCGTCAGATTCCCGTGGACCACCCTGTAGTTAATAGATGATAGTAGGTAATAAATAGGTAGAGAGAGAGAGAGAGAGAGTGATTGAGAAAGAATGAGGGGGGAGACATAGATAACGGAGACAGAGGGAGAAAGAATTATATCCTACTGTACAAAGGGTTATACTGTATACAAAACAAGTGCGCAATTTGCCTGTTGGCAAAATTAATGTCGCTAGACACCGCGACGACACTAAAATAAATTAAATTAAGCAAGAAACATTCATCTTCGCCTTGTTGTTTCGTTCTGTCACGAAAACGTGCAACAAGACTGAGCTGATAATGTACAATATTTCGTCCGTCTGCCTTACTAAGAGAAATGTTGAGTTCATACTTTTGTGAAACTGTGTGTGTGTGTGTGTGTGTGTGTGTGCGCGCGCGCGCGCGTGCGTGAACCAGAGGGGGCGCGACGCGACACGAGACCTACAATTAGTTGGCCATTAGTACAGAGTCATGGGCCCGTCTCCCTCCGCCCGTCGCGCCGCATAGTTCTCTCGCTTTGTCACAACACTGCGACTTGACATTTGTCTCCAGGTAATCAGAGGTCAAGATTAGACAGATCGTTGACCGGTTTGAGAGTACAGTATCAAACTGTGTGTACCCTTCGTATGCTAAAACTACTTTTTACGCAGTGAAAAAGAACATCCGAAATACACAATCTTGTAGTAATTGGCAACAGTAGTAGAGTTGGGCGAATGCACTTAAAGGAAGGACGGGACATCACTGTACACCTACGTCACAGTACAGAGTTCTGGAGTGAAGAAACAGATAGTGATTTACTACTTAAGGATAATTATGAATAGTTCTTCAAATATTAATTGCTTCTGCAAGTTAAAATTTATTCTTGTATTTTCACCTGACGCAGTTTCACTGATTATAACTGCATCATCAGAGGTTTGTAAATGAATTAACAAATAGTCGAATTGATTCGATTTCAATACAAAAATAACGAATAATCAAATCTATATATATAAAAGAGAAATACCACTGACTCGCTGATTCATCACGAAATCTCCGAAACTATAACACCTAGAAACTTGAAATTTGGCGTATAGGTTCCTTATGTGATGTAGGTATCCGCTAAGAAGGGATTTTTTGAAATTCGACCTTTAAAGGGGGAAAAGGGGGGGAAAGTTTGCCTGACTAACTGACATAGAATCAACGTAGAGCAAAAACTACTGAATGGATATCAATGAAACTTTGAACATAGCTTCATCATAGGTCTTAGGTGCTCACTAAGAAACGGTTTTAAAAACTTTCACTCCTAAGGGGCAAACCCCCCCCCCCCATTGTATGTATGTATGTATGTTCCACATCTCCTCCTAAACCATTGGACCGATTTCAACCAAACTTGGCACAAATATTTTACGCAACGGGAGAACCAACATAGGATAGGTGTTTTTTCGATGGGGTCGTTTGGGGGTTCTTTGGGGTCTTCCATATCTCCTCCTAAACCACTGGACCGATTTCAACCAAACTTGGCACAAATATTTTACGCAACGGGAGAACCAACATAGGATAGGTGTTTTTTCGATGGGGTCCTTTGGGGGTTCTTTGGGGTCTTCCACATCTCCTCCTAAACCACTGGACCGATTTCAACCAAACTTGGCACAAATATTTTACACGACGGGAGAACCAACATAGGTGAGGTGCTTTTTTCGACGGGGTTCTTTGGGGTCTTCCACATCTCCTCCTAAACCACTGGACCGATTTCAACCAAACTTGGCACAAATATTTTACGCAACGGGAGAACCAACATAGGGTAGGTGTTTTCTTCGATGGGGTCCTTTGGGGTATTCCACATCTCCTCCTAAACCACTGGACCGATTTCAACCAAACTTGGCACAAATATTTTACTCAACGGGAGAACCAACATAGGGTAGGTGTTTTTTCGATACGATCCTTCGGGGGGGGGGGTCCTTTGGGGTCTTCCACATCTCCTCCTAAACCACTGGACCGATTTCAACCAAACTTGGCACAAATATTTTACGCAACGGGAGAACCAACATAGGACAAGTGTTTTTTCGATACGATCCTTTGGGGGGTCCTTTGGGTCTTAAAAACTATTAGATCTGGTTACTATGGCAACCCAATAGAATAGATTCTGGTTACCATAGCATCGGTGGAAGTCTCCTGCGTAGAAAATAGCGCGGGAGTCGTCCGACGGGCCTTCCCCGGAGTTCATCCACGGAACCCGGGGAGTCTTAGGTCGGATCCCGCGAAAGACGGCGGGGCCAGAGTCCACGGTTCTTATAAATAAAGATATAGGTTATGGTATCAAAGGTGGTGTATGCATCTTAAGAAACTTCTTAATAGTGTGTGAATTCAGAGTTGTTTCAGTTTGAATTTAAAAGTGGATAAGTTAAGATCGAAGTAAGTTATAAGCGAGTATAAAAAACAAAGTTTTGATAGCAAATGTATTCAGATCATAGTGTTCAGACAATATAAATGCACTTGCTTCAGTTTGAATTTTAAAATTGATAAGCTGAAATCTATAGAGGTATTGTATTGTTAGAATAAGTTTAGGAGACACTAATTTAACAAATGCCTTATTTCAACATTAACACAATGAATTATAAAAGACAGTAAATACGCAGCGCGTGCAAGTACTGTAGACATTTTATTGAAAACTAATTTAGCTGTTCGCCCTCTCCCAGAGTTAGAAATCGAGCAGGAGCATCACGCGCAACAGAATTCTTCTCCAGATATAAGAATACAGTTTATGACATGTTCTTAAACAGGTGCGCTACAGAGTATTCCTCCAGTGAGAATGCGAACGTAACAATAGAAGGAAGATTATACAATATACAAGTAATATAACGTTAGAACAAGAATAGGTGCCTATGAGCCTATGAATAAATTATGAACCCGAGCAACGCTGGGTAAATCGGCTAGATATAGATATCTATATAAGCCAAATACCACTGACTGACTCACTGATCACGATATCTCTGAAACCACTGAATGGATATCAGTGAAACTTTGAACGTAGCTTCATCATAGGTCTTAGGTGCTCACTAAGAAACGGTTTTAAAAACTTTCACTCCTAAGGGGCAAAAAACCAAATAATGAAATTTATCGCGGGAATTGCATACTTTGTAAATGAAGTGGTTGACATCTCAGTTTATTGGAAACCCCGAATACATTTAGTTCTGAGTTTTTAATCATTGTTTTAAATTGAAAAACTTCGTTGTTTGCAGGTTCTTATAGTCGAGAAAATTTCGAAGTTCAATTAATTAATAAATGTATGTCCTTTTTTTCTCGGAAACGGCTCTAACGATTTTCTCGAAATAAATAATAAATAGCTGTTGCTATGAATGTAAATAAACAAACTAAGAGTTGAGAATTTGTACAATCTATCTAATGCTATACTATTAAGCGAGCAATAATTGTACAATTACGTACAACGTGAAACTCCGTAGCGAAGCACGGGTATTTTGCTAGTTTAATATAAAAGAAGCGATTTAATTCAAATCGATTTAATTTGATTTAACTTAACGACTGTTTTAATATTTATTTACTTAGTCAGCTGTTTTGACGGTTATATTCGAAATATTGTATGGTCATATTTAATATATTTTAATAAATTCATAATTTTAAATTGATCATCTTGTTATGTTTTTACTTGAGTTTGTTTTTCAATTAGTAGACTATTGTGTTTGTAAATATTAAGATTTTCCCAAATATTCATTTTTTGACCTTATTGATATTATATCTAATTTTACCCCTGACGATGCTCTGATATAATCAGTGAAACGTACGGCAGGAAAATACAATAATAAATTTAACTTCCAGAAGTATTTAATATTTGAAGAAGTATTCATAGAAAACCTGCAAGAAATATTGAACAGTTCCGCACACAGTAAAGTCTACTTGTACAACCAAACCAGACATCTGACTGTATCGACAACGGATTATCACGCTGGCATTTGAATTTTAATTAACAAAGTTGTGTTAGTGGTTATAATCACAAACAGCATTAACACTGTTGCACATCACTATAGAAAACATTTTCCGATTAGCGCTTTCAAGCTTCACAGCTCATCATCAGATCGGAAGTAACAATCTATTTTCGAAGTAACTATCGAAAGATTTTTCTACAGTGGTGTGCAACAGTGTTAATTCTATTTGAATTTTACTTTTTGTGTACGATAGGTTTTTTTGTGATGAGCATATTGTACAAAAATCGTATTTTATGCTTAATCACATTTATGAACAACACAATGTGAAAAACTTCTTTAGTAAAACCGTCTGACGACAAGTTTAGATTGTATGCTCTCCATTTTTCTTCTATCGTGTTAATCTGACTACAGCTCCTTCCGCTTCTGACGTCATCAAGCATTCCAGTCTTTCTTCTTACCCGACGTCTCGTCACTGCCACCTTTTCTTCTATAATCCTTCGCTTCACACATTTTCTACGATATATATATATATATATATATTTCAAGCACTTTCTGCTACAGTCCGTTTCTTGATGTATATAATACTATAATACTTATAACTAATTTACCTCAAGATATATTTTTTCCTTTAGGAACAAATTAATACCAGAACAAATACAAATCAATACAAAACATGACACAATATTCAAAGCACTCAACATCGAAAATACACAAAATACAAAAACAGATACCACAACCACACACAATAATGCAACATTGAAGGACCAAAGACCAACAAACCACCTTAATAACATCCAGAAGCCAACACACAAATACTGCACCAGAAGCAAGATGGCGAAGGCTGAAGATGGGAGAACAGGATCTCCCGAAACATGTTCCTAAAGGAAAAAATATATCTTGAGGTAAATTAGTTATAAGTATTATAGTAGTAATATATATATATATATATATATATATATATATATATATATACACCCTAACCAAGATTTTTTTTTTTACCATAGTTCTTACTCTCATCAGTTTCCTTTACTCTTCTATTACCTTCAATACATCATCTTTTCTCAGTATATCAGTCTCTATACCAGTCACTGTATCAGTCATTTCTCCTTAATCATTCTTCGCCGCAATGTTAATTCGAAGCCATCTAGATACTTTTCTACTTCTTTTAGATATAGCCCTCCGGTTTCCATATAAAACCGCACTGCAAATATAAAAGACTATAGTGTCAGATTGATGGAGTGCTTACGGGAATGGTAGGAACGTAAAAATGTCAGGTTCTACACTCGTCTAACAGGTCTAGCGGGAGTATACACCTGACGACAGAAACTGAACACCGGTTTCGAGATGTGCAGTGGACAAACACCTCGTTTGCGAGGCTAACAAAATTGTCATTTATTTCGCACATGCGCACTACGTCATTGTACGGTGTTTCATAGTGTGATCATCGACTGCAACAATACTGGCGAGACCAATGGAAGCATGTGTGTGACGGAGTCATAGGTAGTGTGTAAGAGTGACAGAGAAACTGTTATCGCGTTGTCTTCCCTCTCTCTCCTCTCTAATCGAGTTAGCTATACTTTTAAGTGGAGGGGTAGTTTATTCGCGCAGCTCAGCGACCAAGAAAGGCTGTCACGTTACTACAAAAGTATGGGTCACGGATCTGTGTGCAGATCCAGGCAGAGTGAGATGGAAGGTCTTTGTAGGCGGAAAAGACAGCTTCTTGTCTATCCCGTCCCTTGAAAAAGTTGTTTTTCTTTTTATAATAAAGGCTATTAACTGGTAAATTCAATTCCAGTTATCAGTTAAGGCTATTAAAGGCTATTATTTTATAATAATAAATAAATGGAACTGATATTGATTGGGACAGTAAGTTAACAAAATTTAGACCCATCTGTGGAACGATTCATCGGTACCAGAACAACAAAACACGGAAGGATACCCGAATGAAATTTTATAAAACTGTGGCTGTCCCCACACTCCTGTATGCTAGTGAGACATGGACTCTTGGTAAAAGAGATGTGCAGAGGATTCAGGCTGCCGAAATGAAATTTCTAAGAGGGACGCAAGGTTGTTCTCTCTTGCGTCGGAGAAGGAACGAGGATATTAGACGCGATTTAAACATTGTATCATTGCACCAGAAGACCGAGGACCACAGAAGGAGATGGTGTGAAGACTTGAACCGCATGCCTGATATCCGTCTACCTGTGGCTGCCTTGGGTTATCACCCTACTGTTAAGAGAGATGTCGGTAGACCGAGGAGGAGATGAGTTCCGGAACAGGTTTAAGTCCTACTAGTCCTTGGCGTGGCGATGATGATGATAATAAAGACTTCATTTTTTCAATATAAGACTTCGCTATAATCACAAAAATATATTGTGTCCCAAATATTTGATACGTCTTGTGTGTTCTAATATTATACGTATTTTATAAGACGATATTAATTCTTGGTCCTAACAGATGTGATCAAATATTTCTCACAGATGTGATTATATTATTGTGTACTCACACGTCTTGTTGCCTTACATAAACGTACTTGTTTGCCTCTGCCTACAATCACCCCCCCCCCCACACACACACACACACACACAAAGCACGCTGTCACGGTCTGCAAACTTTGCCCCTCGCGCCAACACTTTGCCCCTTGTCTGTCTGTCTAGCGCAAACGCCACCACGCTTTCATCTCGCACCCCCCCTCCCCCACACTCATACATCTAACCCATTTTCTGCCAACCTCCAACCTACCGTTTAATTCTTTTTTTTTTACCCCCCTGTACAACATTCTTTGTTCTCACCCCTAGATTTTCTACTCTTTTGTGTAAAATCTTGCCTCGCCAAAACGCACACACATGCAGGCCTACACTCAGGAGTTAGACGACAGCTTCTTCTCTGTATATGAACACGTTCTATATATGCTGTTCAGTACATAAGGAAACTCTCACCTCTGCCTGATAATTCAAACATTTTCACCATAAAATTAAAGTTTGACAGCGAATAATCCATTACACTGGATTTGTCTGCTGAACAAATACAACAACAAAAAACTTTGACAGTAAAAAAAAAAGAAAAAATTTATATTCTCTAAGAATGGAAGAGAAATAATCTCGCTCCCCCAAAATAAAATAGCTTTTAAATTGATTAAAGATGGTTGACTGTCAGTCAGTCAGTGTTATAAAACACAGCCGAATGAAGGAAGGGTCGTTCGTGATTAATCGTGCTGAAAGCTTTACATTCGCACGCCCATCAATCGTGCTGAAGATGGGCGTAAAGTATGCGGCAGAAAATTGAGCGAATATTGTGTTTGTGTACAGAACAGAAATACTCGTGCGGCGTATGACTGAATGAAAAGTACTAAGTATAAAAATTTTCCACACCCACGTGATCCTTTTTAGATATCCAGTTGCAGATCTTCAGAATTACCAACCTTTTATGAAAAGATTAATATTTTATTATCATCACTATCATTATATTGATGGTCTGGTAAGAAAATGGAAACATCTAATGAACTCTGGTATTAAGTTATCACGAGACAGATATTTGTATGTGCTGTTGTTTGCCGACGTTTTGTTTCTTGGCTGTTGTCCACAATTCTCTTCCATAGGACAGCACAGGGACTGCCATACACCCATAGGACAGCACAGGGACTGCCATACACCCATAGGACAGCACAGGGACTGCCATACACCCATAGGACAGCACAGGGACTGCCATACAGCCATAGGACAGCACAGGGACTGCCATACACCCATAGGACAGCACAGGGACTGCCATACACCCATAGGACAGCACAGGGACTGCCATACACCCATAGGACAGCACAGGGACTACCATACACCCATAGGATAGCACCGGGGCTGCCATACACCCATAGGACAGCACAGGGACTGCCATACACCCATAGGACAGCACAGGGACTGCCATACACCCATAGGACAGCACAGGGACTGCCATAACTTTGTAGAATTTTAATTTTGTACCTCGACGTACCTTGTTTCTAAAACTACGGTTGTTTGTCCCACAGATCGTCTAACTTAACATTAGAACTCACGATTGGAGTTAACTTAACTTAACTTAGATTGGAACTCACGTGACTTAACATCAATATCATAATTCTTATCATAGTCGGTGTCATTTCCAGATTATTAAAATGGCTCACCTGTTCTAGAATTTGCTCATTAATCATTTTGTTTGTTGTGACTGGTTCCTTGCCTCGAAGTGCCATGACTTTTGTTTTTATAGTGTGGAGAGTTTCAAATTGTATTGTTTTCAAATCTGATGAAGCTTAAAAACATAGTTTTACAAATCATATTCTGTATTTTGAAGTACAAGCAAGTCAACAAACAACAGCACATTCAAATATCTGTCTCGTGATAACTTAATACCGGCGTTCACTAGATGTTTCTATTTCCTTACCAGAGCGCCAATGTTAAAAAGAGCAGGTTATATACTGCACCGTTGTCTAACATCTTGATTGACAGATAGTTGTTGAAATATCCTACAATTGTTTTTAACATCTATTCTTGTTGTTATACAGGCCCTGTATAGTTCTTATAAATCGTTGTGAGTATCCCCGTCTTTCTAATATTTATCACAGCAAATTTCTATCTGTTCTATGAAAGGGCTTCTCAAAGTCACCGAAGGCTACACGCGTTTTTTACTTCCATGTTCCGTAAGGAAATGGAAGTATGGTGATCGCGAAGAAAATCGTGTTCGAGATAAGAGCTGATTCTGATTGTACTACCCTCAAAACATGAAGAAAAGTCGTTTTCCGAAAAGTGTCTGTGTGTAGAATTTTTTCTATGGCGAACGATAATTGCCGCAAATTCAAACAGAATCAAATAATTTTTGCACATGTGCCCAAGTTGTATATAGGACTCAAGACCTATTGATTTTGGTGAAGATCGGTTAAGGCGAAGGGGTAGTTTACCTGCAACGTTTTACGTTTAAACAAGAGTGAAGTACTTAATTTTGATAAATAAAGTATGTCAATGAAACGAATGTCATAATAATCCACTGTAGAAAGGTAGACGAAGTATCTATAAATGAAAAGCATAGTTGAAGGGGGACGGGGTAATTTTATATAAATGAAAATGATAGTTGAAGGTGAGAGATAATTTTTTTATTTATATGTGTACTACGTTACAGGCAACAAAGAAGTAGTTTCTATGCAAATATTTCATTCAATTTGTCAAACATAAAACTCGATTTACAAGGTGAGGTGGGTTTCTACTTTTTTTTAGAAATTACCGAACAGAATTCAAGTAAATGATATTAAATATAAATCTTACAACATGGAAGTCATGTATGGTTCTCCATACCGTTTTTTTTTTTTTTTTTTTTTTTTTTTGTAAAAATGTGAATTAAAACATTCCATTTGTATTGTAGATAATGAAACTGTCGCAATAAATGTAAGTGCTGCTAGACAGCGCAGTATGATAGAATCTTTCTCATAGTACTGCTTGTTGTGTTGGGGAACATTTTATGACTGCTGCAGACAGTGCGAGACGCAGATAAAAATGTCATTTTAAGACAATCGTTGTTGGCAAACGAATCACACAGATAAACCCTATCTTAATTGCCCAGCAGATAACTGACAATATCTGCATTTCAAACAGTTTATTGACCAACATTTCCTACAGTTACAAGTACTGTATTGTACAAAATGCTTTCCCTGCGTCTGCACTGCACTTGAAGCCTGTTGTGGTCGCCATTTTGTCCGGCGTGCTTTATCTTCCACATACGAGGGGTAGATAGTGTTAGTTGCAATAACATAAGAAAAACAATCATCATCATAATCTACAAGGATCAAACAGGCAAAATCTAGAGCTGGTTACTCCAGCAATGGCCGGCTCTAGTAGAAGGCCGGAATATTAAACGTGGCAACGTTGCGTCTGAGGCCTATAAGCATAGTGTAATAAAACAGATAAAGTGAACATGTTATATTTTGATTTAATTTCATAGCATTACTAAAATCATGAGTAGGCCTATTAATAACTAAATCTAAATTATAGTTCTGTGCGCACTTAGTACTATACGTTTAAGTTGAAGAAATTTGTGAATTACTGTTAGACCGAATGAATTAATTTTGTTCGAATTATTGAATCCGTTTGATACGAATGAGTTAATTAATATATTTCTTAAATAATATAACAGTATTTTACGTAAGAAACTTTTAACTTCCAAAAGATGAAGAATTACAAAACTGCTGCTAACCGGCAATTACAAATGACGCGATTTGATTATTGAAATACATAAGTTAAGAGATCGTCTAGTCGGTCTCAAATATCAGCTGATTCCAGTGTTACCACGTTTAATATTGTGGCCTTCTACTACTAGCCACCGGCCATGCTTGAGCACTTCGTCGGACGTCCCACACCTCTCAGTCCCTTCGTCCCTTCGGTTTATACTTCTATAATTGTTTGGAGATGGCGGCAGTCATCATTTCGGCAAAGACGTGCCCACCAATTCAGCCGATACTGGGCGATCCTCCCGAATATACTCATAATATTCAGTTCCTGCCGTATATGTGTGTTTCTTCTATGACCATGGGGAGTAGGCCTATACCCTACCACGTGCCTGAGAAATGTCATTTCAGCAGCTTCCATATGACTGGCCTGACTTTTCGTTAAAGTCCAATTCTCAGACCCATAAAGATGTGTGGGAAGGGCCATCACCTTGTAGAATTTTAGGCGTGTTTCTTTACTTGCTGACTTAAGGGTTCGCCTGATGGTCTCGCACATAAGGTTAAACTTATGCAACTTATTCACAACGTCGTTGCCTGCATTATAAGACACACTGTAGCCCAGGTATTGAAAATGGTGACTTTTTCCAGAACAGGACCATCTATAATAATTTTTCCCGTACGGAATCAGTTCCACGAATAACCATCACCTTGGTCTTAAGGTGGATATTTGTAATCCAGAGTATTTACAGATTCGATTTAACAAATGTATACCCACCTGCAACCTGTTCCCCGAGTCCTACAGAATAGCCTGATCGTCCGCAAACAACAAAGTGTCAACTGCAGAGTGGCCAATCATAAAATGCTCAGGAAGACACATCTGCGACATACTAGTAACATATCCAGGGGACATATTCGTTACTAAATTGTCTCAAATAAGGACTAGCCGGACGAATCAAAAGAAAAGCGACTTGGCATTGCGGAACAATTTAAAATTGGCGTTTGGAATGTAAGAGGGCTTGCACATAAGAGAAACAATGTGTGCAATATTCTTGAACATTTTTTTATTCATCTAAATGGACTATATTGAATATATACTTTTCTACAAAATTATCAAGTTTATATAAATATTTATCATAGCAAGACACGAGTTTTTCGATACCATTACTGAAAAATTTCAGTTCAAAATTCGAAAACCATTCCGCTCTGCATTTTGGCCTTCTTCAACAATGTGATGCCGCTCTGGAAGAGCCTCTTTCATACGGAACCGATCATGGCGCAAGATCAGGACCGTAAGCATAGTCCCCACCCCCACCCCTGCTACTCAAGTTCCTTCGTGACGTGTACCAAATGTTCAACATTGCAGACCAGTCCCGTGGCGTGGGTACATAACACCTGTTACCGGTTGTGATAGGCATAAAACTTAATCTAAATATTAATTCGAATTTTTTCTTGCACCAAGTGTTCTTTTTAGACCGTTTTCTATCATTCGCTGGGAGAAGTAGAGGGTTCCGGTTCAATGGGATCTGACTCTCATTATACTTACACAGAATAAATGAAAACACAAATAATCGAATTAAAAATTATAAAGACAAACAGGGAAACACATGACTAAACGAACAAAACACAAATAGGTATTTAGTATCTGCTGCACGTCAGTTCCGAAAACGAACGTAGCTGCTAACTGAGCGTTTTACCGGTTTATACAGCGGCAACACATTGGGTGGACGAATGTGTCTTCCCCCTCCATAGTTTGTACAGTGACAGGTACTACGAGGTCAATGACCGTACGCAGTAAAACATTGCCGATGTCTGAGCCGGGAACACAAGACGGTGCAAGCGCCCAGCAGTTCGAAAGCAATGCTACGCTTTTCTTCAAGTTTCTCTATTAATATTGTTCGGATTTCAAATAATTCCATAACTAAAGTATATTCTGTGATGTAATTAACATTATTTTCTCTCATTTCCAGTATTCTACTGTTGCGGCCGGCAACAGCGGTTAAATAGACGTCACGGTACTCTTGCAGACGGTGATAGGTGATGATATAGGCCTAATGCACACTTACAGCGAAATACTCAATTCAGCCGCAATTTTGTCCACTGTGACTCCCCTATTTGTAGGAATCAATTGGAAAACGCGTTCAGCATTGTCATCCGTTGTCCAGGTCGATGGACTTCTCTGCCGGTATTCATCCTCTACATATTCTTGTGCCATTTTCGGGCAACTTTCGCCATTTTGCAATGACCTGATGTGAAAGTACTATGATAACTTCCCTCAACTGCCGATTAATTTGAATTGAATGTATTTTATTAAGAAAGTTGTGTTAGTGATTATAATCACAAACAGAATTAACACTAAACAGAATTTTCCGATCTGATGATGAGCTGTGAAGCTTGAAAGCCCTAATAGGAATAATTTTTCTATAGTGGTGTGCAACAGTGTTAGTTTGAATGTATTAGTTAAGGATGATCTGACGAACACATTTCGCAATAGAATCGAAATCGTGAACGGGTGTTAGATAGACTCGTAAACATTAAAACTTATAACTCCTGTTCGGGACGTAACGACAATAATGATTTTGAAGAAATTATTACTTAGTGTAATGTATTTAATAGCACTACCAGTAATTAAAGCGACTTCATAGTCTACTATAATTAAAACTTATTCGTAAAACCGGATATTTAGGCTAGAGTCTAATTTAGCAGTGCATTTGTTTAACAATTAATTATTGTTCTTTTATTTCCTCTTTCTTTGTCTAGTAACACTAGTTATGTTATTCATGGTACTTTGGTTCTTTACATATTTTCGCTGCTGATAACCATTACATTTCGTCAGCTGACGGAGTAAAAGCTGAAATATTCCGTTGGTCGTCAGTTCGTTACCCGTACGGCAGTATCGAGCAAGTCGATACATCATACGTATTTCTTTTTTTTTTTTAGATTACAAATTTTATCAGTCTGCGGTTTGATGCCAACACTGCAGTATCGATATGTCATATGTAAGAAGGACTAATTTCTTGAGAACATTCAACAGCTGATCGCGGGGTCAACAATTGAGCGGTCGCATTGTTATAACGAATGCGTCTGTGCCTGTCCGCGACGAGACAATTCCTAATCGATACTGCACTGACGACGACTTTCTAAAGCAACCAAGAACAGACAGACATTCCACTGAATATGGCGGCCGTGACCCACATCAAGGTTATATTTACACAGCTAATACTTACTGTCTATATGTTTGTATGTACATAACTTTAGGTGTGACAATTTATATAGTTTATGGTTATTGTTGCTGTTCATCTTGTTGATCGTTGTAACAGAAGAGAGGGAACCCGATGTTAAGGTTGGTGGATGATTGTTTGTTTAATAAGGGCTATCAGCTTCACCCTTCCATTATGCTATTCCATATCTCTCTCTCTCTCTCTCTCTCTCTCTCTCTCTCTCTCTCTCTCTCTCTCTCTCTCTCTCTCTCTCTCTCTCTCTCTCTCTCTCTCTCTCTCTCTCTCTCTCTCACACACACACACACACACACACACACACACAGTCACTTTGTTACAGACGCATAAATAACACATTAAAACTGTAATCACTTTGCATATTAGATATATTTTCTTTTCGTTAGGTACTGATAACTCGACGAAATGCCTAACATTGATCTTTGTGTGACCCTTAGAAATTCTACGGCCGGCGAATTTAGCGGATTAGTGGAAAGCGATTATTGTGTTTCAGTGCAGTACTGTAGTAAGGTGACATTATTATTGCGTGTGGACAATTTTAATTTGAATTATTGTATGTTATCAGCACTTTTGTTGTGGTTGGAAGTTGTTATTTGTGACTTATTAAAGCTGGTAATTAGTGACTTCATTTGCGTCTGTATTTTGTTTCCAGTGTACAATACGAGGATCTATGAGACCGTTGCAACAATATATTAGGTAGAATGCAAGTATGACAAAGGGGAAGAACACCTGAGAGATGGACAGATATAGATAAAGAGATAGATAGACAGATGGATGGATAGATAGATAGATATATACGTAGAGAGAGAGAGAGAGAGAGAGAGAGAGAGAGAGAGAGAGAGAGAGAGAGAGAGAGAGAGAGAGAGTGAGAGGGGGGTGGAGGGGGAGAGAGAGAGAGAGAGAGAGAGAGAGAGAGAGAGAGAGAGAGAGAGAGAGAGACTGCACTGTGCGCGCGCGCGTGTGTGATTGCGAGCGCAATCGATAGGTTTGTGTACAGTGAAGTGGAAAACATTTGGGTAAGGGATTAAACTGTGCGTAATCGATGGGCGCTGCCAAAAGAGCGGGGGGACTGTATTCCCCACCTTCTAGCTTAGAATTTAGCAGATATTGGATTGCTTCCGTATAAAAGCGGTATTGTTTCTCAAAGACTTCTCCTCTTCAAGGATTAGGTTATATAAACCTGTTCCGGCACACTTATCATCCTCGGACGACCCACGTCTCTTCTACCAATGGCTTTATAGTTCAGTGCCGCTTTCTGCAATCGATCATCTGCCGTCCTTTGAGATGATCCCACAATTGTCTTCTGTAAATTGAAATAATATCACTTATGGTCTTTACTTCGAGTTCTGCCCTGATATCTTCATTCCTTATTCTATCTTGCAAAATATAATTTAATGTATTTCGAAAAAACTGCATTTCAGCACTCTGAATCTTGCCGCATTCCATTTTTACCATGACCCACGCACGCATGACTCGCATAAATCAGTGTGGGTATTGCAATTATCTTATAAAATTTAATCCGTGTGCTGTGTCTTGTTTTATTTCTATTTCTATTGTTTTGCTGTCTATGAATCGTACAACAAATATTCGTAAGTTTATTTATTTTCTCTGTTATATCATATTCAGAATCATAGCTTACTGCACAGCCAAGATATTTGAAACGACTTACTTGTTCTAAAGTGCTGTTGTTATAACTACCTTAGGCCTGACTGGATATTTACCTAAAATACTGCATTTGAAAGCCTTCACTTTTCAAAACCGTACTGACTTATTCAAACAACTCTCTCCCATGAAAACGTTCATCTTTTCTTTTCATAAGCACGTTTGTATATCTCAATAAAATACCATTTTTGGTATCTAGTTTTTATATTATTGTATTTTTGCTTGCAGGTGAGTGCGCTTGTTTAATGTCGTAAATTCGTGTGAGTAGACATAATTACACTATTTTTCTCTATAGCTACGGTGACGATATTTGCTCAGTTGCAATCCGGGGGATATAACACCAGTTGTGGTTGGGAGGGGGTAGGTTAGGTTAGGGGGTTTTCCATTTCCAATCCGTAGGGGGCGGATTTCCTCGTACCGCATTTCCCCAAACAATGTTGAAAATATGTATTCTTTTAGTGGACGTTATATTTGGCGTTAGTTATTAACAAAGTGATTTGAAATTTTGGTATGGGAATTCTGGTAAATTAGAGCTATACATTTATAAAATTATATTCATTTATATCAGTTATTTTCAAAATAACATTAATCTGTTAAAAATCGCCTGTGCTAACTTTACAAGAGATTTGCATAAAAACTATGTATAGCATATCCCTAAGTTCAGTTGTATTTGAAGTATTATCCTGAACAATTTCTAATTATAAATTTTTTATCCTATTATTAGCAGCGGAGATATTTTAAGAAAAACCAAAAAAAATATACGATTTTCTAACTAAACTTGTTAATAAAAATATGTTTTCGACCGATTTGTTATTCTAAAACTTCAGGGTGAACGCACTTTGAAGCGGCATAATGCAGGGAACGGTTCACCGAAATTTTGAGGTAACACTTTTTTCCGTGTATTAACGTACCTATAGTAAACTTCAGCAGACCATGGACCACAGCTGCCATGTTTACACGAATTAAGAAAAATTTTACCTTTAAAACGATAAAATATTTTAAATCCTAAATCTGGAACTTTTTAATGATTTTTCGGGACACTAGGACTTCTTCTCCTCCTCTTCAAGGATTAGGTTATGTAAACCTCTTCCGGCACCCATCTCATCCTCGGACGACGCACGTCTCTTCTACCAATGCCGCTTTCGGCAATCGATCCTCTGTCATCCTTTGCAGATGATCCAGCACTCTGAATCTTGCGGCTTTCCTTTTTTGTCATGACCCACGCCTTGCTTGCATAAGTCAACTTATCGTATTGGAATTGTCTTATAAAATTTAATCCTAGTACTCTGTCTTGTTTTATTTCTAAGATTTCTGTGAATCGTACCACAATATTCCTGAATTTATTTATCTTCTCTCAACGAAGTGTGTGAAGACCTAGGAATCGTGGATATATTCCTTTGGAACCGGAACAGGTGATTCGCGTAGTCACTGATAGAAGAAGAAGAAGAAGAAGACAAAAAATGCCGGTATCAAATGGCTGGGGTTGGCTTGAGGGAATGCAGATGTTTTAAGGAAATCGACCGGGAAATCTGATGAGCCGAGAGTATGGCCGCCCACCAATCTTCTGATTGATGATAGAAGAAAAAGAAGATTAGAGTGGGTTGAAAGAACTAAACGAATAGACAGCTTACCTCTGTCGTGACGAAAATAAGTTGCAAAGTGAACGGTTGAGAGGGACTTGAGAGAAAGCAATCGGACAGGGCAGGTTATTTACGGAAAGAAGCGACAAACCTCCAATAGATAAAGTAATAAAGAAGGAAGGAGTGGGCAAGGGCAACAAAGAAAAATAGAAGAAGAAGAGGCAGAGGGGGAGAAGAGTAGGGTGACGGAGACGAAGAAAGAGAAGGAAGATGAGGAGGCGGATGAGTAGAAGGAGAAGTGGACGAGGGAGAAGGAGAGAGACGAGGAGGTGAAGGATAAGAAAAGAAAAAGAAGAGGAAAAGGATGGTGATGAAGAGGGGGAGAAGTAGAATTGAGAGGAAGAGACGGAGGATTAAAATTGTGTCTCATAAAGTAAAAAGAAATCTGTAAGAACTATTCACAGTGTAGTGTGCCTTACGAAGGCGTCAGTCGATCGGAAATATAAAAGGCATAAAATGCAACAGGATTTAGAGTCGTATTAAAGTCTGTTGTAATCAGAAATTGCGGCCACAAAACATCTATTTTATTATTGTTATTATTATTATTATTATTATTTTTATTTTTATTTCTATTATTATTATCGCATGCTAATATGAAGACTCTTCCCATGAAAACGCCTTGCACATGTTTCTCGGGTGCTGCAGATTCGCAAGACAGAGGATGGTACTGGAAATGGAGTCGGGAATTTCACGCCTGAGAGCGTAGTTGGGCTTATGCTTCGTGGTAAGACGGAATGGGACCGCATCAATGCATTTATTCAGTGGGTCCTACTAGAAAGAAAAGACAGGCCCAACTTGCACCCAACAGGCAGTAGAAGATGGGGAAAAACTAGAAGGAGCCCGATAAGGGCGCAATAGGCTCCATTCTGAAGTAATACGCTAAGTGGTTCCAGGATGGATATGGATGCCTGAATTAGAGGTGTTTTTTTTAGTGGGTGAGAGTCCCACACACCACAGGAAGCACGGCCTCCTCTGACGGTGCATAAAGCATTTTTCCCTCTCTATTAAAAAATAAACTATTATCATTATAAACAGGCCCATATTGTGAAACAAAATTTTGAATTAAGTTAGAGCAATTATGCGTATAATGAGTATGCGTGCATATAATGAGTATGGTAATTTAAAAAGAGATTAGTTACACAGATAGGACTATATTTTGAAATAGATTTTTATAGCGAACGTCATGGGTTCAACATCCTCTAACAGACCACCATGACGACGACTGGTCCATCCCGCTCTCATAATAGTCTATTATTAAACGATTATTAGAAAGGCCCTGCCAAATGAATCACGTCGTCGTAAATATTAACTGGCTTCATCAGCGGAACGCGGTAATAATAATGAAATCTGAATTACAGCGGCCGTGATTTCGAATCCCTCTACACGAAATTAAGGCAGCATTGGATACGTGTAAGTCGTGCGTTATGCACTGCTCGATTATTAAAATCAAAAACAAAACAGCTTTTTCGCAAAGAAAGAAAAAAGAAAGTGGTGTCGTCAAAGCTGTAGCCGTTGTTTTATAATCCCGTCATATAATAAATGGTCTGGTAATTAATAACTGCGCTAGCGAAAGCTCGAGAAATTAATTAGCAGAATGCGGCGCCGTGCCGTGCACACTTTTACCGTATTCTTGTCCCGTAAATCCTTGATTATTCAAATCACGACTATACTTTCGCGCGGCGATAATCCTGACAGAGTATAGAAGTGACTCCGTCTTTTCTCGATTTTTTCTTTCTTTCTTTTTTTGTTCTTAAGACGAGAGAAATATTGTGAAGAGTCAAAGTAATAAGTCTGAGACGTGGGAGTGGAAACGAACAACAACAGGTGGATTAAGGAGAGCCGCGCCACAGCCACCGTGATCATCCCGCTGCTTTCACCACCCGTTACAATAAATAACGGGTTTTCAATCTCGATGTTGGGTCTCTAAGCCGTGGTGCGCATCGTCGCTGCGAGTCCAAAAGCCAGCGGATTAATTAAAATACAGTAAACTGTGGTAGACTGACTACTTTTGTTGTTGTTATTGTTATTATTATTATTATTATTATTATTATTATTATTATTATTATTATTATTATTATTATTATTATATCTACAGCTACGATTTAATGAATATTACGTTTTGCGTTATTCTCAGAGTACTGCAGCAGAAGTTTATAAATTAAGTTTTATCTTTCGCCTCGAGTTAATCGCTCCCACAACACGACTACCTGGTTTGCTGTTCTTATACACTTTTTTCACATCCTGGTCGCACTAAAATTAAATATCTTCATTTCCTTCTTCTATACCGGTTTAGTCCAGTATGCACGTTTCCGTTTATTCCCTTGGCGTTTCGATGGGGCTTCTTCTTTACTTGTACATATTTGCTTATTCTATGATTTGGGGATTTTTGTTTTGTTTCCGCGCGCGCGTGTTTACACACACACACACACACACACACACACACACACACACACACACACACACACACACAGGTTGTAGCAGGTTTTTGGGTACATCCGTGTATGTGATTTTTATATTGCCGGCGACGTTTTGTTCCGGGACATTAGCAAGACTTGAATTGAGTTTTGACATCGAGATGGTTCGAAAGAAAGACTGTACGACGTGTTTATGGCCCGGTTAAGAAAGATGATGAATGAAGAATAAGAAATAACCAGGAGATAGGTGAGCTACTGAAGCATGAAGACATCGTAAGATTCGTAAAGCCCAATGAATACAGTGGCTAGGTCCCCGAGAACGGATGGCACAGAAATAGGTGTCGACCTAGGGAAAGACGGTTGGATGATCTGCTTCAAGATCTCAGAAAAATCGACGTGATGGCAACGAATAGGAGACATTGGAGAGGATCGGTGTCGGAAGCCAGGGCTCACGTTGAGCTGTAGTGCTGAAGAAGGAGACTAAGGTTCGGCGAAGCCATTTAACACTCTAATTTGAAATGTTACGTAGGCCTAATTATTGTTTTTATACATTGTCACAATTATTTGTATTTTCTCGTGTTAAAAATGTTTGTCGTCTTCAACAATTCATCTGCCTAGACTGTCTGAACGTCTGTTACACGTTCAGTGTTACACTTCGTATGTTGTAAACGCAGAATATAAAGTGCAGATGTGTGTTCGTGCAAAAGTCTTTGCAAAGGTTTTTAAAAAAAAAAAAAAAATATATATATATATATATATATACACTTAGTACGTTTCACAGTTTTTATTTAATTTAACTCTGACAGCTGTTTCAGCTTATTAAGCTATTAAGCTAAGCTATCAGTGAATAACTAGAACAACAGAGTTGTTCACTGATCTCTTTGACAATGGCTTAATAAGCTGAAACAGCTGTCAGAGTTAAATAAAAACTGTGAAACGTACCAAGTGTTTATATACTTTTCAAAAAACCTTTGTATTAACATGTTTCACCAAGTGTCCAACGAGTCGTCAATTATTATCGTGAAAAGTCTTTGACCGTCTGGAAGTATAGTGTAACTCAAATCGTAATGTTTTAGTTCATTTTGGTAGGCTGTGGTTCACGACTAAACAAACAGGTGTTTCATTTTCTTCTGTTCGGGCAGTTTTTAAGCTTGCAAACCTTGCTGTGTCCATTATAGGTTCATTTTATCGAGTGTGTGTTGTAAGTTGTACAATGCCTGTCAGGGTTGTGGATTTGAATTAAAACGGTCAGTACACTTGTTAATAACGAGAGCAGCACCTATAAAGTCAACATCCTTCGTTAGTTAACATTATTTGAGATAAAGTCACGCTCTGAATAGTTTAAGCACAGTTCATCAAAACTACTTGCATTTCACTGAAACAGATAAAGTAAACTGTAGGGAGAAAACTATCGCTTTTTGGTACCGATATTATTATCATCACCACTCCAAGCACTAGGCCTTAGATTCCGGAAACCATCTCCTCTTCGGTCTACCGACATCTCTCTTCCCAGTAGGGCTATAACTCAAGGCAGTCACAGGTATCAGGCATGCGATTCAAGTATTCACACCATCTCCTTCTGTAGTCTTGAATCTTCTGGTGCAATGATACAATGTTTAAATCGCGTCTAATATCCTCGTTCCTTCTCCTCTCCGATAGGTTAGAGAGGAGAATCTTGCGTCCCTCTTAGAAATTTCATTTCGACTGCCTGAATCCTCTGCACGTCCCTTTTACCAAGAGTCCATGTCTCACTAGCATACAGGAATGTGGGGACATTTTTATAAAATTTCATTCGGGTATCCTTCCGTGTTTTTTTTTTTTTCAGGTACCTATGATTCGTTCCACAGATGCGTCTAAATTTTATTAGCTTGCTATCCCAACATTATAAACAAAAATTAATGTACTGCTGTTAAATTGAAAGATTTTTTTTTATAAATTCAATTGACTTATTTTTATTCTCATTTTGTATCCGGTATGTGAAATACATTTCTATGTTAAACAAATATCACCCTTCTCTCTCTCTCTCTCTCTCTCTCTATATATATATATATATATATATATATATATATATATATATTGCAACAGTACAAATGTATAGGGTACTGTGCATTGCACAAATTAATGAAAATAAATAATTAAAGTAAATAAATAATTCATATTGTTAGTAATAATAATTCAGCTTTCAATCTGAACTGTAAAAGGAACGACCAAATTTCATGTTGGGACAGGTTGATCACGCCACTCCGTTATGTCTGTGTATACACATGTATTTTACGTTTGTGTATGTGAAACCTGCCAATTCCTGCAAAGCGTCACCCCTTAATGAACGCGATTAATTTATGAATTATTTGAATTGTAAAGAATGTGTGCATAATATCACAAAACCAACGCCACAGTGTGTATAAAAATAAGGCGCACATGTGTATAAAAAATAGTGCGAAAATAATAAAAAGTGCGATTATAGTGAAAATAAATATAAATAAAACTTATGTTAATTAAGATAGGGAAAAACGGTGTATACACAGTGAACACATAAAAATTACCGACAAGATGAACATCGGGTAATGTGCAAAAGACTTCGCATATCGCGAAGACAAGCGAATTAAATGTGAAAAGAATCGTGTTTAAAAAGGGACGCCAACGACAGACTCAGACCTGCAGAATATTGTCGAAACATGATTTTTGCGCCCTAGGGTATAAACACTCGAGACGCGCTAACTTAATTCTCTTTCTCGTTCAACCATTGTGGCAGCCGGAGGCTCTGCCCCACGATAACAACTCTTTCTCGTACAACTACCGTGGCAGCCGGAGGCTCTGCCCAACGACAACAACTCTTTGTCTATCAACCACAGCAGCAGCCGGAGGTTCTTCACGACTACTCATCACTTTCGTGAGAGCACCTACAACCTGAGGCCATGACGGGATACGAGGGAGCAGCCAAGTACATGAGATAAACTCCATCGTACGGGACGAGGCGACGGACGGCGGAGAGGATCTGAAAGACGAGGATCAAGGACTCCAGGACTACACAACTACAGAGGAGCGTCCAGGATCGAGGACCTAGGACCGAAGAGGATACGCTGCCTATTTACCACGACAATAAGGTGAAAAACAACCATGTATTTGTAAAAACAAAGACTCACATAAAGACAATATAATTAACAATGTAAAAAGAAAGACAATATAATTCAAAGAAGAATTAATAAATTTTGAAAATGTGAATATTTATTTGTGTAGTAATTAGAGTAATGTTTAAAAGTATGTAACTATAATTTTGAATCAATAACTTAGTCAATGATATTTAAATTAATATAAAAGTAAATAGTAAATTTTGATTAGAAAACAAAGCAATGTAATCAAAAGAAATTAGATTATTAAAAATAGATTAGATAATCAATAATTATCATAGTAATGAGCAAGCCGAGAGCAGTATTATATAATTACAAATGTTTATTATAGTATAAGAGTGTATATTATGTCTATGTGTAATACGAGATTATCACTTATATGTTAATAACTGGATGTGTGCTACGGCTACACACATGCGAATAATAATATTTTTAAATCGCCACCAAATAAGAAATTTTTATTAATACATTTTTAAACGATTCTAAACCATATTACGTTGTGTTATTATTATTACGATTACACATGTCATACTTTTACAGCGTAAGTAATGTGCAAGATAAATGGCTCACAAGAAGTTGGGGGCTGCACAAATACTTAACGTTGTTGTAATATATATGAAGCAAATTTATTATGTAATGTTACATAATGTTGTACAATGCCTTTGTACGATTTGTCATAAATGCTTCTCTCTTGTCAGTCATGTTGCATTTTATTGGATTGTACGGCAGAACAATATGACTTCGTTTATATCTCCCCCCTCCAACCCCTCTCTCTCTCTCTCTCTCTCTCTCTCTCTCTCTCTCTCTCTCTCTCTCTCTCTCTCTCTCTCAGCAGTCCGTTTGCTGACGTGTGATATAAAGCAACAAGTAACGCTTTGACGAAGTAGAAATAATCGAACGCTATTCCGCGTAGCCGCGGGACTGACGCTGTGTCGCTGGTTTCATCTCTACAGCCTGCTGTACGCTCAGAGCTATTGTGTGACATTCTTCAGAATAATGAAGATTGCAGTGAGAGTGAGTGATAGACAGACAGACAGCTCGTCGTTTCTCTCTGTCGTTCCAATCGAAACGTGCAAAGCAAATGCCGACTTGATTCGGACAGTTCTTGTCAAAAATTGTTTAAAACTTGTTATCGTTTCCGTTTGTCCGCCATTATTTCTTAAACAATCGGATTGTAGTGAAACGTTTCTACGCGAATATAACATTTAAAATCATATTTAACCTTCTTTGTGTTACGCAGTGAACTTCTATGGGAACATTTTGTATGGGAACAAAATGGAATATAATATTTTAAATTATATTTAACCTTCTTTGTGCTACACGTCATGAACTTCAATGGGTATACCGGTATATTTTATGGGAATACAATCCTTTAGCCATACTTAACCCTCTTTGCTAAGGAATTGGAATCATTACTGTCGATTCATATTTGACCCCTGGCTGTCAAAAAAGTCAAAATAACTTTGACATAGGTGTCGGAAAATTGTATTCGTTATGATCCTGTATGAAATTCGAAAAGAGCTGGGAACCCCCGAATAGTACTAGATAGGGGGTGCAATTTCTTTGTATCCCATAGCGCATCATTCCTCTATGGATTTCTGCAGTTATATCGCTTTCCTGTATTTTTCTAATATACCATTGTCATGCCTGGTGTTTTAAATGATAGTTTTGGTTTTATTTATTTTAGAAACAGTTATAACAACATTTAGGTTTGTTCGTGTAGAGATATTAAGCTACTCTGGGAATCAAACCCACAGCGCCGTAGCAACAATACAATTAGAGACGATTATTCATTACGCTGTTTACTGTACTGTGCAAAATGTCCGTCCCCGGTGTTTTTAATGACCACATAATCTTGAACCGGTCACCGGTCTGATTTCTCTGCCCTTTTCCGGTCAAGCGATCGATTAGTCGCTACACTAAAGTCAACAGATTACGTGATAAGGACTGCTGAAGGTAACAACAACAACAACATCCAGGGTATTCAACCGTGGATGAAGGTTCAAGAAATCGTGTGAAACAATAACATCATTGTTTTCACGATAAATGAATGTAACATAGTGTTTACTCATCGACAAAATAACCATCTTCGTGGTAATGCTGAACTGCTGTTGCTACGAATGATTCGTCACTAAGAAGTAATTATAAGTAGACAGTTGGTCGTAATCAAGTATTCATTTACTCATCATCATCAACCTCAAGGTTTAAACCAAGAATGGTTTGTTCCGGTCCCAAATAGGCAAATATTACAGCTGGTCACTCCAGCGCTTCCTCGGACGTCCCACACGTTATGCCCTCGGCTTATAGTTCCATAGTTGTTTGGGGATGCGGCAGTCATCCATTCGGCAAAGATCTTCCCACCAATTCAGCCGATACTGGGCGATCCTGTCGAGTATACTCATAATATTCAGTTCCTGCCGTATATGTGTGTTTTTTCTATGATCATGGAGAGTATACCCTGCCACGTGCCTGAGAAATCTCATTTCAGCCGCTTGGATCCGACTGCCCTGGCCTTTCGTTAAAGTCCAATTCTCAGACCTACAAAGAAGTGTGGGAAGAGCCATCACCTTGTAGAATTCTAGGCGTGTTCCTTTACTTGCTGACTTAAGGGTTCGCCTGATCGTCCCGCACATAAGATTGAACTTATGCACCACGTCGCTGCTTGCATTATAAGACACACTGTAGCCCAGGTATTCAAAACTGCTAACTTGTTCCAGGACGGTACCATCTATAACAATTTTTGCCCGTACGGGATCAGTTCCATAAAAAGCCGTCACCTTTGTTTTAATTGTGGATATCTGCAATCCAGAGTCTTTGCAGGTTCCATGTAACAAATGTATACCCAAGTAATCATTTACTCCCTATGTAATTCAAAAGAGTTAAAAATATTTTGAAATTATTGATAGTTCAAAGACATTAGTCATCGCATAATGTAAAACGTTTCGTGAATTTTACATGGTTTTTTCATCATCATCATCATCACCACTGCAAGGACTAGGCCTTAGACCTGTTCCCGAATCCATCTCCTCCTCGGTCTACCGACATCTCTCTTCCCAGTAGGGTAATAACACAAGGCAGACACAGGTAGACGGATATTAAACCATACGATTCAACTGTTCATACCATCTCCTTCTGTGGTCTTCAATCTTCTGGTGCAATGATGCAATGTTTAAATCGCGTCTAATATCCTAGTTCCTTCTCCGATCCAAGAGAGAACAACCTTGCGTCCCTCTTAGAAATTTCATTTTGACTGCCTGAATCCGCTGCACGTCCCTTTTATACCAAGAGTCCATGTCTCACTAGCACACAGGAATGTGGGGACAGCCACAGTTTTATAAAATTTCATTCGAGTATCCTTACGTGTTTTATTTATAGGTACCTATGAATCGTTCCACAGATGCGTCTAAATTTTGTTAACTTACTATCCCAGTCAATATCAGTTCCATATGAGATATTAAAACCCAGGTAATTAAAATGACTAACCTGATCCAAAACCTGATTATTCACGACTATCTTAGTTCTTATAGATACCGGCCCTGAAATGGCATCGTTTTAGATTTTGTAGCAGAGGTCTGTAGTCCATAGTCTTGTATGATGATATTGAACGTTAATATCGCCCGCTGTAACTGGTATTCTGTTCTATATCATTATTTTGTCATCTGCATAATGCAATGAATTCACACGAATATTTTGCTGAGAGTCAACTTTAGCTGTTCATTGCACATGGTTTTTACCGAGAAAAATGTTTTTAACGTGTTGGGGTGCTGACTGGTTTCCGGAAAAACCGGGGAACAGGAGAAACCTTATTTTCGCCGTGAATAATTATGTAGAAAACTCTTAAGATTTGACAAATGAAGCATGATAGCCTTCACTGATATCGAGAAGGCATACAAACACTCAGATGTAAACAATAATTGTTAACTAATTTTTTTCAAACCTTTGATAATGTTTGACAGTCACTAATGTATTGCGATGTACAAGGGTCGCATAGAATAAGTAGTCGGTTATATCATATTGTTGCGACTGTCTACTTGATCGTCGTAGGTACAGTGGAAAACAAAATACAAGACACCAATTAAGTCACTAATTATCAGCTTTAATTTTCACAATTAAACAGTTTATAATTAACTCGTACAATATTTCTAGCTAGATTTGTCCAGACGCAACAACAATGTCTATTAATAGAGTTTCACACAATTATTAACACAGTACTACTTCACGTCGACGAACACTCGGTCCGCACTAGCGAAAATCGCTCACGTAACTGAACTGACAATCTGTCTGCTATGGCTTTATATAGGCCCCGCAGAGATGCAGTACAGCTTTGTCTCCTTACTGCACGCCAGCGGCTTAATGTGTATCTCAAGTGTTCCTGGAACTCACTACGTGAATGACGCAACACAAGCTACACTGGACGGGGGGAGTGGAGAATGTTCTGTATTGTTCGGTACGTTTCTAGTAACAATATATTAGAACGCTTCGGAGTTATTAATGAGTTTTCAAATCGCAATAATAATTTAATATTGTTTGTGATAACAAAATAAAAGTAATCAACTGTCTCTGTTAACCTTTTCTTTTACAATTTTAAAATAATTTTCTCTTATACTCTAATACATAAATATTTTATTTAAATGAGTTGTTTTGTCTTGACGTTTATAAGTGTTTTTTTTTTTAAATTAATGTTTATAACAAATGATTTCACTTCCCTTTACGATGGATGATGCGATGTCGATGATCCTTGGAATATAGCTGTGGTTGTTCCTTCTGGATAGACGTTCAGGATTTCGCTGCTATTTCCTCCTGTTGTCCGGCGTTTACGGTCGTTCTCGGGTTGGGTACTTCTACAATTTGTAGTGAATTAATTTTAATTGTGACGTATTGTTTGTATTAAAAATACACAATACTCAATATACTTGAAATCTTCTTTTAATGTCTATGCGGACAATCCTGTACTATACGGTATTAGCACTCGATATTTAACCAACTCGCGAACTTTGTGACATTTGTGCTCGTGCGGTTTTGTAGACCAATCATTTAAACGGCAGCTACGACCACGCGTTCTTAGAGTTCAGAGCGAGACTGAATTGTACGTTGTGAAGAACAATTTCACAATGAGATTTTAGCCGAATCTCGAGCGTTCATTGGCTGAAAAATTCCCTTGGATCTTCAGTAAAGATACGTTCTTCCTGCAAAAGATTGTCTACGGACAAACTTAAGCTTGTAAATAAGACCTGTCTAATTTTATTACTTTTCTTTAGGCTCATAAAACTTTCTTTATAAGAAACCTCGTATATTTACTTCTTTAATTTATGACCAAATATTACCACTCGATAGGTCTTTTATTCGTGCGTATTCATGTCAGAATTTTTATTTTTACCAAAGTCATTTAATTTAATCTGTTTTTTTTTTTAATTATCCCGTAACATACTTACACATACCCGCACACGCGCACTCGCCGTATGCCTACGCATATTTTGCACTACTTCACAACAATAATAATTTGTTTACGGTCAAAATTTAACATAAACTAACAAATTTAACATTTTTATAATCATTTAACATTTAACATTTTAATAATCTTATTGCCTGTTATAAAGTGTCTGAACATGCAGTCTTTACTTAAACAAATTTTCATTGCAACATGCTATCATACGCTTAGAGTTAAATTACTACTTTATATGCAAATTCCACCTAGTGCAGTATAGTATAAGCAAATAAATAAACACATACATTTTGGAAAACGTATTCTGAATAAATTCGTAAAAATGATTGTACTCTGATTTTATAATTAACCATTCTCTGTATTATCTCTAAAGAAGAAATAAGATTTTGTTTTACAGCAAAACAAAACCTGCAGTTCCGATTTTTAATCTGTTAGTTGAGTAGAAACAATTTCTTTCTCATTTCAGTTTAATTTACTTTTCGGGAAGATATAAGTTTTATTATGACAATCATGCTTACATATTCTGCGGGGTATTACTATCGGGCCTCGGGCAAAGCAGGGTTGGTTTGGAATGGATTTAACGGAAAAGAAACAAGCGAGAAATACATGAGAGATGGGATTTAGAGACACGAGTTTATTCCGTCGGACAGAATAAAAACTGCTTTTAGCTTTTATGGCTGAATTCGTCTCGGCTGGCTTAAACTCGTCGAACTCCCCACCCGGTTTCTGCGTCTGACATTATTTGCTGACAGGGGCTTACGTGCGCGCGCGCGCGTGACATATGTTTTCCATCGTACAAACACTTGAGTTTGTTTCTTCAGAAGTTTTGATTTTCCACCTTCCATTAATAGATAAAGGACCTGTCGTAACCTTTCCGATAATAATTGCTCAAAAATGCTTTTGTTCATTACGTTCGTTTCGGAGCCACTTCTCTCTTAACTCCTGTCTGATTTCTTTCTAGAAAGTAGGCGTAATATCTATATATAGAAGCGGTGGTGAAAAATGGCTAATCAAGCCCCGGGGCGACCTGTATGTAATTTTGAGGCCCCAGTTACTGTTTAGTTTCTTATCATTTATATATATATATATATATATATATATATATATATATATATTGCTACGCCAATTACGTAACGCTCAGCAGGTGCAGTTACGTAAACGTTCTACACGTTTCTCGGCTAGCCGAGTAGGTGCAGCGCCTCTGTCAAGGCCGTGCACTCAAGTAGCTTCCAGACTGTTCGAGCACTCTTAGTTACGCAAACTATGTCGGCACCCGCCGAAAGAATGGAAAATTATTCTGAAATACCTACGTGCTATATATAAGGGTCTACGGCCGGCTCAGAAGTTAGTTACACCTGGCGATCTTGTAGAATGCGGATCAAGTGATTGTTGCGCACTAGTGGAAAGTTATAATCAGTGCGGAACTCTAACAGTTGACATTATTATTGCGTGTGGACAAATTTAACTTGAATCATTGTATTAGAGTGTCTTGTTGATTTCAAATTGTTATCTGTGACTCATTAAAGCTGGTGATTAGTGACTTCGTTGGTGTCTGTGACTCATTAAAGCTGGTGATTAGTGATTTCATTGGTGTCTGTGACTCATTAAAGCTGGTGATTAGTGCCTTCATTGGTGTCTGTGACTCATTAAAGCTGGTGATTAGTGACTTCATTGGTGTCTGTGACTCATTAAAGCTGGTGATTAGTGACTTCATTGGTGTCTGCGACTCATTAAAGCTGGTGATTAGTGACTTCATTGGTGTCTGCGACTCATTCAAGCTGGTGATTAGTGACTTCATTGGTGTCTGTGACTCATTAAAGCTGGTGATTAGTGACTTCATTGGTGTCTGTGACTCATTAAAGCTGGTGATTAGTGACTTCATTGGTGTCTGTATTTTGTTTCCACCGAACACAGACGACTATCCGTGAGACCGTTGTAACAATACTTATGACGTGGAAGAATAATTAGTCCTATTTGGAGTACGCATCGCATACAGATTTGAAACACCATGAAAAAACTAGGAATCGAGGAAGACATTTATAGAGTTTTATTTGAAGCATTGCAGGCCTACATATGGCTCGGAAATCAGGACTTTGAGGAAACTGTAGAGGAGCTACCTTGAAGCTTTTGAAATGTGGTGCTGGAGGACAAAATTAATTTAAAAATGTGTTGTTCCAGATAACATCGCGCGCACATCCTGATATTCTCTGTATGATTGGCTGATACCTGGCCGGCGAGATTATAAAGATAACCTTTGTTACCTGGCCGCCTTGTTGCTTTTGCCTGGTACAGGTGTCGGGTAGTGTTCGGCGTCCGTCTGTCGCTTCTCAGCGGCCTGAAGAAGATTTCCGACGGGGAATCGAAACGCTGCCGACGTGATGACGTTTCAATTCCCCGCACTAACGGCTCGGTTTGTAGTCGTAATTTTGGATTTATCGCCACCGGCCGTACGAGCTTCAGACAAAAATCCTGATATTGTGTTTGGCCTTGTGATTTGATAGCTTATTGCTTGTCCTGTTTAACCATACCCGTTATCATTACCTCTAGTTATTTTATAACGTAGGCTTGTACGACCGGTGTCAACAGTATTATGTCGAAATAAAACCGGGCTGGTAGGCCGTGGGCGGTTGCTGATAACTAGCGACATCCCACGTGTCAATCCCAGGCCCCGGGGATGTTCTTCAGAGCTGCAAAGCAACGAATGCTTATACGAGGTAAAAGTACTCGGATATTGTGCGGCTAACATCTGCCGTACTTATGTTGTTTGTCGCTTTGCGGCTCTGAAGAAGATAACCGGGGGGCTGGGACTGAAACGTAAGCCGACTATGTTGCTAGTTATCAGCAACCGCCCACGGCCCACCAGCCCGGTTTTATTTCAACTTAATAATGTTACCTCTAGATCAGTAATGTTACCTTTGAATTTATGGGGGGCATATATAACTGAGGACCAGTTCGATGGGCGCACCCCTCCCCACCCAATCAATGCAGATAGAAATATGCGGATTTCAACAGCCAAAGCGGGTTACAAACACTGTCGCTTTATAATAATCAAGTCCTGAACTGTCGCTTGTAATCAAGTTCCCTTGCGCCTATTTTTATCGACCGGGAACACCGAATCAAAAAAAGCTTTGCAGTATTTTTCATATAAATTTGTGAAATGTTTCACATTAGGAGTGGGTCGTCAACAATTTGTCATCATGCACACTCACGTTAATACTAACAAAATGTTAAACGAAAAACAAATGGTTAAACAGAAAAACATTGTAGTAAATATAAATTAAAGAACTTACCACAATAACACTATTTATTTTCATAAAATTCACAGAAATGTAAAACTGGAAACACTTGTGCTATCTATTTAAACGACGACAGCTGCCGCTTACAGTCAGTCTTACTTCGGCGATTACTTAGTTCAGTTTTAAGTGGCGATTTATTCCAGTGCGGTTCGAAGTATTGTGGCGAAGTGTTACGTGTTTTATAATTGTGCGGGACTCTATTAGTTGACATTATTATTGCGTGTGAACAATTTTTATTTGATTTGTTGTAAGAGACTATCTTGTTGATTACAAACTGTTTAATTGTGATAATTAAAGCTGGTGATTAGCGACTTAATTGGTGTCTTGTATTTTGTTTTCCACTGTACCATACGCAGGCTCGGCTCCAGGCAGGGCGCCCATTAGACCGTGCCACCGCGCCCAGGGCGGCACATTTTAAAGGGCGCCAGATTCCGGGATGTTAATTTTTGAAATTGAGGGGAAAAATAAAATTATTCACTTAATTTCATCACAAAATGTAAGACCAGTAAGAATTACTTTATGTATAAAGTCAGCGGAGTTTAACGGAGAGTCGAAAACTCGTAACTAGAGAACGTAAACTTGACAATGAGTGAAAATATTCCTAGTCGTAATTTGAAGGCGATCGCCGTACCTTTAGAGTAAGTTTAGTGTGCATGAATGTTTTCAGAGTTAAAATAGGGATGGGGCGGGCCTCATAAATACTGCACAGGGCGGCAGAAGCGCTGGGGCTGGCCCTGACCATACGACTATCAGTAGACCGTCGTAACAATATAGGTCTACTACTGACCTGCTGTATCTTCATACTACTGACCTGCTGTATCTTCACTGGTGTTGCAGCGATACTCGCAAATTTTAGTTTTGTTTACCTCCTTTTGATTAACGATTACGTTTATTTATTATACCAACAGAAACACATTACGAGCACAATATAATGAGTGTCAGTAAAGGGCCGGGCAGATGATTAGTCAGTATAAAATCGACAGCCTCTAACGTCAATAGACGGTAATTGCAATTATAGTTGTATTCTTTATTCACTCCGTTGTTTCAGTTGGTACATTAATTAATTCGTTTGTTGTGTTTGTCTACTGAGCAGAAAGTTATCAGAACATTTTTTTTTCCAAAGGCTGTACTGACGAATGTGTGTACTGAACTCTATTAATTAAAAATAAATAAAAAAAACTGGCTGACTGTAGTACGAGGGGGGGGGGGGACGACTCTACGATTCTTATTTGACATGTCAGTAAACGCGACCCTATTGTGATCGTAAATAACCACTGTATGTAGGGCGAGCATTGAAGCGACTCACTGAACCGGATCCCGATTTCATTAATCACAGTTCGCTTGTCAATGAAAAGGAAAAAAAATAAAAATAAAATTAAAAAATCTGTACGACTTGGTTGGAAGTGGTTTTTCATAGAAATTGAGTTGTCAGTTTTGGCTGGATCTTTAGTACCGTGATAACGACACAACTGTGGGCCTATCTGTCGTTGTGTGTATCGTATCAAGGGTACAGAGGACAAAGACATATGGGCACACAAAACCTGTTGACAAGGGCGTGGGAATTGGGAGGAGACAGCCTGGCTTTCAGGAGACACCGAACAAATTGACAGCAACACGCAGGTGCCAAGAGAGGGGATGTAACATGAGATTTTGCAAATCGTTATCAACTTGCAAGGATTAGCTGTTACCATTTGATCCATTGGCGTTCTCATTTGTCTCCACATGATGTTACTTTCCCATTATGTGAGAATGCTTTCAGTTCATTATCGCCATCACCACTCTAAGGACTAGGCCATAGAGGAGTTCCGGAATCCATCTCCTCCTCGGCCTACCCACATCTCTCTTCCCAGTAGTGTGATAACCCAAGGCAGTCACAGGTAGAAGGATATCAGGCATGCGATTCACGTGTTCACACCATCTCCTTCTGTGGTCTTCAATCTTCTGGTGCAATGATACAATGTTCAAATCGCGTCTAATACCGTCGTTCCTTCTCCGATCCAACCTTGCGTCTCTCTGAGAAATTTCATTTCGGCTGCCTGAATCCTCTGCACGTCCCTTTTACCAAGAGTCAATGTCTCACTGGCACACAGGAATGTGGGGACAGCCACGGTTTTATAAAATTTAATTTGGGTATCCTTCCGTGTTCTATTTTTCAGTTCCTTTCTGAAATCCAGTAGCGTAGCGTCAGTGTATATACGGCGTCCCCTGTTTTAAAATTCATAAACTTATTTAATTTATTTATTCTGGGTATTTTACACTTAATCCCAGAATTTATTTCACCTTTCATTAAACTATAATATTCCAGTCTGCAGTCACACGCAGTATGTATCTTGTGTTTTTTAGTACTGTATCTTTAGTCTCTCTCTCTCTCTCTCTCTCTCTCTCTCTCTCTCTCTCTCTCTCTCTCTCTCTCACGGTGAGTGTATCTCAGAACGTTTAAAATAACAAGTTCTGAAGTAACAGTGCATATGACGTACAGTATAACATGCAGAATGTTATAGCTCAGTTCTGCTTCAACTATTGTGGTGTTATATGGTTACATGGTCATTGCCAATGTTAATTCGTTATAATCCTAACAAAGCCGGTGCTGTTGAAGTTTTTGTGAAATATTTTTGTTGAGCTTTTTGTACGAACAATACAAAATGAACGTATTGTGTCCACCGTGTTAGGTAGTGTGATTACGGTCATCCATCGAGATGGGGGTCTTCTTCTTCTGATAGTTCCTATCCGTTTCATATGTTGGATGTCATACAGAGTATGTTAACTTTCTGTACTGTTGCACGGAATAAGTCAGTTGTATTCATGCCAAACCAGGTCCTTAAATTTCTCAGCCGTGAGATGCTCGGTCTCCCAACTCCTCTCTTTCCAAGTACTTTTCCCTGTAATATTGACTCCAATTAGTAAAATCTATGTTCATTTCTCATGAGATGTCCCAGATACTGAAGCTTTCTTATCTTCACTGTGTTGATAACTTTCCTTCTTTCTTCATCTTTCTAAGAACTTCAACATTACTTATATGTGCTGTCTATGAAATGCTCAGTATTCTACGGTAAAGCCACATTTAGAAAGATTGCAATTTTTTAGTTGTGGCTTCAGTCATAGTCCTAGAATCTACACCGCAGAAGAGTACCGAGAATACGAAGCAACGTAAAAGTCTCATGTTTGTGTTTGTTAAATCGTGACGTTTGAATAAACTGCTCATTCTAGTGTACACTGTTCTTGTCTTTTCAATTCTGCTCTTTATTTCTTGAGAATGGTCCCATTGTTCATTGACTATAGTACCAAGATGTGTAAATTGGTTTACACGTTCAACTGGCCTTTGGTTTATATTAAGGGTGCAGTTTGTGAACTTGTTCTCAGGTACAATCATTACCTTGGTTTTATTAACATTGATGTCTAGACCATATCTACGGGTGCTCTGTCACTGTATGAGATGGGGATTTTAGCACGGAAATCGCATTGTGCAATGGTACTCGGTTTGAAATATTGAAATTTACTGTTTCATGTTTAATTAGTAGATTGCAAACGGTAAATAAAAAAAAAATATAGTTTTAGCCTACTCCATCGAACTTCGGCTTTAACGATCGTGTCAGTGTCTTGGTTTAAATCTTCTGTCCGCCCGTCATCATCGCCGACACAGTCACGTGTGCAGTGGTTATTCAGTGATACAGCGCAGTGCCGCACTTCTCGTCTCGTCTCGTTCCGCATTAATTTATAAAACTTTGCTGCACAAAGTGTAAACACATTTTCTTTGCGTCACACGACAGCAGCAAACTTAGTTTGTAAATTACGTACCAAGAGTTGTTAGTTGCCTGCACCTGCATAAATTGGGTCACACACACACACACACACACACACACACACACACACACACACACACACACACACACAATCCTACAAGTACGTACATTTTGTATGCAGTTGAGTGGAATATCTTCTTGTTCTTTTCTTCTTATTTTCTTTCTTCTTCTTCTTCTTCTTCTTCTTCTTCTTCTTCTTCTTCTTCTTCTATGGCGGCACAGTTCGGAGTCGAACCTTAGCCTCCATAATCATCCGCCTCCATTTTTCCCTGTCCTTGCCGATCGATGACCATCAAGCAAAGTATCAGCATCCCTCGGCACTGCGTCAATCCAGCGATGCGAGTCTTTCGACAGGCCTTCTACCCTCGATTTGACTAAACAGTACCTTCCTAGGTATTCGGTTGCCTTCCATCCTAATGATGTGTCCTGCCCATTGCAATCTATGCAGTCGGATGGTGGTGGCCATATCATTGTCTTTATATAGCTTGTATAGTTCCTCAGTGTTACGCATTCTGCATATCCCATTGACTTGGATTGGTCCATATATTCTCCTCAAAATTCTCCATTCAAAGGTATTGACTTTGTTAGCGGCTTGTTTGCTCGGAGTTCAAGTCTCGTGGCCATATGTTATCACCGGTCTAATCATAACTTTATGTAATGTGACTTTTCACTAAAGGTGTATATATTGCTTGTCTTGAATATAGTTGTCAACGAAGCATAGGCCTATGCTCTATTTACGGCCTGTATCCTTTTCCTTATTTCTTCATTATCTTCTGCCAGCCAATATCCCAAATAATTAAACCGATTAAATATTTCCAGGTTTAGTGGTTCGATTTCAAACTGGTAAGGTTTCCTGGATTTCCTTCTAGTGGTGATCACAATCTTTGTTTTACCTGTATTCACCTGTAATGCTATCTCTTCTGCTTCACCTTTGAGTTCCTGGAAGGTCTGTTTTGCTCTTCGTGGAATATTTTATATCGGTGTTATAATAATAAAATCCTTAAATTCGTAGTGACCGACAATCAGCGAATTTTTCCAGTGAAGGGTTTGTGAGGATCGGTCACAAAAGTATAACACAAATTTTAACTTATTTGTGTCGACGTTTCGACAGTGTTTGTTGTCATCATGAGGACCTGTGTATGAATACAAAAGAAATATCAAACACAACAGAACAATTATTTGAGTGAACGTGTTTGTGTATGTGAGTGTGTGCGTGTGCGTGCTTATGTGTGTATCCTTGTATATGTGAAGGAGTTGAGATAGGTTGTTTGTCATCAAATACTTTCTTTAAAGACAACGAGAAAATTATAATATCATAGAACTTAATTTATACAATATTACAATTTAAATTACTCATAATGTAATGGTATTTGTAATTAATTATAAAAGCAGTATCAACAATTAAATATTAGAATTGGTACAGAAAACGTTTATACAAATCCCTGTCAACATGTAGCATAGTAAAATATATTATAGCTAAATACAGATTATAGGGATGTTCAATTATGTAATTATTAAGTTATTTTTATCATATTTATTAAACCATCTGTTAGTGTGTTGACTCTAAAAACAACTTATGGTAGTTGTCGTTTTAAATGGACTGTTGAGGATAAGCGTGATGTTTTACGGGCGAACTGTGAGTGTGTGTGCGCGCGCGCGTTTGTGTCTGTAAATTTCAACGGTACATGTCGTAAAAATAATGTACTACATTGTATATGTAATTTAAAACAAACATGAAGTAGGAAATATTAATTGAACACCCTGTAACTGTACGGGTTTAAGACTAACATTTTCAGCCAAGTGTCACCTGATATGAAATGGAAAGCCCAAGGGAAAGGAAAGGGTTTCGCCTTATAAAACAGATTTCATAAGTAGCCCAGTCTGTTTCCTAGGTCAAGGAAATGGTGATCCGTGTTTTTAGCGTTAAACACTCTGTTGCTCTTTGTAATCTTTTCTGTTTTACCGTTTCGATAACCATATCATCTAGTCCCATTGCATTCCCCTACTATTATCATTATTATTACTATGGATTGTTCTTTGTGTTAATGTTACTGTTTTCTTTTTGTCTAGGTGAGTTCGTTGCGTATTGAAACATACCGTACCCAGTGCCTGGATAAAGTGAATAATTTTTATTAGAATTATTTTCCGGGCTGTTTGGCCGTGGTCCAAAGTTTGTGACAAAACCAGACATTTTGGCAGTGCCATCTTCAGTGGAAACGAGTCAACGCTAACGTGGGATGATACCGATCAGGACCACAGTACGTTCCGGCAGACTCGTTTCCACTGAAGATGGCACTGCCAAAACGTCTGGTTTTGTCACAGACTTTGGACCACGGCCAAACAGCCCGTGAAATAATTTCAATTAAAATAACACTGGCCGTGCAAGCCTTTGTACAACAATGTGAGTAATTATCATACAGATCTTTTCCTACTTTATTAATTCTATACTGATGTAATATGTAAGGATTACCTAGACCAGTAGGTCTAGTATAAAGCAAGAGTATAAGGAGAGCATTGGAATGGCTACCGATTTGTAGGACCCGGGTTCGTTGCCGGGGGCGCACCGTAATTTATTTAAAGTGTGTTTTTTAAGTTAACGACTTTTCAGTAAATATTTGTATACTTACTATCTCGGCAATGTAACTAAAATAATCACCGTTTTCGATTTCTGGTTTTCGGCTCTGTTGTTATATATCTTGTCACCATCATAATCTCCACTTCAAGGAATAGGCCGAAATTGGCTTGTAACGTTGTGCGACGTCTCTCCTCCAATCGATTGTTACAATAATCTTTTAGGTGACATTCGGTTTATATGTGCCTAAATATTTCTCAAGTAACTTCATTTCTGCAGCCTGAATCTTCATTTCCTCCTTCTTCCCGAAGATTTACGGCTCACAGCCATAAAGGAATGTCGGAATAGCCAGTGTTTTATGAAACTTCATGAAGGTGTCCGTCGTAGCCTTGTTCTTCAAAGCTCTATGGCTTGTACCACAGATCCACGTGAACCTTGCCATTCTCTGTGACAGTTGAATGAGATACTGTATCCCAAATAGACATAATCACAAACCTTTTAGGTTTTATCGTCGACAACTATCTTCGTTCTATTGGGATACTGATCGATTAAAGTCGTAGTCTTTGATTTAGAAACACAGGCTCGCAACCCATATCCCTACAAGACGTTACATAATACAAATATCTTGACCTCTGAATCTGACTTTCTGTCTCTTGAACAATGAATTCATCACCCAAGTGAAGTGTGAGGAAGACATTGTAAACTTGATCGTACCTCTGAATCTGACTTTCTGTCACTTCATCACCCAAGTGATGAAGTGTGAGGAAGACATTATAAACTTGATCGTACCTCTGAATCTGACTTTCTGTCTCTTGAACAATGACTTCGTCACCCAAGTGAAGTGTGAGGAAGACATTATAAACTTGATCGTACCTCTGAATCTGACTTTCTGTCACTTCATCACCCAAGTGAAGTGTGAGGAAGACATTATAAACTTGATCGTACATCTGAATCTGACTTTCTGTCACTTCATCACCCAAGTGAAGTGTGAGGAAGACATTATAAACTTGATCGTACCTCTGAATCTGACTTTCTGTCACTTCATCACCCAAGTGAAGTGTGAGGAAGACATTATAAACTTGATCGTACCTCTGAATCTGACTTTCTGTCACTTCATCACCCAAGTGAAGTGTGAGGAAGACATTATAAACTTGATCGTATAAAGAATGAAGTCATAAGAGAGGAATTACAAGATTTAACTTCAATAACAGATTGAAATTAAAAAATGTCAGATTCAAGACTGGCCAAACAAAAGCTATAGGACAGAGGTGTGTGGGTAGACACAGTAACAGATGACTGGAGGATCTATGATCGTCCAGTCATAGAAGAAGATGCAGTATGTTGCTTGTGCCACGTGATGTGGTCCACAAACACAGACACATAACTCTTTCCTCTCTGTACCTCCTCCGTCTCCTCCTTCTCATCGCCCGGCATGCACTGGCGTCCGTAATCTCCAACCGGACATTATTTACTGGCTGAAGGGTCAGCCCGGGATTCGTCGCCGGACGAGCCGCAGATATCACGAAAAAAGCATTCTTCCTATATATGTCTTCACCTGTCTTTTGTGTATATAATTCCGGCTGTACAATGTCTACCCATTTTCCGGAACCAGCGATTACAGAAGAGATTGAATTCTCATCTTCCACTACTGCTTGTCCATCCAAAGATCTTCTTCAATTTCTTGTTCCCTCAATATAGTCTGAATTTCTTCTATCCAGGTGATAGGTGGTCTTCCTCTTTTCCTTCTTCCTGGTGGGGTCCATCCCATAACTCTCCTTGGCAATCTTCCCTGTGCCATTCTTTTTGTGTGCCCGTACCGTTGTAATTTTTTTGTTTGGATAAAATCAACAATTGAATTTTTCACATTCATTCTGTCATTAATAACTTCATTTCTAATTTTATCACGTCTGGATATTCTTGCCGAACGTCTCCAAAATTCCACCTCTGCTCTCATTAATTTTGTTCTTGTGTGTTTATTAGTTGTCCAAACTTCTGAACCCTAAGTCATGATACTTCTAATAATGGTTTTAAACATTTTGGTTTTAGTTTCTGTTGTAATTTGCTTATCCCACAGGATTCCATTCAATGTAGATATAGCCATCTTTCCCAAATTAATTCTGGATTGTATTTCTTTATCTTGCTTCCCATTGGCCGTAATTCTTCTTCTTCTGCACTACAAGGATTAGGCATTTGCCTGTCCCTGCCTTACTCCTAAGCTGCTTCGGTGGCCGTAATTTTCACCCTAAATACTTGTATTTCTCTGTAGGCTATATTAAATCTTCCTCATGTCTTCCTCCAATATCAATCCTTGATGAAGGTCACCTATTGCCAAGACGGACAGAAATTGCAGTGTGTGTAGAACAGGAGCTGCATCGTATGACACGTGTTTATCAGCGAACAAGGAAATAACACGCCAGCGTTACAGCTGATGAAACAGGAAAACCAATGTTATCTCGGTATGTACCGCAGCGGCTGCTGACGCATTAACGCCCCTGCAACAAGATAATGATAAATAATTCTGTGTTAAACACGTTTTTAATTGATTTTTTTTAATCATACATAGGTTTTTATTGAAAATACATGGTAGGATATATCAAAATAACGATACATTCAGAAAACATCACACTTCTTTATTTTTGAAAGAGGCGCCAACAAATTCAAGCTTCCCTCGGGCGCAAACTTTTCTGCATGATAAGTTATTACTGCGGACACCAGATTCGTCAAAACACGTCTTTTAAATTACCTTCCTAGATTCCGAATAATAGCCTACTTCTGGAGTTCTCACAAAAGAGCCTCCACAACATGTGTGTAGACTATAAAAGCAGTTAATACTGAGTAAGCTACTAATACAAAACAAACCGTTAACACGTGTATTCACTTACTCCAACGTGTAATTACTATACTACTCTTTACTAGGCTAAAGAATTCAAAAAAATTCTCTTAAAATGTATTTATATAATAAATAGAATATGTGGAAGACTATTCCAAAATGGCTATTAAACATTTGGCAATGTTTCTTGGCAAAACTATAGACAAATTAAATTGTGAAATTGCTCTCCTGAAAAGTTGTGTTTCTGGACATAGACTAGTGCTATTACTAAATTAATAATAAACCGAGTGAGATCGTAGGCTACGTTTCAATCCCACCCTAGGAGATATTCTTCAGGGCGCAAAGCGACAGAGTGTTAACCAAACATGTACGGCAGATCTTGTGGCCGAACGATACCCGACAACTTTTGATGTGTTAACTTCTTATAGCAGAGGAGAGGGAAAAAATTTACACGGGAGTGAATCTGTAGAATGTGACGTCACCAGAAAGGAATGCGACGAGAATCCGTAACAATTTTTAGTTAAGCCATGAGTTCGATTCTGGTTTTTATATTGTATTTGGCTGGATGTTTTTGATGTGTCAAAATTCGATTTAGTATTTTTGCTATTTTATAAATTGTAAAACAATTAATTATTCTACTACGTACATTAATTATAATATAATATATGCCATAAATATTGTAAATAAATAATATATAATTATAATATAAGTATATAATAGTTATCACATTCTACTATTCAACTAAATATTGCGTAAATCATATTGTTACATTGGAAAACACATTTCTTACACATTATTTGTTTACGTATGACTATTAGGCCTACATTACGTATGACTATTATTTATATTTTATGTTGACTACTGAAAATAAAACGTAGTGTGATGTATAAACAAATGTGTATTTATGATCACTGTAAATATCGATTTCTCATAATAAAACACACATAAACACTACTATCCCCTCATTTCATTTAATTATCTGCTTACTCTTATTTGGATAGGAAATTATTATTTATAGCAAAATCTCTTATTTCAGATAGGCCCCCTACATACCTACGAGTAATATTTTACTCGTTGAATCAGTTCACTTGCCACTCAACACTGAAGTCCTCACTTCTGGCGTGTGTCCCACGACACGCTCAGAATTTTTATATTAATTATTAATATTGCAGAACGGTCACTTATAAAGACAACTTATATTATTCAGTGACCATGTTATTTAAGTTAACACTTCTGTCGGCAGTCCCGCGACTGCCAGATTTAATTTTTTTTTTCGTGTAAGAGCTACCACCGCACCGGTCGGGTATCGGGTGTATCTGCCGTACTTGATTGGTTAACACCGTGTCGCTTTGCGGCCGAGGGTGGGATTGAAACGTAGCCGACGACGGCCAAACAGCTCGGTTTTTATCAATTTAATAATGTTGACGCGGACCGTGTAAGCTTATAACATAACATAGGGTAATTCTGCCCAAAGGTAGCGAACTGATCTTAGAACTTCATCTCAAGCGACACCAAGAGACTGGCGACAGTCCCTGCAGTACAGAATAATTTGTCTCGGGAATACATTTCCCGTGCCGTATGCAGATTATTCGGCGATTTACATAACTGTCTGCTGTACGGTGATTGGCTGACACATCGAGAGATGTCATGAGACGGTAATGTCATTAGAGGCTTTACATGACATTGATTTAAACTGCTTTAAATGATTGAGCCTAAAGTAATGAAGACGTGTCGTATTCTCTGGCTCTCTCTTCCTCACCGCTTTGCGTCGCTTTCAATACGTAACTGTATTGTGGATTGTGAAACTGAGCGTGGGGCTACATGATCATACACAGTGGTGTAAATATCAGTACCCCTGTCACCACCCAGAGCTATTTCAACGAAATTCCATAATCACTTAACGTAGGCGGGCCACAGACCTCTGCTACAAAATCTAAAACAATGGCATTTCAGAGCAGGTGTCCAATAAGAACTATGGTAGTCGTGAATAATCAGATTTTGGATCAGGTTTGTCATTTTAATTACCAGGGTTGTGAGATCTCATATAGAACCGATATTGATTGGGATAGTAAGCTAAGAAAATTTAGACCAATCTGTGGAACGATTCATAGGTACCTGAAAAATAAAACACGGAAGGATACTCGAATGAAATTTTATAAAGCTAACAAAACTGTCCCCACATTCGTGTATGTTAGCGAGACATGGACTCTTGGTAAAAGCGACGTGCGGAGGATTCAGGCAGCCGAAATGAAATTTCTAAGAGGGATGCAAGGTTGTTCTCTCTTGGATCAGAGAAGGAACGAGGATATTGGACGCGATGTAAACATTGCATCTTTCATCACCAGACTGAAGACCACAGAAGGAGATGGTGTGAACACTTGAATCGCATGCCTGATATCCGTCTACCTGTGACTGCTTTGAGTTATCACCCTACTGGGAAGAGAGATGTCGGTAGACCGAGGAGGAGATGGTCTAAGGCCTAGTCCTTGCAGCGATGATGATGACTTAACGTACGCCTATTTCTAAGTCAGTTGCGTGTGTTAAAATACAGCTTATATATTGTGTTGTAGGCCTATAAATAATTACATGGGAAGAATATAGAATATCTCATTTGTCCTGAGAGAAATAGGGAGCCCAGCCTTGAAGCTAGTCTCATGCCCGCCTAAAGGCAAATTGCATCCCCCCCCCCCACACTCAGGAGCGCGTCCTAGCTACGTCAGTGCTCCGACATACTCCTAAATTAAAAGGTCCATTAAGCTACAATATATACAGGCAACGAGACTCGTCATCAGCGATGTTTTTCTGAAACTCATCGACCATTTGGGTTGTTCACCGTAATTTTCGTACTTAATAACCTATGTGGTGGCACTCCAACACTTTGAGAGTTCGTTTCGTGTTTAAACATTTGATTATGCTTAATGTTTATTTCTTTATTTCAGTTCATTGTTTTAAACGAACGACAGCAATCGCTTCCGTGGTTGTTGATGACTTTAGTGATCGGAAAGTTTACCTACTTGATTTTAAAGGTTTGGATGTTAAAAGTTAGATTTTATAAATATAACAGTTTTTTAAAAATATAAAAACATATTCAGACATGTTAGATTATATGTTAACAATTACACTGTTTTGTATAATGTAATCTTTTATAGATAAAGAAACATCACATTAAAAACAATCTAATCGTGAACCCTAAAGCACATAATACAATGTATGTTAACAATAAAAAATAAATCGTACAGATAGACAACTCGACCAATTCAGACACCAACAACCACGGAATCGATTCCTAAAATTCATTTAAAATGTTGAACCGACATAAAAAAATTAATAATTTAAACCTTAACAAACTGTCAAAGTGTCAATGACGACAAGCTTATCATAACTTTAGAGATGTTGAATGTTTTAAGCAAGTTATAGTTCTTGTTAAAGTACGTTATTTTTTACGTGAGATCCGGCAAGAAAAACTTGTAATTTTGCCGAATTAAAGTCAAGGAGCTGATAGTTTACCTGTGCTAAGACGACGATTCAAACTATATAGATATCAGAATAGAGGAGTCATGACGTAGACAACCCTGTAAAGGGAACAACTGTTGACGAAAAATATAGAGTAACAGGCTCTGCCTTCATTTTATGGCGCGTGCGTTGCTTTTTTTTGTAAGGCTGCCAAATAATTACGTTATTTAGCAAACGTTGATTGATTGCCATCGTTACGTTAATATTACTAATTTGAAAACATTACAGTAGGCCTAGCTTTTATTTCTATAAATTTTAACGATAGAAGGTTTAACAACGATCAGCCAATAAGTATAACACAAACTTTACATTATCTATATCGACGTTTCGACAATATTTAATGTCATCATCAAGACCTGTGTACGGACTCGAGAAAAAATACCAAACACAAGAAGATTAAAGATTAATTACTTGAGTGAATGTCTGTATAATATTTACCTTATTTCTTCCGTCGTGGGACTTCGTGTTGCGTTCGATTTGATTAACGCGTTTCGAAACATATGTTTCGTCTTCAGAAATAAATAAAAAAATCACTCTTAGCGAGGTCGTTACGTATATTCGCTAAGATATACTGAGTAAATATTATGTAAATATTAAAAATTACATATTCGCTAAGAGTGAATTTTTATTTATTTCTGAAGACGAAACATATGTTTCGAAACGCGTTAATCAAACCGAACGCAACACGAAGTCACACGACGGAAGAAATAAGGTAAATATTATACAGATTTTGTCAATAAGTGACTTGGATACCAATTCAAACATGTCTTTGAGTGAACGAGTTTGTATATGTGTGTGTGCGCGCGTGTGCGTGTTTAAATTAATAATAGAAATACTGTATATTTAAATAAATAAATAATTGTTTTTAAGAATAATTAAGGACTAATTACATTATCTATATTTTAAATTGTAATAGTGTATTAATTATGTTATTGGAATATTATAATTTTGTCTTGTATGTATTTAAGTAAAACAATATGTAAGGAATGTAATTAATTTTTGCTGATGTAAACAAACTGGCACACACACACACACAAACTCACTCAAATAGTTGATCTGCTTGTGTTTGATATTTTCTCTTGTGCCCGTACACAGGTCCTGATGATGACTTTAAATATTGTTGGAACATCGAGACAAATAATGTAAACTTTGTGTTATACTTATTGGTGGATCCTTACTAAACCTCCCATTGTTAAAATTTATTGATCGACGGTCACTGCTGAATTAAGGATTTATTTCTACAATTTTTCTAAGACTAATTTTAACGCCGACAACTGGCTTACAAATAGTAGGCGGTACGTTAAGTGATATGGAATTTCGATAAAAGTTTTATTAGCTCTGGGGGGGGGGGGCATTTATCGTCCTCAATTACCGATTAGTGAAATGAGCGTTTTTTGTTAGCTTTTCTTTTCAGATTCAGATATTATGTAAAATATAATTATGTATGACATTATGTTACTATGGCAACGTAAACGTAAACTAAACGAAACTGTAAACATAATTATGACATTGTATATGATATTCAGATGTTATATAAAATGCTAATATTAGTAGTCTGTAGACATTAATCGTTTTGAGTCGCCTATGTGTTTAACTTCTGACAGATCCACAAACTGTACAGAGGTAACACATTGCCAACAAAATTCTCATACATGTATAAGCCTATATATATGGTGAGACTTCCGTTTTGAAAACGTCTGTTCGTAGTATCTAAAATTCGGCAAGAGTTTGTATGATAATCTAAAACCTAATATTATATTCTAATGATTCTGTTTCCTAAACAGTCCTATTTTTAACATCAGAACGTTCCGGACGGGAAGTTCTGGAAGTCGTTTTGTTTGAGTTGACGCCACAAGAAGATTAAATATCGGTATGGAGAACCATAAAAGGTCTGGTTTTTCATAAAACATTGGACCTTGGCCAAACAGCCCGGGAAGGAATTTTAACAACAAACTACTTCTTTGTTGCCGATAATGTAGTATACACATAGAAATATCCATAAAATTAATGGCTTGTAAAAGTTAATGTTTGATCTCCATTAAGTAGTGGTCAAGTTACCAAAGTTTTAATATTATGATGTTCGTAATCAAAACATCACAGCAGGTTTTAGTGTGTATGAGTGTACACCGTGGAAAAAATTTTTCAACTTTCCTATGGAGCGTTGGGTTTCGGCAATTTCCATTTAAAATGCGTGCAAACGTAAGAAAATAAACATGAGTGAGGCCAGAAATAACGCGAATTGTGTGTGTGTGTCCTGCCTGCCTTTTTATTGCGGTAACCATAATAATAAAACTTTACATAATTGAGATATGCTTGCCTGCCAGGAACGATATATTTTCACTCATACAAGATTTAAATTAAAATGAAAAAATTATAATTTTATTGCCTGGCAACAAAATTATTTTATTTTTAACAATTACCATTGTTTGAAAAAGTTTAAATGAATTTTCAAGTACTTTACTCTTGTTAAAACGTAAAACGTTGCAGGTAAACTACTCCTTCCCCTTAACCGATCTTCATCAAAATCAATAAGCCTTGAGTCCTCTACAATTCAGGACTGTATGCAAAACATTGTTTGATTATGTTTGAATTTGCGGCAGTTATCATTCGCCATCGAAAAAAATCTACACACAGACACACACACAAACACTTTTCTGAAAATGACTTTTCTTCTGAAAAGTCATGTTTAGAGGGTAGTACAATTAGAATCAGCTCTTATCTCGAACACGATTTTTTGCGATCACCATACTTCCATTTCCTTACGGAACATGGAAGTAAAAATTATATATATTTTCTGTGAAAGTATTATAATTTCTGTGAAACGTGCGTCAGGTGAAAATAAACCTACTTGCAGTGTATTTATTTGAAGATATTACATGGGAGACCTGCAGGAAACTCTAGGCCTAGTTCTAGTACGAAAGTAGGTGCTGGTGGTTGTCAGAGCAATGCGCTGTCGGAACGAAGGCCACTGTATCGCAATCAAACGGAGAGCACAATATGTAACGAGATGATTCAGGTAGGCGGCTAGCCTCGTCGCAGGGCCCTCCTCCACCTTGGACGCCTCGCCTCGGGGCCATCACTGCTCTGTCTCCGCAGCACTAACTGCGCAGTTATTGTGCTGTGATGTGACATGTTGTATTATGTAATGACGGCAACAACTCTTTTGCACGTACTACAAATAGCCTTGGTTAATTACACGCATGCGTGAGAGAGAGAGAGAGAGAGAGACACAGACAGAGTGAGAGAGATTGAGAGAGGTATTTATTACCCATGAAATGGAATAAATATGACAAAACAGGTGTGTTTGTATGAAATACTCGTATAACGGTAACTTAAGTACAAATAGAAAAGATAACAGCATTTGCATATAGAAATACAGTTTAATGAACAGTTAGTTATGTGTGCACTTGGATTTGTAGCAGTTTCTTTTCTTGATGTAGCCTATAAATGACTTTATGTAAATGTCTCTTATTTTTACCTTTTATACATAACTGTTGTTGACAACCTTTGAACCATCCAACAGCTATATCTTGCTTGAGCGAGTTTAGTAATTGATATTTCCCCTGGATGTGTTACTGGCATGTCGCGGAGAGAAATGATGATTGGGGCTGCCATCTTTTGGCTTAACGACCAACCCGATTTTCTGTCTGGGCTGTGTCCCATAAACTGGCTGTCTTACCGAATCAAGGACACCAATTTTTCCTGTTTGAAATATCCATCCGTCATCATCATCATCATCATCATCATCATCGTCGTCATCGTCATCGTCATCGTCGTCATCATCATCATCGTCGTCATCATCATCATCATCATCATCATCTTTACAACACGGCATGGGTGAGGTGCTGCCTGTTCCGCCTTCAAAGATCCTCCAGCAATCTCTTCCTGGATCTATCCACACACCTGCGTCGTACAGGTTTGTACTTCCAGACTTGTTTGGCCAGTCTGGAATCTAACATTCTTTCTAAGTGTTCTTTCCACCGTTGCTTGTAATTTTTTAATTTTTCATTCAAGTTAGAAAAATTAATGAACGAGGCCCTTATGGCCTCATTTCTTATACGCTTAAGTTTAGAACACCTTTTAACTCCTCTTACGAACGCCATTTCCGAGGTATGTATCTTACTGTCTTGTTTCTTGTTGTTGTTCACAATTGACACCCGTAGAACACTACAAGGACTGCCACAACTTTGTAGAACTTAAGTTTGTATCTTGACGTACCTTGTTTCTGAAAATACGGTTGATTGTCCCACAGATAGTCTGTGTTCATCGTCATCACAGATAGTTCCCAGTTCATGTAAGTTTATATAAACGGGCCTTCTCAGGCAAAATACACTTTCTACTTCATCTCTGAGGTGAATTTGTGGCGGGCATCGTGCCAGACTAGACACTGGTGATGGTCTGCGATCGTGGGACCGAAACGTTTATCAACAACGACAACTGTGGACCACGGCCTAACAACATTGTCGAAGCCTTAAGAACTTGCAAAACGTTATCAGTTAAAGAATGACAGTGAAACTTCACTTCTTCAGTTATAGAGATAAAGAATGCTACTGAAACTTTGACGGCATTTAGATGGAGTCTTCTTGTTAAAGGAGCCCAAGGCGGGCGGCTATCTATTGTAATCATTACTATGAATGAAACATACATAAACGTCCTACTCGCTAAGTTATGCTAAACCTACCCCGCTTGTCCTCAGTGATGACGTCACGTCGTGCGCTTGTGGAATTCATAATCGGCGTAAAATAAAACGTCCTACAAGTTGTTTGCACAGCCATTATAATTGTTGGATAAACGTGTTGCAGGAAGAAGGCGCGATGTCGCGGGACTGAGGCCAGAGGGCAGAGGTGGAGGCCAGGCCGCGGAGGTGAACGCACGACAAGTTAGCCGTGGTCATCCTCAGCCAGTCGTCCAGCGTCCTATCAAGGAAAACAACATGCCGCGATCTTCGAGATTTCATCAAAACGTTCGTGCAGTTCTTGTTTATTTAAAAATTTATGCATTCGTTCATCGACACGTATACTGCCGTCTTCAAAGTAGTCTCAGTCGAATATAACACGATTAAGCCATCCGTTTTGCAGTCTCTTCAAAAATATTTCAGGCATGCACTTTTTGCTACAGCCTTCAGCTCGCTTAGCGATTTTCGTTTTACGTCCTCAACGGTAGCGAAATGTTGTCCTTTCGTGGAAATTATTACTATTGGGAGGAGGAAAGATCGCGTTGGAACGCATCTGGTGAATTCGGCAGTTGCCGTGTCATCGTTATGACGTTTTCTTTTGCGTAGCCTGAGAAAATTATTAACAAGCAATGTCAAGCGTCCAGAAGCATTATCGGGCTGCAATTTCCATAAATTATTCTTCCGTAAATATGACCGTTTTCTACAAATAGTTTTATACAAATGGCGTAAAATGTCCGAATAGTACTCTTTATTTACCACTGCGCGTAACGATCAAATTTCGTGGAACACAAAAACATAATCTTTCTCTGACAACCACGATCTTCAACTCATTTACGGCAGTCTTTGAAGCTTGTAAACCGCTTGTTCACGCACAGCAGTCTCGCTAGAAGCCTTCTGAACACGTTCACCAGGACAGCAATTTATCTCACAGTTTATACAAAATTTAATCCATGTTCTTCAACCTAGCATTATAGAATGACAAAAAAAAAATCGCCTAATAACCTAAGAACGACTTACTCAAATAGGTGTGAAATTTAAACTAGGCATCAAATAGGGCTTTAATTTTTAGGTGATTGTCACTAACATGTGTTCCATCATCACATAAAAACAGTTTTGTAATCGGAGACTTGTAGCGATGTAAATTGCAAAATTGCACAAACGTTTTGATCAAACCTCGTATGTGTGTGGGTGCAATCCTCTGCTAACCAGCTTACAGTCAACGATAATCCCTTCTACATAAATAATATATTGTGGCCATGGCATTAATTCTGACGAACGGTTCGGTGACCTTTGATGATGAAACCGTTGTTTTCCTGAACAGAAAGCGACATAAGAGTATACCGTACAGCAGTCATAGGCAAGCTTTGAATTTATTCAAAGGCAAGCAATGGAAAATAGATGGACGTTACAAACATTAACTGTCGTGGAAAATTAAAAAGATTAACGACGTGGTACACCGAATCAAAACAGCTTTGGAATATTTTTCATATAAGTACGTAGGCTTTCACGGCCGGTGTCACTATAATTATTTAAAACTTCCGGGCTGAAAGGCCGTGGTCGAATGCTTGATGTTCTGCAGCTAGACGTTTCGGCCACACCACCGGTGGCCATCTTCAGTTGCTTGTTCCCAGTTCATTGGGAGACGTGTTCGGCGTACCATCTATTTCGAACATTTTTTTTTTTTTTGCTACTGAAGATGGCCACCGGTGGTGTGGCCGAAACGTCTAGCTGCAGAACATCAAGCATTCGACCACGGCCTTTCAGCCCGGAAGTTTTAAATAATTATTTTTCATATAAATTTGTGAAAATTTTTCACATTAGGATTAGGTCATCAACAATGTGTGTGGGTTTTAACACACACGTTAAAACTAACAATACTTTAAACGAAAAAATTCGTTAACAGGAACACATTTTAATAAAAATAAGTTAAAGAAGTTACCACAATAACAGTACTTATTTTTATAAAGTGCACAGAAATGTAAAACGTGAAAAAAAATTACATTTAAAACATAAATAAAGATTTTAGTTCCTTTTATTGAAAAATTAATTTACAGTAATTATTATATTACAAGAAGGTAAAATTTGAAACGGCTTGTACCAGTTTATAATACAGTACTTCGAAGCAGGTACAATGTGGGTGCGTCCTTCGTTCAAAATAAAATAAAATTACAATTTGGTTCGTGGGCGTGTCTCACCTTATCGACGGACAGGGGTGCCGACTGCTGCCTTACAGTATTAGACTTAACATAAGGTATATTCAGTGGCTCAGGCTGTACTACTTTTATAGTTTTCTGTATTTCTTGAATTACGTACTTGCAAATATTGTCTTCTTCAGAATTAAATGTTACGATTGTAAAATTGGTAATTTATTTATTGGAAATCAGAACATACTACCTTCCTTAAGCGAATCTGCTGATTATTAATAATTAACTTAAGAATTGTAGAACAGAATGAAGTGATCACATGTTCCATCAGCCAATGTAACCTCTTCGTCCATAAAGGTCGGACGGACAAAATCTTCTTAATCTCCTGTTGATTTCGGGCTGTAGAAGATCACGGGTAGCGGGTTTCGATAGACGTTAGGTCTTGCATGGTGTCTGGTGTCTTGTTTGTGAACGACTTCACGGACATATGGATATGGAAATCTGTAGGGTATGGTTGGACAACTTCAGAAGGTTGGAAATTAAGGAGTAATGATTAAATATATCAAAGTATAGAAAATATAACAAAAACAATGAGAAAAAGATTACTATTATTTTTTTTTTTTGGACTTTTATATTGAATGGACGACAATAGGTTAACAAAACAGATCTTACAGAATCACCACACCATTATAGAAACATTTTTCCGATTAGCTCTTTCAAGATCGGAAATAAAATGTGCATGATTTTATTTCCGATCTGACAATGAGCTGTGAAGCTTGAAAGCGCTAATCGGAATAATTTTTCTACAGTGGTGTGCAACTGTGATAATTCTGTTTGTCATTATAATCACTAACACAACTTTCTAATTAAAAAACAGATCTTCAAATCTCTGTGGGGATAGAAGTCAACATCAAGTTGGATTAAAGAAGTTCGAAAGGATCTAGAAAAAAATAATATAAACGCAGAAGAAGCAATTGAAAGAGACGTTTTTCGGCCAATAGTGTTAAAAATGGAAGGAGTCCAGGGTAGAAGAGAGAAAACGCAGGTTCAAAGTGGACTGAAGACAGGAAGAAGAGACATAGTGTAAAGATGAAAGAATATTAGAGAGAAAGAAAAGAAGAAGGAATAAAGAATTGAAATTGGCATGTGGTCCTCAGATGGCCGATACAAAAAAAAAAACGAAACCGTTTTTCTTTATTTTTCACCAGTAAACATTTTTAAGACATTTCCAGTGCATGAAACATACTAAACATAAAATTTGGGTTTGTAAGGTTATTTTTGAATTAGGTAGAACCAGTCCCTACATAGAGGTTGCAAAAGTAGAAAAAGGAGAATAATAAGGAGAGGAAGAGGATGTAGGAGAAGAAGAAGAAGATTATGAGGATGAAGAAGAATAAAAATGAGAATAAGAAAAGATATTATAAATTTGGCCTGTGTAATATTATAGACACATTTGCAATTATATTAAACTACGTTACCAATGTTCGTTTAATTACTCTTTAATTAAAACACGTAATTACTCATTTGTAACAACACAAAATAAAAATTTTATTGCTAAAAACTAAGTGCAATAAACGTTTACTGCAAATAAATTACAAATGTCTTACTTAGATGAAAGTCAGTCGACTTTATGACTTCCATGTAAAACACTCAGTTAATTGTAAACTTGGTGTAGAATTAATATAAACTATCGTATAATTTGAACAGCAAAGTAATTAACTGGAGAAGGAGAGAGAGACTTTATGTCTGAATACATTAAACATTAAATTAACTGCTACAAGTTGTAAAATTAATAATGTGCAAAAACTAAAATTAGCACTTACATAGGACTTGCAATAACTTTTTCGCGCAATTTGGATGCCACGGGCTGTCCAATTTGTTGCTTTTTAATTGCTACTATCCTGTTGTACACGCATAAAGTAAGTAATAAATAATTTTTTTACAGGAATGTATTTTATATTTATTTGTATTCTCTGACAGTGTTTCGTCGACAGTTTTCTTTTTATTTCTTTTATGAAGCTGCTAAACTGCTACAATTTTTTGTTCAGACAAAGCTTTTCGTCATCTCTGACATCATCAGGTCTTGAACAACAAGACCTGATGATGTCAGAGATGAGCAAAAGCTTTTCTGAACAAAAAATTGTAGCAGTTTAGCAACTTCATAAAAGAAATAGTAAGGATGGCTGCTAATTCAAATAATACGAAAAAAAAAGTTTTCTTTTTCCTCTTTTGTTACGACAGCCTTCAGATTCACAGTTGTATGGTCTGCAACTGTCTTGCAGTCGATTGCAGACTGTGCAACCGATTTGCAGTAAGTGTAAATAGGTCTCATTTAAACCAGTTCTCCACAACTTTTTCTGCAGTCAGTTGCCTAGTGTAATAGAGGCCTGAACAAACTTTAATGGATAGTGCATCCCCTTCTCGTACCCCAGGTAGCACTTAGCTCTCCGTCCACTCTTATTGCAGCTTTGCAGCCCGACAAAGTTGCTTCTATCAGTTTTGTATATTTTGCTGGTATAGTCAAAACTTGAAAATCATTTAGCATTTTTTTCCTGTTCAGACTACCAAAAGGTCCGTTCACAGTCTACACACAGAATATGTAAATATATTGTTACGACATCACAGAACAATCTACGTGTTTATCAAATATTCCAGATTGATCCGGAATGTAACGTGTGTGGCGTACGTGCTTGTTGACGAAGACTGTGCCAGACTTCGCTCGGGCGCACGGACTGTGTCAAGGCCGCAAGTAATTACGTCGTAACTATACTGGCGCTATAGCGCATTATGGAATAATCTAGTAATTTGGGGTGGTATAAATACCAGTACTCAACGACGTTCAGTTCAGTATTAGTGCGATATATTTACAGAGCGGTTCGAGTTATTACTGTGTACGTTCAAGTAGTTATTAGTGAAGTGTTGCGTTTTATAATCGGACGGTATAATTGTAATACAATTGTGTTTAATTTTAGTGGACATTTTATTGCGTGTGAACAATTTTCATTTGATTTGTTGTAGAGACTGTGTTGTTAATTACGAACTGTTTTACTGTAAAAATTAAAGGTGTGATTAGTGACTTAATTGGTGTCTTGTATTTTTGTTTCCACTGTAACAATATGTTGCACTCATGTGATTTTTCTTGCCACGTAACCTTCCCTCGTATGTGATCAGGGGTTGATTGATTAGTTCAAAACCCACACTATGATATTCGCCTAGAATTTCTTCAGAATACTTGGCCAGTCTGATGTTTATAAAGAACTTTATATGTTACACTGAATAATGTAATACCTCTCAGTATTGCAGAGTAACTTGTCACCTCTCTCATACTGTAACTTTTATTTCAGTAGTAGTTTTAATATAACTATGACGTTCAGAACCAAAACGGCTGATAGGCGGAAAATCGCGGTTAAGTTTTCTCAACAAACGTTTAATATATAAAGCAGTTGTTAAACGGTGTGGACTTACCGTATTCAACTTTGGGGTACTGTTAATACGAGTAACATCGAGATTATAAAGCGCTTCCAGTCCAAGATCAATAGTCGACGCTCCATGAGTTGGGTTGTCTCCAAGAACACCGAGACCTCAAAGTTCCTACCGTAAGAAAAGAATTTATGCGCCTCTGCAGAAAACACATCTATAAATTCGAATACCATCTTTTTTAACCCCCTAACAATTCATTTGTTTGATAATAGTGAATACATTTATAGACTAAAAATAGAAAAATCTCTCTCTCTCTCTCTCTCTCTCTCTCTCTCTATTTATGCACCTAAGCATTCAGAGAATTTCGACGAAACCGAAACATACGAAACACAATTGTTACAACACTCTCTGCAGAACTACGCGGAAGACAAACATTATTCAGTACCGGGTCATTAGATTTGCATAATTCCGATTGAATAGAAGTTCGCTTTTACGTTTCCAGCGTAAAAATTTAACGTAAATAAAAGTATGTACGTACTTCTGCGTTAAGTAAACAAACACACTTGCCCATAAAAGCAGTATATTTTAAACCGAAAAATAAACTGATTTTCATACAAATGACTGTAATTTGGAAGGAACGGACAGAACATAAAATATACACAAAATTACACTGAATACAGATGAGCTTCAATGTGCCCCGAGTAAAGCAGAGGATGCATAAAGCATTTTATGTCTGTGTGGCTCTGTTCTCTTCTGGCCATCGTCTCTCTCTTTGACTTTCTATTTCCTCTCTTTCTCTTCAGTCTCTCTTTCTCTTCAGTCTCTCTCTCTCTCTCTCTCTCTCTCTCTCTCTCTCTCTCTCTCTCTCTCTCTCTCTCTCTCTCTCTCTCTCTCTTCCCCTCTCCGTGCTTTCACTCGATGTCTATACGATTTTCTATCTTTGTCTTCCGCTTATATATTTCCCTTCTGTCAGTAATTTCTCTCCCTCCCTCCCTCCATCTCTCTCTCTCTCTCTCTCTCTCTCTCTCTCTCTCTCTCTCTCTCTCTCTCGTTTTGTCTCTTCCCGATTTTCTTTCGATTTCTATACGATTTCAGTTCCATCTTTTCTATTTCTATCTTCCGTTTACATATTTCTGTTCTGTCTGTAATTTTTTTCTCTCTCTCTCCCTTCCTCTCTCTCACTCTCTCTCGTTTTACCTCTCCCTGCTTTTCACTCGATTTATATATGATTTCGGTTCCATCTTTTCTGTTTCTATCTTCCGTTTATATATTTCCCTTTTGTTTGATTCTCTCTCTCTCTCTCTCTCTCTCTCTCTCTCTCTCTCTCTCACACACACACACACACACACACACACACACACACACACACACACACACACACACTTTAAAAAAATATACAAACACTTGGTTAAGTCTCGCAGTTTATTATTTACCTCTGATAGCTGTATCAGCTTATTAAGCTATTCTCAAAGAGATCAAGGAACAACTAAACAAAGAATGTATGGGTGGTGAACATGTGTTTAGGGTGTGTATCCGGACATGTGTGTGGGGTGTGTATGATGGAGGGAGTTTGGAGAAGCTAGTAAGGGAAGGTCAAGTGTCTGTAGAAACTAAGTATAATCGGAAGGCAAAATGTGAAAAGTAATTAAACTAAATAACATCTTTTAATAAAGGGGTACACAGAATTCAGTTTGTTCGTTTGTTAAAATTTTGTTACTTTTGATTGCTTTTATAATTTCTAGAAGTTCTAACAAATCCATTTTTTTTTACCTTTTTGTATGTTGTACAGTAGTGTTATGTTTTTTAATCTCTGAAGTGATTGTGTCGTAAGCAATGATCTGCAAAACTTATATTGGCTGTATTAGTTAAAATCGTTTTCTTGTGTTCATCAACGAGTCATCAATCAATATCGTGAATCTAATAATTAGAACTAAGTACTCCAGTTTGTTTACAGCAACAATCCCCGCGCGTGAGTGGGTGTGTGTAGGCTCTGTGGCTTTCTCTCTGCTAGATTAAAACTATAACAGTTTATCTGAACGGGCTTATGCATCCACTCGGTAACATACTATATAATGTTACATCCTCAGTGAGAAAAGTAAAATAATATTATTTAATTAATATGTCTAATCATGTTGCAGTGTGTGTCAATGGAGGTTTAGAATGTCCAGAACAATGAACCACATTAATTAAGACCGTTAGTTGCACAATGACACGCAATAATGCTGTACCTAACTATACGTTAATTGTTAACATTATTATGTTCATTATTAACTCAGCTGGGTTAATGGAGTAGCTAGAGGGCACCGGCGGTCAACAACGAAAACACAAGCCTACAGTTAATGTCGACCGCATTACAGAAACTATACCGCTTTCCCATTATGGTATATGGTACGTCAGTTTACTCACGTAAAGCTAGGCTGTCAAGAAGGACGTTACATTTTTTGAATATTTTGACTGCTTCATAAGCTTTGTTCCGCTCTATGCCGCATTGTGCCGGAACAATGTTGGGGACTTCGGTTCCCCCAGGACTTACTTTGATAAGAAATAAAACCAAGGGGACGGACCTGGTTCATCGACGCCAAAATAGATCTGCACCAATTGGAGATTATGCATGCAGATATCCAAGAAGAACGTGACCCCGTTAAGATGAAACTTTCCTGGGTTTCCAGGAAACGTTCAAGCTGAGACGAAAGTGTGTGTGTGTGTGTGTGTGTGTGTGTGTGTGTGTGTGTGTGTGTGTGTGTGTGTGTAGGGGCAGTGTTATTTAATTTATGTAGGCATAGTAGCGTGGCGTCCATGTAACCACTGATGCCAGCGGCAACATTACTGGAAATACGATAAAATAATATTAATTATTTCACAGAATAATTATTGTATAATTTGAAATCCGAACAATATTAGCAGGGAAACTTGAAGAAAAGCGTAGTATTGCTTTCGAACTGCTGGGCGCTTGCACCGTCTTGTGTTGCCGGCTCAGACATCGGCAATGTTTTACTGTGTACGGTCATTGAACTCGTAGTAGTTGTCACTGTACAAATTGCGGAGGTGGGGACATATTCGTCCACCCAATGTGTTGCCGCTGCATTAACCGGCAAAACGCTCAGTTAGCAGCTACGTTCGTTTTCGGAACTGACGTGCAGCAGATACTACGTACCTATTTGTGTTTTGTTCGTTTAGTCGTGCTCTGTTTGCCTATATTATTTTTAATTATTTACGTTATGATTTATTCTGTGTAAGTATAATAGAGTCAGATCCCGTTGAACCGGTGCCCTCTTCTTCTGCCAGCGATGGATAGAAAGTGCTCTAAAAAGAACACTTGGTACAAGAAAAGATTCGAATTAATTTGTAGGTTAAGTTTTAGGCCTATCACAACCGGCAACAGGTGTTAGGTACCCACGCCGCGCCACTGTGTAGGCATGAAATGATTAATATAAGGAAGACGAAAGCCCTAAAGGGCATGCAACTTCACAGGCTCAAAATTTTCGATAGTGATTTACAAAGATCCGTGCACCATTCCAGCATGGTACTTAGTAAGAAAATACAATTGTAAAATCTTCCTTATGAAAAAAAGTATTGAGTATTTTCGGTAAAACCATAACACATTTAGAATGCACCACCCCGGGATCTAGTTACTTATTTTAAATATATTTGATGTGACATAACTTCCGGTCATGATCGAAATTAGAAATTACTGTCTAGCTGGCAAACTTCACAGGTATCTTTGTGTGAAAGTTTAATAAAACTGTACAAACGGTAGCATCGCCAACTCTCACATATCGTAGTGAATTTGGAAGGTCTCTGCTGTCACTAATATGGCATCACTACTATAAAGGAAGTGATCTTGGTGATCACACCAAATCGAAAGTAAAAAGTACAAATTCAATAACTGCGTCACGTATAAAGAGGGCTCACGCACGCGACTTGACAATAATTTGAAGCAGAACTGGCTCTGGTAATGACAGTTTTGGGGAAACGGAAGGCAACCAATTACATTTCTGCCCAATTAATTAAATATATATCAAGGAGAGAACGAGACAGAACAACGAAGAAAATAATGGATCCTTCACACGAGTGGTGGCCGCGGAGACGTCACCCTCTTTACACAACAGGAAACCACTAAGGTGAAATTAAAAAAAAAAAATACGACTTGAAATTCTGCTCTCAATAACGCAGCAAAGAGATTACTTTCTCAGCTCGTAAGGCTGCATCTTCTTATTCATTATTAGGAAAATGATCAGGAAGGGATGCTCTGTGTAAGTACAAAAAATAATTATCTGTAAACAGGATGTTTACTGAACTAATTATACACGATTTTTCCTCTTTAATTAATTAAAGATTTTCGCCCAGGGTTTTTCAAACATTATTAACTTCATTGTTGTTTGGTAGTTTGTGTGATAATGTCTCCACTTAGCCTGTAGCGGTATCAGTGTTTACGTTTGTTGGCGTTTATCTAAACACTGTTGAGAAAGAAGAAGAGAGGAATAAGAGAGAGGGAGAGAGAGTGAAGGGGGAAGTAAATTCACTTTTCTTCTTGAGTATAACGTTTATCGTTATCTTTTATTTTTAACTAGCGTTTGTTATTTTAGTTTCTTACAGTTTTTCTATGTGAATTATAAGAATGGATTTCTTCTACAAGTATAATATTTGAAGTTTTATGAGTATATTGAAGAACCTGACGCACAGAGCATTCTCTGTCTTCAGCGGTTTCAATGTGAATTGAAATTACCTTATTCTACCTGTGCCGGGATTTGAATTTTCCCGGCGAGATTTGAAGTTCGGTGGCGCCAAGGTGCGTGGCCGCTGGTAAAGCTGTGTCCGCGCTATGATGATGCGATCTAGTAAGCCAGTTAACCTTGTCAGCTGTTCGACAATTCGAAACAAGTGGAATTTCCTGTACCATGTGGGATCGCAGAATACATTGCCCTCTCTCATTTCATCGCCATCCTTCTGACAGAGAGCTTGTGGTCTGACGGCAGGGTGAATAAGTACGTGTTCAACTCTATATGACTTCGTAAAACTATAAAGCGTCTCAAGGTCCCCGCACAGCCGGGAGAGAGGGAAATGCGGAGATGGTGACACCAACAACTGTTACCATCTGCAGAGCACTGCACCCGGATGCTCCCCAACGCAGTCAGGCCCTGAACAACTTCTTCTTGTGCACACTAAGGGACAGCTGCCCAGAATGAGATGAGCTCTAGCTTCGGGATTTTTTCGGGAATCATCACCAACACGCATCGCCACGGCTCTACCTGCTATCATTCCAGTTCTTCTAAGTACAGGTGGTAGCTTTCCAGTTATTAAACACTCAACAACAACTTCACCTTTTTATTTTAAAATCAAGAGTAATGGACATTATATGTAAACGTAAAGACATGTTCTACTCAAGGGGTATCAGAAGCCCAAGTGTTTCAAAAAAGTAATATTGTAACCAATCATGTAAATTTAAATTAGGTGAATGATTCAAACTTAAATGTGAAAGTCTTTGTAAATTTAAATGAACCGTATTAGATATCATTTTCAAGATCAAATCAACATGTTATAAATAAAAGAAAACACTAATAAAAAGTTGTTAACGGTTACATGAGTGTTTTATTGCAAGTCCTGTCACTCTGGGCTCCAGCACATTTTTCGCTCCGTCTAGGCCAAGCGGTCTAGTTTTTAAATTTTACGTAACGGCCTAAGTGGCCGTGACATACCAACAGCATAAAAATTCTTGTATGAAACCGGAAACAGATAAATAAGATTTACCCATAGAGTCGACAAGTAATAATAATGAATTTTTATTATTTTAGTAATAATATAAATTTTTAACGTGAAGACCTGGGTGTCACCAGCATTAACCGCTGTCGGAGAAAATGTAGACAGCATGTGCGTAGAATGCTTATGGGATGAGTTGTACTAAAAAGAGCATTAGTCATCATCATCATCATCATCATCACCACCACTCCAAAGACTAGGCCTTAGATCTGTTCTCCTCCTCGGTCTACTGACATCTCTCTTCCCAGTAGGGTGATAACCCAAGGCAGCCACAGGTAGACGGATATCAGACATGCGGTTCAAGTGTTCACACCATCTCCTTCTGTGTTCTTCAATCTTCTGGTGCAATGATACCACGTTTAAATCGCATCCAATATCCTCGTTCCGTCTCCGATCCAAGAGAGAACAACCTTGCTTCCCTCTTAAAAATTTCATTTCGGCTGCCTGAATCCTCTGCACGTTCCTTTTACCAAGAGTCCATGTCTGACTACCATACAGGAATGTGGGGACAGCCACAGTTATATAAAATTTCATTCGGGTACCCTTCTGTATTTTATTTTTCAGGTACATATGAATCGTTCCACAGATGCGTCTAACTTTTGTAGCTTACTAGGCCTATATAAGAGCATTAGTAGCACCTATATAAGGCTACAGGGCGAATATGTTTTAGAATACCTCGGAGGAGACGGAAAGATACGGTTTGACGTCGAAACAAATAAAGCGCCTGAACCCTGGTACGGTAGTGTAGAAGAAGGAGGAGGAGGTGGAGAGGGAGGAGGATGCTCCAAATTCGAACTTTGCTCCGAGTGGAAAAGTTTCTTCGCATGGCCCTGGTAAGCGTTTGATTATACGGAAACAAAGAAAGCCAAATATGGACGCAAGAAATTAAATTCTCTGGAAGGGAGAAAGACTGTTCGAAAAAGGGTGGGGTTAGAAACGACACGGTGTGAGAAGAAGTACCGTGCGAACTGATTGACAGTGTCGGATTATCCATAAGGCTAGGGTAGACTGCAGCACAGGGTGCCAGGACCATCCAGCTGAACTGACTAAGCGAAGCAAAGCTTATAATCACATTACGCAGTTGTTTGGTTTTCTTACGCAGTTATTAACCATGGACAGTGTGGAGTTGGAAAATCAGGCGAAGCTCGTATAGAAGTTTACTCGAACGATTTTCTAATCTACAAGTAAAATTTCAAGAAAGAGTTTTTTTTTTCAAATCGTTCGAATGAAGATGATAGATTCCATAACACTACAGTTTGTCCGCTCAAAGTATTAAACTGAATTATTGGTTGTAAAATGATTTATGTATTTCCAAATATATACATTGCTTATCGTCTGTTTTTGACGATTCCAATAGCTAACTGGGAATCTGAAAGATCATTTCCTGTTTTAAAAAGGCATTAAAGATATGTTGAGTTCAGCTATGGAAGATGAGAGCTTATCTTCGTTAGCAAGGTTGAATATTGAAAGCGAGATACTTGAATCGCTCGATTTAGAAAAAATTATACAAGACTTCGTTAAAACAAAATCGAGAAAAAATGGATCGATTAATATTTTCTAAGCTTATGTACTACTGTGCTCATTATAATCACTATTTAGCTAACTATTTGTTGTAATTTGAGAGTTTAATAAAATAATTGTTAACTTTCGAAATTGTGTATGCCATTTATCAGTGTAAATAATGGATAAAAGGTTGAATTTGGAATGGGGGAGGGCACCAGTCTGATGGCTGGATAGGGCACTACACGCTTCAAATCCGTCCCTGCTGATTTAAGTCGCAATACTGATTTAATACTGAAGTAGCTGTAGTGATTTAAGTAGTAAACTGATTTATAAACAATGAATGCAAACATTCGTTAGACCTAAAGTTGTATTCGGGAAACAAACACGTAAACCGTTCACTGATATTAAATCAGAAGAAAAAAAAACGAAAAATTACCGTACGTAAACATTTTAACGGAATAGTCTCATTAATTCTGTTCCAAGTTTAGTCTAGTTCAGATCTTATAACTGAAAGGAATATGAGTAGTCCAGAACTATGGATTAAGTTTAAAATAATTTCAAAGTCAAATAAAGATGGACTTAGGATATTATCACGGTCGGCGGGTCATTTGAGCGCCCCTACGTTGGAGGCACTGAGCGTTTTAGTACGGAGACCGCGAGTACGAGACCCTCAACATATGGATTCAATAAAACAGCTGTTTGACGTGTCATTTATGTCTGTACCGGTACTCATGTCGGACGTTTGTAACAAGACGTAGGAAAACGGGAGCGCTGCTTCGCGTCATCGTATCGAATGTAAGGTTTAAATGGGCGCTTCAATTAAATGTGACTGAACAACAAGAAACTGGGTTAAACGACTTTAAATACCTCGTACGTGGTCCCATTACACACATGTCGCCCACACACGGACCACACACGCCTCCTGCCTCCTGCCTACTGCGCCATACATTTCCTATTTTATAATTACTCCTTTCTGTCTTTCTTCCCTTTCTTATCCTCTCTCCCTTTCTCTCTCACTCTCCCCCTCTCACTCTCAGTATCTATGCCTTCCTCGTGTCCTTCACCTCCTTTGTCTCCTGCCCCCAGAAAGCCTCCATTAGATTTTCCTACGTTCCTATTTTTCCCTCTGTCTTTCTCGCTCTCCCGCCCCTTTGTCTGTCTGTCTGTCTCTCTCTCTCTCTCTCTGTCTCTCTCTCTCTCTCTCTCTCTCTCTCTCTCTCTCTCTCTCTCTCTCTCTCTCTCTCTCTCTAGCAGCAGCTGGCCATTCCTCTGCTTTCGTTTTCAGTGTTGCACTTCACCTTGTCCATGATCTGTTTCATGTAGTCTGAACTCTACTTCCTCTATGACTCCCACCTTCAGTAGCCCACTACGTCAGAATATGTGGCCTGCTAACGGGTCTATTCCACATTTTAAGTTTCCCAAAAGGCATCTGTCCTGCTAAGCTCTTCTAAGGGCATCTTCCTCACTGCAGCTTATTTTGACCATTTTTCTGTACCACATGTCTCAACCTGTAGGCCTAATATGTTATAATTATGTCTTTGTTCGAGCGCGCGCGTGTTAATAGTTATGTATTTGTTTATGTAACCGGCGCGGCGCCAGTCATTACAATAAATGATGTATTATAATATCAGGCCTATTATTGTAGATTATTTAAACTTCTCATTGACCTAAATAATAATTTTTTTAAATTGACGAAACTTGAAAGTCAATTAATTACATTAAAAAAAAAACAACCAGTTTCAAATTTTTTGCTCCAACATTTTAAAAATATTTTTGGATTTCGGGAGGAATAGCAAAGATAGGAATAGTAGGCTATACTTCGGATTTCATACCTGCAGTGAGTTGAAAACGAAGAAAGGGTATTTTGGGGGTTAGGCCACTGTCAACTCTCGGTAAACAAGACATAGGACGTGGTGGCCGTCACATGCTAACACCGTGTGAGTGACCTACAATGTTCCTAGTAACCTCTGCCAAGGTTATACAAGAAGTAAAAGTACATAGGTTTTTGCGAGGAAGCGGCGCCAACAGACGCGGTCCGCGATGCAGTAAGTCGGGCGCGTAACTGCAATTTAATGACCTTCGTGATTGTTATCGATTATTGCAACGAACAGGTTATTCTAGATGTAAAGACCGACTGTTGGATTACGACAGTCATTTGGGTGAAGAGATAAATGATTATTGTCTTAATACAATACAACGGATCATTATTGCATGCCCTCATTAATACGGTGTAATGAGCGTAATGTCGTCAAAACTAGCAATTGTTGATGGTTTGGTCGTAACAGCAGACAGTGAAGATAGTTTACAAAAGCCCTTTATGTATTGCAACAGATAGAATGTCTTCTTCTTCTTCTTCTTCTTCTTCTTCTTCTTCTTCTTTTACACAAACAGGCCAGCCGTGGACCACGAAAATATCATTTCCCTTTCTTCCCCTGCCAGAAGGCCCTCATTCGCACACTATGCGTCGCCTTCCTTTCCACTGTCCACCCCTTTCTCGTCTTCTTCTCACCGCATAGAACCTCAAGATTTTGAATTTTGTTTCTGTATGTATTTCTATCCACACAATCGTTCAAAGAGATAGGCCGGTACCCAATTTCATAATTTCCTCCTCGAGTTGTTTGGTGTATCCGTTCAGACTGGAAAGTTGACAAATATATTTGAAAATTTGTTTATTTAATCTGGACCGATCCGTCCGAACCATATGGCAAGGAATTTCAGTCTTTTCCTTCGGAAAGCCGTTTCCAGATCCTTGTACAGCTCTTCTTTGGGTCTGTGCCTGTACCCATCTTCGGTTTTCCAAGTCTTCTTTAGACTCTGAAGAATTTTTCATTCAGTTTTAAGAAGAGTTTCCAAACTTTGAAAGCACATTGTTTCCAATCCATACATGATCACCGGCCATGATCACAGTGCTATAATGGCGGACTTCCGCACAGTCCAATCCATACATGATCACCGGCCTGATCACAGTGCTATAATGGCGGACTTCCGCACAGTTTTTCTTTCCGTACAGTTCCTGGCTTAGAATACCTTTGCTAATTTGAGTTTCTTTATCTTAAAGGATTCTTTGTCTGAGGCGTTTCGGGATATGTATTATTATTATTATTTTATTTAGATCACGCTTTGTCTCCACCAAAACGTCCTGCTGTCTTCATTTCTGTCGAGATATGTATATATATCCCTGCCCAGTGTCTTGTTCTTCATAACAAGTTTTACGAGTCGGCCCTCGGTCATTCTCTCCACATGCGCGTGCCATTCTTGTCAACGTCTCTCAACCAGTAGAGTGTCTAAAATTTGGCATTGGGAGGGGGGATCCGGGGTCGGGTCGAGATTAACAAAATTCGTTAACTTTATCGACCCTTTGTGACGAGGTCCGATCCCATTCCCCGTAGATACGCACCTGCTCTAAACCCAATAACTTATTCTTAGGACGTCGCATCTTTCACTTGTGTCATCACATTTCTCTCTACCCTTTTATTGTCAGGTTGAGAAATCCATCTTAAAAGCTTGAAATTTCTGTTGCTTCAATTATTTGTCTCGTTTTCGCTGGGTCAGCTCTAGTTTCAGCAGCGTAGGTCCAGGGACGGATTAGAAGCGCGTGGAGCCCTATGTTGCTATCAGACTGGTACCCCCCCCCCGATTCAAAATTCCACCTTTTATCCATTACTTACACTGATAAATAGCATACACAATTTCGAAAGTTAACAATTGTTTTATTAAACTCTCAAATTACAACAAATATTTAGCTAAATAGTGATTACAATGAGCGTAGTAGTAGGCCTACTTAAGTTCAGAAAATACTAATCAATCCATTTTTTTTCTAGATTTTGCTATAACGAAGTCTTGTACAAATTCTTCTAACTCGAGAGATTCAAGTATCTCGCTTTCAATATTAAAGCGAAGATATTATATCATATTATTTCAATAATGATATAATTAGGCCTATATTATGTTTCAATATTATATACCGCTTTCAACCTTGCTAAGGAAGATAATCTCTCATCTCCCAAAGTTGAACTCAACATATGTTTAATGCGTTTTAATACAGAAAATGATCTTTCAGATTCGCAGTTAGCTATTGGAATTGTAAAAAGCAGAGGATAAGCAATGCATAGCCTATATTCGGAAATGCATCAATCATTTTACAAAAATAATCCAGTTTAATGCTTTAAGCGGACAAACTGTAGTAACATGGAATCTATCATCTTCATTCGAACGAATTGAAAAAACTGCTTTCTCGCAATTTTACTCGTGCCAAAAAGTGCTTTAATTCTTTTAGAAGATCGGTATTCATTCCAGTAAACTTCTGTAAGAGCTTTCGCTTGACTTTCCAACTCCACACTGTCCATGGTTAATAACTACGTACGAAAACCAAACAATTGCCTAATGTTATCATAAACTTTGCTTCACTTAGTCAGTTCAGCTGCATGGTACTGGTGCCCGGTGCTGCAGCATGCCCTAGCGTTTATGGATAACCCGACACTGCGTAGGTAATTGGGCGTCTGCACCTTGGCTTCAGTTCTTAGAATGGCTTCAGTTTTACCAGATTGCGCTGTTGAAGCAGCTTGACACCCTTGAAGCTTTAATTGGTTGACTTTATACTTCCGGCCCTTAAACATTAGTGGGAACTTATTTGTATGGCAAGGTAACTGAAGGATGACACCTGCTCAATAATTTTGTTGTCCTATAACCTCAGTTTACAACGTAACGGCTCTTTAGAAACAGTAAATCGTCTTTGGTCTTCTTGGGAAATTCAGGAAAATAGGTAGAAAAGACGCTGAAGAGAGCTACAGTGTATGTCATGGAAACTAAAATTAACAAGACTAAGCTCATGGCTTTTAAAGATCGTTTTTCTGTAGGTAGGCCTACGTTTCAAACACGTAGACTAGTTAATGATCGACTAACTGAACAGCGCATGTATTCAAGTCTGTTGGAGTCGTCACCTCAATGAGTAGGCAACGGACTGTAAGGACCAAAACCTGAAGAAGAAGTAGAAGAAGAAGAAGAAGAAGAAGCTTGTGGTATGTAGAAGGACTCTTGAATGTAGGTGAAAATGTAGTTGTTACGCGCACGCGAGTGGTAGTGTGTGCATTGATATTACCCGACGCCAGCTAGTCAGTCAGTGAGTCAGCTATTCAGTAGCGAGCTGACAGCGTTGATAAGGAACCCATTAGCGTTATCACCTCGCTAAGCTACTGCAGACCTCCCACATCGCAGTGGCACCTGCCTGCTACCAGTAATGCCACCGTACCGTAGGTTTGATAAAAGTTCATGCAGTTCTTGTTTGTTTTAAAACTATGCCTTTATTCATCAACACTTATACGAGTGCCAGTTGAAAAGTTCGCGGAGCGACATCTGTAGTTTAGCGGTAAAACTAAAATTTTTCGTGTGCTGCAAGATTTGTATTTTATGTGAACTCCTGTTAATTTCCAGATCTATCTATCAATTTATACATGTCTTAGAAGCTGTTTAAAATTGACGTATCATGCGTGTTTTGAAAAAAGGGCAAAATCAAACATCGTGGTGTGATTCTTTGCTAAAAATTGTTTAGCGCCAATGGAAATTCAAAACGAAATTGTAAATGTGTCAGGAGATGCTGCGACTTCAAAACCAGCGGTTTGTGAATAGGCACTTGAGTAAACGTGGTCGTACGAACATTAAAGATGACCCCCCCCCCGCACTGGACGCCCAAAAAATGCAACAACTCCAGATGCGGCAGCCACCTTCCACAACGCTTTTTCACACCAAGTTTTTGAGTTACAGTATGATGCACGCGCTCATATGAGATGCCTATGGTTTCAGCAACGTCATCCACTCCTTAATATGCGGTCGTCCAACAGCCTATGAAATTTTCAATAATGTCATTTTTTGTTGCACTTTTTGGACGTCCACTGCTGGGATCGTCTTCAGTGCTTGTACGACCACGTTTAAACTCGAGTGTGCCCCACTTAGCGTTGTTTCTGAAGGCGCAGCATCTCCTAACACATTTACAATTTCGTTTTGATTTTCCATTGGCGCTAAAACGTTTTTAACAGAGAATTTATCACAACACGATTTTTAATTTGAGCATTTTAAAAACACGCGTGACAGGAAAATTTCAAACACCTGGGAAAAAGTGAATAAATTGACATATATATCTGGTGATTAACAGGTGTTCATGCGAAATATACGTCTTGCAGCACACGAAAGATTTTAGTTCTTCCACTGAGCTATAGATGTCGCCCCGCAAACTTTTCAACTGACCCTCGTACTGCCCCTTTCAAAGTAGTCTCAGTCGAATGTAACACGATTAAGCCAGCCTATTATTATTAAATATTTTAAATATGCACTTTTGGTACAACCTTCAACTCGCTTAGTAATTTTCGATTTACGTCTTCAACGGTCGCGAAACATTGTCCTTTCGTGGAAATTATCACTGTTGGGAGAAAGAAAGATCGCGTTGGGACCAGTGGCGAAGCTAGTAGTTAATGAATGGGGAGGCAAAAATCTTATCTTAATTTTTTTTAAGGAATCACTAAAAGGACGGTAGTTGAAATCGGACGCTGAGGTAGAGTTTGCTGGTAGCGAATGGTTCCGCAAACAGCCGTAAGAATTCTACTAGCAGGGAATCTATAGATTAGTGCAACAGTGCGAGTCATGTCTTAATGTTAATGGAGACTTCTTTCAAAATCGTTGAATAAAAATGCTTTACAGCTCTAAACGTGTTTCTATTGAACAATCCTTGTATAAGTCATACACAATAATAGAACTGATTGAACTTCAAATGTTTAAACTTGATTAGTTTCTATATATATGTTTAATGTTACACATAATTCAGATAACAGTCTTGATCATCTGTTAGTTCAGCGGAATAACAGGCACACTTTTAATAACCGCATAAAATAAACAAGATTGTAAACAACACAGCGCGCTTTACACCACAGAAGTGAGACATGCCTCAACGCTCTATGTGTACAGCGCGGGACAATCCCCCTCCCCCACACTTCCCATCCAATCCAGCACATTGCTTACATACGATGTATACAAAAAACGCTGAGGCAAGTTCACGTTGCCTCATTCGCTTTATACGAGCTATGCCGAATCTCACTTGTCACCATCTAGCGGTCGCTCAGTAAAGCATGTTTCGGATTAATAAATTCGACAGTCACAGTAACAATGTATAATCTTTACGTTACGTAGTTCATAAGTATTTATAATTTTTATTCTACTGAATTTTTTAGGGTAGGCATTGCCTCAATTGCCTCCATGTAGCTTCGCCACTGGTTGGGACGCTTCTGGTGAATACGGCAGTTGCCTGGTCATCATTATGAGGTTTTCTTTTGCCTAGCCTGGCAAAATTCTTAACAAACAATGACGTGCGTCCAGACGCAATATCGGACTGCAATTTCCATAAATTATACTTCCGTAAATCTGGCCGTTTTCTGCGAATACCTTCATACAAATGGCTAAAACGTCCGAATAGAACTCTTTATTTACCACTGCGCCTAACGATAAAATTTCGTGAAACACAAAAACATAATCTTCATGTGACAACCACGATCTTTAACTGCAGTCTTTGAAGCTTGTAAACTGCTTGTTCACTTACGAAGCCTTCTGAACACGTTTAACAGGACAGAACAGTTTATCTCACAGTTTACACAAAATTTAATCCATGTTATTCAATCTTGCATTGTAGAATGACAAAAAAAATCGCCTAAGGACGACTTACTCAGTTAGCTGTGAAATCTCAACTAGGCATCAAATAGGTCTAAAATTTTAGACGATTGTCACTAACATGTGTAGGAACATCACGTAATAACAGTTTTTTAGTCGGTCACTTGTAGCGGCGGAAATTACAAATAACATAAGCCTACTGCGTCAATTCGGTTCGAGTACGGACAGATGGAAAGTCAGCATTGAACGTTCCAAAGGCTGGTACCACATAACAAACAAATAACAGGTTATGTTTAAAATCTGATACGTGTTCGCTAATTTATAAGGGTTTTCTTATACTGCGTTATATTATGGACTTCTAATACTTCTACTTTAAAACGTTACTCACTCTCAAACATATTATTTAGTTACAAACAGTACATAAAGTTTTTGAAGACTGGCAGGTCTACTTTCGTAAAAAGACCGTGTTTTTCCTTACTTTAGGCTCCTCCGTCTCCTGCTTCTGAATTTACAGAAGGAGATAGTGTGAACACTTGAATCTCATGCCTGATGTCCGCCTACCTGTGGCTACCTTGTGTTATTACCCTACTGGGAAGAGAGATGTCGGTAGACCGAGGAGGAGATGGGTTCCGGAACAGGTCTAAAGCCTAGTTCTTGGAGTGGTGGTGATGATGATGAAGGGCGAATTCGTTTACTCAACCGCCTATTTTTTCAGCCAGTAAGATACTGCGGAAATCAAAAACAGGCCCAGGCGACTGTCTGGTTGGTTAATTACGCGCAACTCGTGTAGTAGTGTTTCCGTTCATCCGGAAAGCTGATCATCATTACAACGGGAAAACGCTAAGTAGAAGAAGAAGCAGTTTGTATCGTCCGTATAAACTCAACAACATGCTAGCAGGCACAGAATTACTCAGAATCAACGTTTCTGCTGGAAAGAAAACATACGCATGCTATGAAATAACGGAGAAGATAAGTACAGAGAAGATAGCGAAGCATAACCGAGCTACTAACAGCTGGTACGAGACTGTAGCGTATCCAGCGGAGCGGAAACATTCTTGCGTGTCGCCGGCCAGCAACAGCCCCATGACCGCATGATCCACACAACTGACAGTTTTTGTCGCTGCAACGACGACGACGAGATATATAGGGCAGTTGTTGAATGCAACTAAATTTGACACTGTACAATGCACAAAAAGACTCGCCGCACTTTGTACGGACAGAAAATTGCTCTAATCTGTCGCAAACATCGTTCTTGTAGAAAAAAACATCAATGTCATGCTGAAACAGCGTATTTAGCTTGGTTATCCGCTCAATCAGAACATTGTGTTTGGAGTAGAGTCGTGTGGCTAATGAGCAGTTTTAATGCTACGAGGATTGTTCAATAGAAACATGTTTAGAGGCTGCAAAGCATTTTTTATTAACGATTTTAAAAGAAGTCTCCATTAACATTAAGGCATGAGTCTCACTGTTGCACTAATCTGTAGATTCCCTGCTAGTAAAATTCTTGCGGCTGTTTGTGGAACCATTCGCTAACAGCAAACTCAAACTCTATCGTGCCGTTCGTTTTAATTCGGCCCTTTTAATGATTTCTTTGATGGGCCAAAAATATGATAATCGCACGGGGTCAAGTCGGGACTGTAAGATGGATGTTGTAAGGCTTCCCACTTCATACGACCAAGCAGATCTTGAATCATCTGGGCTACATGGGGTCGAGAATTATAATGCAGAACAGTGACACCATTTGTGAGCTTCCCGGGACGTTTATTCGTGATGCTGACCCGTAAGCGTTTTAAGCTGTCATCATATCGCTCAGCGTTGATGTTGACACCAGTTTCTTTAAAATATAAGAGCAGCACACCCTGATAATAAAAAAATACGGTCACCATTATTTTTCCTGCCGAAGATTGGGACCGACATTTTTTCGCTTTCGGAGATGTGCATGCTTCCACTGCATACCCTGACGTTTGGATTCTGGTTCGTAGTGATAACACCAAGACTCATCACCGGCAACAATTTGGTGTAAAAAGGCATTACCTTGTTATTGATAGCGCATCAAATGCTGTAATTATAAGGCCGAACGGAAATTTTTCCGCTCATTAGTAAGCAGTCGTGGAATCCACTGAGCAGCAACTTTGTGATAGCCAAGACTATGAATAATGGAATGAACAGTTGCCACGCTGATGCTCAACATTTGAGACAGTTTTCTAACTTTGATGCGCCTATTTGCGCGTAAAGCGGTTTCCGGCTGTCTCACATTTTCATCTGATGCTGCAACACGTGCTGGTCCGGGACGCGCCAAATCTTTAGTGGATTCTTTTCCTTGTCGAAATTTATTGCACCATTCAACCACTGCCGTATGAGAATAACTACAGTCACCATACACAGATTTCATTCTCGTATAAATTTCCATTGGCTGAGCGGCCAAAAACTGAATAACGGCACGCAGATTACCTTTGGACGGATTTTCTATCATAGATGTCATTTTTAAACCCAGTCACAACGCTTAGAAAAGAGCAAACTGCAAGTATTTTTGACAGACACGTCACTAGTACTTAAACAGACAATGTACACAATTGAATTCCGTTGCCATAGCGACGAAGTCACGGATGCGCAGATCAGACATGTTTCTATTGAACAATCCTCGTATCTCAACTTATTATTTACATTATATGTATGTAACAGCTTCTCATTAGTGTTTCGTGGCTTCATTTATAATTAAACGAGCGAATATGGTTCTTAGTTTTGATTGGACCGTTTGGTATTTGTCTGTCTGTCTGCTTGTTTGGAGGATATCATACGATACCTTTTGAAACGTGGTAGTAGGCCTATACGTTTCCATAGTTTTACATCTCAGAACTCTACTGGTATTGATACTGCCCCCCCCCCACAAAATAGTGAGCGGGAGGCAAAAATTTGAGAAGTAAAAATTTTTTAAGAATCGAAAAAACCGTATGGGGTCTTAAATTAAGAATAAACTCTGATCATAATATAATGTAGTGTTTAGTTTCGGAAGTTTCATAACTTTGGGGCTGCAGGTTCGAAAAAGGATCAACATTTGAAACCACAGCAAAACTGCATGTCGGGTATCAGACTAAAGGGCCTTTTAACTCAAATCTGAATCAAAGAGTTTATTCTGAAAATTTATAAATTTAGGCACAACAGGTTTATGGAACGAGTGGAGCGAATTCTCAGTTTTGACTCGACCGTTTTGCATTTGTTTGTCTGTTTGTTTGGTCGTGCCTCACAGTAACTCTTCAACGCATCAACCGGTTTTCATAAAACATGTCATGCGTGTCCACAGTTTTACTCGACACATCCCTGTTGTTTTTGAGATCGATCCCTCCAAAAATTGTCAGGTGGGAAGCAAAACTGTGGTGGGGTAAAATTGTGAATATGAAATCGTAAAAGCCCATATGGCGGGGGGGGGTATCATATTAAAGCAGGGAATTTAAACCACAACATGAAAATTTCAAAATTTTTGGATGTCAGCGCGTAAACATTTTTATAAAAATAGCAAAATTTTATGTGATGTATCAAATTAAACAGAATTTTAACTAACATCTGAATGCAGTGTTAGGTTTTTGAAATTTCAAAATTTTGAGACTCCGTGGCCCAAAAAAGACATGAAAAATTTGAAAAATTGTGAAAATCCAGCAGAGTGTCAGAATAATAGGAATTGTAACCGAAATAGGAACGTTTCGAATTTTGAGTGTTTATTGTATGATTTTATGTTCTACAATTGTTATGTTACTAAAGAAATAATAGAGAAATCTTTATTTTCTGTAATTTGTTCATAATTGAAAACTATGTAATATAGAAATTTATGTGATAAGAAATATACTTCGTTCAAAATAGTGAGCGAGTACTTCAGCTCAGGAAACGTATTAGTTAACTTTAATTTGGTGCTCTGGGATATTAGTGTTATTCTAGTTAGCTTGATGGCTGCATTCTGAGTCATAATTATTCTTTTTATTTGTTTTGACGCGACCTCCTTTATTTGTCAGTAATGACCCTAGGTACAGAAATTCTTCGTCTGGTTCGGAACCTGATACTTCCCTGACGTTTGTGGGTGGTTGGGGGGGGGGCAGATACACAGACTGTCCACAATTACAGTTAAATTACCTGTATCCAACCGCGGGCTATTTGCTGGTGTATTAATTTCAACAGAGGCTATTTGGTACACATCGGTTGTTATGGCAACGATTTCACAGAGAGCTTTATTGGGCGTTTAGGCATTTTTAGATTGCACAGACCGTTAATTTTCTTTATTAAGATTTCTATACGGACGTAAAATCGTAGTGTAATATTGGCGCCAGAATGATTATATTCTAACCTCTTGCGTTATAGCCTGTTGCTGTCTACAGATAACGGTTTTAATATACGTGCGTTATACGTATAAAGGCCTATAAAGCGCAGAAATTATTACTCCTGCGAAAAATCTGTAACATAAAAAGACAAAGCTTGTTTAAATTATTATGCGGGGTGTAAACCTCACCACAATGTGGCAACGGGCTTTGTCACAGTACTGTGGTTGACTGACGTTCGTCTTGTCACCCTTCTTAAAGACTTTGCATTGAAGATGACCTCCAGAGATGAGACGAAACGTTTGGCCACGCTAAATAACATCAATCAGCTGAAGATTTTGAATGACCACAGCCTTACAGCAAAGTGACAAAGGACATTACCACAAGGTTACAGACTTTCATAAACCGTTGGGTACATAATGAGAATTTGGTGGTCCAAGACCGTCTCGAACAGAGATATATGGGAGGCCACAAGTCAGAGTACCATTCAACAACAGATAAAGAGAAGAAAATGGAGGTGGATCGGTCACACCCTGAGAAGACCACCAGAAAATATCGCTAGACAGGCACTGAATTGGAATGCGCAAGGTAACCGCAGACAGGGAACACCTGGAAGAGGACTATGGAAAGAGAGCTGGTTGATGTCAAGACGACATGGAGGGAGTTGAAAGCCCTGGCAATGGACAGACCACGCTGGAGAAATTTCGTCGGGGCCCTATGTTTCGCCCAGGAATTTAAGGACTTAAGTCAAGTAAGTAAGCAAGTCACAGCCTTATAGCCAGATAATAATTTAAACAAATATGACGCCTGCCGTGAAAGTCTAACAAACAGACTATAAAAAGGCAATGTTGTTACTATATTTAGGCTTTCTAGTAACCCTCCGTGAGCTGCGGGACTCGAACGAAGTACATTTACAGTCAAGTTAGTTTTATTAGCAGTCACCAAGTCTTATTCATTAGTCTTAACAACAAGTTTGTCACCACTTATTGCAAAACTGCCAGTCGCTACAGTCGCCTCGACAACGCCTTTCGGTGTTTCCACCATCTTCAGGTCTTGAACGACCAACTTCAGGTCTTTGTTTAAGACCTGAAGCTGGTGGAATAACCGAAAGGCCTCGTCAACAGCGAAGCGAATAGCAGTTTTGCGATAAGTAGTGACAAAGGTGGTGGGAAGTACGTTTATTAGCACTTAAATTTTGATATTAGATAATTTTTCAATTGTCACAAAATTGCGAATATCCCGATTATTGTACTTTTTTTAGTAAAATAGAAATTCTGAAGCTGATAGTGATACAATGAACACTAAAAATTCCAATAATTGGGATTTCGGTTAAAATTTCCTTTTGTCTGACACTTGCGACTGGAGTTGTTACTCATTGCCGGCCTATTAGGTCGTGGTCTATTGCTGCTAATAGAACAGACGTTTTGGCCCTACCATTGGACGCCATCTTCAGTGTAGAAGATTGAAAAAGTCCACTGGTAAGGTGTTCACGAGTTTCCACAGCATAACGTCCGACAGTAAAGAACACCGAACCAGTGAACGTTTTCAATCGTTTACACTGAAGATGGCGTTCAATGGCGACTCCGAAACGTCTGTTGTAATTAACAGCATTAGACCACGGCCTAATTGCCCGGCAATGAGTATAACACCTTCAACAGAGTTGACACCGTGAGGCCGTGAAGACATCAGTTACTTCCGGCTGAATGTTTATAATATTTTTTTCAAAATGTTTGATCCATTTTTTTGGACACCGCAGTCCAAAAATGTTGGAAGCTCCAAAAATTAACACAAAATTCAGATTGCGGTTAAAATGTCCTTTAATTTGAATTTCCCTACATGAAATTTTGTCTGTGTTGTCCATACCTCTGACACTTTTCAAGGCGTCCTGGCGCCCAAACTTTTGATATTTTCAAAGGTGAACACGATATTCAGAGTTTGGTTAAAATTTAGTGAACGTTGTTGAAACGTTACTATTACCATCCGGGCTGTTAGGCCGTGTTCTGATGTTGTTAATAAGAACAGACGTTTCCGGCTCACCATCAGTGCCGTCTAGGTTAGGCCAGTTCACATCAGAGATTAGGTAGAGACTGTGTTTTGCCCCCCCCCCCTTTTATAGACTAAGAAGACAAAAATACAGTCTCTACCCAATCTCTGAGGTGATAGACACTGATAATGGCTTCCGATGGTGGGCCCGAAACGCTTGTCAACAGCAACAACTGTAGACCGCGGCCTAACAGACCAGCTAGTAATAATAATTTCATTAATGTTGAAACCGGCCGTGAAAACTTAAGAACCTGTATTTAGTGAACGTTGTACGAAAATCAGTTGATGCGTTAAAAATTTATCGCGATACATAAAACTATGGCGATCTGTTGTTTCTCTTGACTTTCTTTTATCAGGAACCGTGTGAATTGCTTGTCCCGGTCCAAAAGGCTTCCTAGGTTTTCCTTTACGTCGTTGTCCAACAGGCTTTTGTTGTTAAACCTCCTTATGTAACCTGCCATCTGGCATCCTATTGAGATGAGCAATGAATCTCTCTTTGTTCTCTGCAATACGATCGCGAATATTAAAAATGTTTAACTCTTTATGAATGTGTTCATTGTACAGTCTATCCCTCCGTGTGCAGCCTTCACGAGATTACAAGAATCTCATCTCCGATGCCTGTTGTATCCAGCTCAGATCCCTGAATCTCATCTCCGATGCCCGTTGTATCCAGCTCCGATGCCCGCATCCAGCTCAGATGCCTGTATCCAGCTCAGATGCCTGAATCTCATCTCCGATGCCTGTTGTACGAGGGCTACCTTTTAAGTTTTTACAAAGACAATGAAAGAAAAAACATTTTTTGATACAAATCGTTTTATTGTTTCTCAAAATATTCGCCTTTGAGATTTACACAATGTTGCATGCGTTCGAACCAAGTCTCGAAACATTTTTTCCACTCTGATGTTGGTACCTCAGAAATATGGTTTTGGAAGGATTCAACAGCTTCTTGAGGTGATGAAAATCGCTGTCCACGCATTTTTTATTTGACATTCGGGAACAAAAAGAAGTCGTTTGGTGATAAATCAGGTGAATACGGGCAATGAGACATTAATTCGATGTTTTCCTCCTTCAAATAATCAATTGTTTGACGTGCTGTATGAGAGCTGGCATTGTCGTGATGAAGAATGATGCGACGTTTTCGGTTGTGTTTCCTGATTTCATCGATGACTTGTGGCAAACAAATTGTTGTATACCATTCAGCATTAACTGTTCTGCGATCCTCTAAAGCAATGGTCGCGACATGTCCAGTGTAAGCAAAGAAACAAGCGATCATTTTCTTGGAAGTGCTTCGTGAACGAACCACTTTTGTTGGCTTCGGTTCATCTTGGAACACCCAAACAGTTGATTGTTGCTTAGTTTGCGGCTCGTACGAATATATCCAAGTTTCGTCTCCTGTTACGATGTTGTATACCGATTTTGCATTTCCTCGGTCGAATTTTTGGATCATTTCCTTACACCAATGGACACGAGCCTGTTTTTGAGTTTCGGTCAAATTATGCGGAATCCATCGGGAACAGGTTTTTTTAACAGCTAAATGTTAATGTAAAATCGAATGTACTGCAGTCTTCGATATGCCTAAGGATGCCTCTATCTCACGGTAAGTCACATGCCGATCTTCTTTAATCATGTTGTGCACAGGATCGATGTTTTTGGGAACAACAACCGATTTAGGTCGACTTTCACGAAATTCATCGCTGACTGAAGCACGACCACGGCGAAATTCCGCAAACCAATTGTAAACAGTCTTTTCTGATGGTGATTGATTACCAAAAGTTGTACGAAGCGATTCGAGGCATTGTTGTTGAGTTAGGCCTTTATTAAAATCGTAAAAAATCATCCAACGAAAACCTTCACATGAAATTTCCATTTTTTCACAAACACTTTTGTGAACAAACTACTCGGCCAATATCTGAGCTGCAATTGTTTTACAAATAACAGATGACAAATTTTTGAACAATGATAATGTCACATCTCACTAGCGCCATCTAGTGGTCATTTGTGAAGACTTAAAAGGCAGCCTATGTATCCAGCTCAGATGCCTGAATCTCATCTCCGATGCCTGTATCCAGCTCAGATGTCTGAATCTCATCTCCGATGCCTGTATCCAGCTCATATGCCTGAATCTCATCTCCGATGCCTGTTGTATCCAGCTCAGATGACTGTATCCAGCTCAGATGCCTGTTGTATCCAGCTCAGATGACTGTATCCAGCTCCGATATCTGTATCCAGCTCAGATGCCTGTATCCAGCTCAGATGCTTGTATCCAGCTCAGATGCCTGTATCCAGCTCAGATGCGTGAATCTCATCTCAGATGCCTGTATCCAGCTCCGATGCCTGTATCCAGCTCAGATACCTGTATCCAGCTCAGATGCCTGAATCTCATCTCAGATGCCTGTATCCAGCTCCGATGCCTGTATCCAGCTCAGATACCTGTATCCAGCTCAGATGCCTGAATCTCATCTCCGATGCCTGTATCCAGCTCCGATGCCTGAATCTCATCTCCGATGCCTGTATCCAGCTCAGATGCCTGTATCCAGCTCCGATGCCTGCATCTAGCTCAGATGCCTGAATCTCATCTCCGATGCCTGTATCCAGCTCCGATGCCTGCATGTAGCTCAGATGACTGTATCCAGCTCAGATGCCTGTATCCAGCTCAGATGCCTGTATCCAGCTCAGATGCCTGTATCCAGCTCAGATGCCTGAATCTCATCTCCGATGCCTGTATCCAGCTCCGATGCCTGCATGTAGCTCAGATGCCTGTATCCAGCTCAGATGCCTGTATCCAGCTCCGATGCCTGTATCCAGCTCAGATGCCTGAATCTCATCTCAGATGCCTGTATCCAGCTCCGATGCCTGTATCCAGCTCAGATACCTGTATCCAGCTCAGATGCCTGAATCTCATCTCCGATGCCTGTATCCAGCTCAGATGCCTGTATCCAGCTCCGATGCCTGCATCTAGCTCAGATACCTGTATCCAGCTCAGATGCCTGAATCTCATCTCCGATGCCTGTATCCAGCTCCGATGCCTGCATGTAGCTCAGATGCCTGTATCCAGCTCAGATGCCTGTATCCAGCTCCGATGCCTGAATCTCATCTCCGATGCCTGCGTCTAGCTCAGATGCCTGTATCCAGCTCAGATGCCTGTATCCATCTCCGATGCCTGTATCCAGCTCCGATGCCTGTTGTATCCAGCTCAGATGTTTTGTCGGCTGAACCACACAATAAGACTGGCACAGCTATTACCTTACAAAATTTTAGTCGAGTCTCTTTCTTTGTTATTTTTTGTTTTGTTTGTTTTAATTTTTACAAATTATAAGATTGCCGGTTAGCCATCGTATATACATATTAAATCACAGCGTTTCGACCCCTAACCAAATCAGAGGTTTTCTTCAGTAGAAGTATAAACAGTAGATTAATACAACACAATGCCAATCAAAACAGACAGATATCGTCACCATAAAATAAATATGTTGTTCAAGTATATTAGTAACAAGACGGGTGGTCTACTCACCAAGAAGGTCATATATCTCAAAGTTGGCTGGATTCCACTCCCGGTCAGAAAGAAACGACCCGGACCTCCCTGGGAATCTTATAATTTATTATAACTATATTAACGTGAGAAATACCCCAAATATCTTCTTGTGATAGTTCCTATGCGTTTCGGATGTTGTATATCGTACAGACTATTTTAATTTTCTGTACTGCTGCACGGAATAAGTCAGTTGTATTCATGCCAAACCAGGTCCTTAAATTTCTCTGCCATGATATTCTCGGTCGCCCAACTCCTCTCTTTCCAAGTACTTTTCCCTGTAGTATAGACTGGAATAAGTATAATAACCGTTCATTTCTCATGAGATGTCCCAGATACTGAAGATTTGTTATCTTCACTGTGTTAACAACTTCCCTTTCTTTCTTCATCTTTCTAAGAACTTCAACATTAGTTTATATATGCTGTCCATGAATTTCTCAGTATTCTACGGTAACGCTACATTTCGAAAGAACCCCAAATAGACAGATACAAAAATGATGAAAACTGGTTGAGTTAAAACTGATCACTCGTTTCGCTCCGTCAATAATTTACAAAGTCAAGCCGTTATAACTACTCAGACTGCATCGAGCCTATTCCAGTCGCTGACAATATTTGGTGGATGGCAAAGGAATAGTCCAGTACAACCTTCATACTGGACTATCACGTTATCCAGGCATCGGTGGATACGGAAGGCAGAGAGACACGTTAGTGTACTCAACAGTGTGCGGTAGAACAACACACCTGCTGTGAATGTCAATGTTCAGCGTAGGCTACATGTGAAGGCGAAGCGGGTCCCGTTATGTGGTCTGGTATAGTGTGTACCGTACTGTACTGTACTGCACATAATTATGCATACATATCGTGACACGCTACTGTACTCGTGATTAGAACGTGTACCGTTAGGACCGACCGACGAAACTGATTAATGCTGTCTTCTTTACCGGACTGGACACACAGATATACGTATTGGTCTGCATCAGTGTGGCGCCGATCGACTTCTTCTTCTTCACTCCCAAAGACTGGGCCGCAGACCCGTTTCCGTATTGACCACTGCCTCCGTCTGCTTACACGTTTTCGTCATTTCGTTTTATATTGTATAGCGCTTCGTACAAAAAAAAAAAAACAAGTCAAGACTAATCAACATATGATTTTTAAAGGGCTGCAAGACATGTGATAACATCCTGAAACCAGTCCCATTAAAGTAAACGGTAGCTAATAACACAATAAAAATACGCGTTATTGAAACATAGCTTACAAGATACTTATTGATTGAATTGACTTTCCTGTATTTCATTTTTCAAACGTATACGGTAATGCGTTGTAAAAAACCTGTTTTGCATATTTAAGACAGATCTACTACTCTATTACCGTACACAACTGAAAAAATAAAACAGCCTAAAGAATAAGAGACTTACAAAATTTGTCAACTTTTTTCGACCATCTGGGGGGGGGGGTCCTGATCGTCCTCTCCCCTAAATACGCCCCTGACGAATAGTATAGATGAAAATTATGTATTCCATTAGTAGCAAATTAAGATATTCCATTAGTAGCCTTAGTAGTATATTAAGATACAAATTGAAGCAAAAGCGATCCATTTACGTCGATTAACAACGGAAATACGATGAGTTATTTTTAAATGTCAATAAATTGTTGAAATTCTGCTTTTCAACAATTCAGTTTGTTGCTTTTCTACTTTTTACAGTTTTGTTTTTGGCCAAAATAATTTAAACATTTGTGAAATGATGCAGAATAACGATTTTACATTATACAAGTTTAAAAATTAGAATCCTGTAACTTTTATTTTTGGATGAGTAAATTTTCAAGTCGTACAGAACACACGAGTGTTACGAGGGTTATTCAAACAGTAAGTTCCGTTTTTAAATATTGCCGCGGTACCGATGCCATCACGCTGTTGCGCATGCCATGGGCACCCATGGGCAGTTTGTTGATTCGTTGGCAAGCCAACAACGCCATTTGTAAACAACTGTCCACTGAGTAAGCTTCGTTCGACGTGTTTATAATGTCGAAGAAATTCGAGACACCCGCCGCGTGTGTAAGTAGGTATGTGATTCGGTTCTTGAATGCGAAAGGCTTTAAATCAATTGAAATTCACCGACAGATTTTCAATATTTATGGAGAAGAAGCAGTGAGCGATTCAATGGTACCAAGATGAACACGACTTTCTGCTTAGTTCGATCCTGAGTAAGCGGCGTAAGATGCTAACCCGCGACATTGTGATGAATCATGTCAGTACACACACAGTGCCGCTGCAACGCAATATCTCGTCACAAAGTTTGGCTGGCAGCAATTTGATCATTCGCCTTACAACGAAAACCTTACACCACGCGAATATCACGTTTTCAAGTATGAGGAATCCTTCCTTGGTGGCCAACGATGTCAAACAAGCTGTTAATACATGGTTCAAATCACAGGCGGGAAATTTCTGCTGCCTCGCTATGAAAAGTGTTTAAAAAATGACGAAAGCTATATAGAAACGTAATTTAAGATGTCTACTTCAAATAGCAATAAAAATGTTTTGTAAATATATTCTTAGTTTCCTTTTATTCTCTATCGGAATTTAATATCTGAATAGCCCTCGTGTTTCCCTATCTACACCATTGTGTCACGTGACTTCTGAATGAATATAAACACAATTTTAAAACTTTAAAATTTTTAAATTTGACTAATTTTATTGTCATCATCAGGACCTGTACACGGACAATAAAGAAATAATGATTGGCAGGTTTACAGATACGAGTGTGTGTGTGTGTGTGTGTGTGTGTGTGTGTGTGTGTGTGTGTGTGTGTGTGTGTGTGTGATAAATAATAAACCAGAGACTTGCTTATAAACTACACAAGCCAAACGTATATAGCCTAAATATATATTTTTGTATGATTTAAACGAGTTTTTTAACACGTGATTAAAACAAACTGTAATAAAAGTAATTATACATTGTGTTTTAAACGGAACAACACGGAGTGCTTGACGCTCATTGTTGACTATAGCGTACACATTACGAACAGTAAACAGTTACCTCATCTGGAGCAGTGAACAGGTGCCGGTAGGAACTGGTTTTGCAGCAGATAAAACTACAGCTGACTTGATAGAATGTATTCAGTATTTCCACATCGCACTTACGTATCTGTAATGAGACTTTCTCGATTCCAAAAGCGTTAAAAACACAAATTTAATGACACCAACAAGAACAGTAATAAATTTATCCTTGTCAGTTATTTCCTGACGGCTTCTTCTTCTTCTTCTTCTTCTTCTTCTTCTTCTTCTTCTTCTTCTTCTTCTTCTTCTACCTCTCCTCCTCCTCCCCCTCGTCTTTAGCAACTTCAGGGACTAGTAAAGTTGTTAGACGTCCCATTTTAACCGGAACGAACCTTTTCTTAAACATTGTCCCGACTATTTTTTGGATACAATTTGGAACGCAGAAGTAACCCGAATTTCAGTTTCCTTTAATATCTATTTGAAGTAGACCAAAGAAGAGGTGGTTGGACCAAGAATTGCGCAATGGATCGTACGGTCCAAAGCCTGAAAAAGTTACAGACAAGACCATCACCCATGTGCAGCTTTATCTTTGGGTTCCTCTGTGCATACTTTGCCGCACTATTTAATGTTGTTTTTAACAAAAACCTATGTATAAATAGCATATATGTATGTATATACTTACAAAAGTAAAATGTAAATTCGGTGTAACATTACCGCAGATCTAGATGCCCAACTTCAGATGCAGTAAATGGATGGCCCAATAAGCTCGCAGTTCATATGAAATAATAGTCTTCTTCTATAGTGTTGAGGCATAGCTTATAATAGCCTAGGCTATACATGTAGTGTTGTAGTATAGCCTATTTATACTTCTTCTGATAGTTCCTATCCGTTTCGGATGTTGGATATCATACAGACTGTTTTAACTTTCTGTACTGCTGCACGGAATAAGTCAGTTATATTCATGCCAACCAGGTCTTTAAATTTCTCAACCGTGATATTCTTGGTCGCCCAACTCCTCACTTTCTAAGTACTTTTCGCTGTAGTATGGACTGCAATAAGTAAAATCTCTGTTCATTTCTCTTCAGATGTCCCAGATACTGAAGCTTTCTTATCTTTACTGTGTTAATAACTTCCCTTTCTTTCTTCATCTTTCTAAGAACTTCAGCATTATTTATATGTGTTGTCCATGAAATGCTCAGTATTTTACGATAAAGCCACATTTCGAATGATTCAAAATTTTTTTTTTAGTTGTGGCTTCAGTCAGAGTCCAAGATTCTACACCGTAGACGAGGACCGAGAATACGTACCAGCGTAAAAGTCTCACTATTTATCATGGGTATTTATACTAGTCACCAAAATTAGTATGCATCATCCGTAGCTTGTCGCTGTCAATGGCGGCGACCCGTTGCAATGGGCGTATCTAGAATTTGGCTTTCTGGGTGAGATCCGGGATCGGGTCGGCTTCATACAAAAGAAAAAGCAAGTTAAGACTAATCAAGATTACTATCTTTAAAGTAGCTGAAAAACGCGTGATAACATCCTGAAATCAGTCCCACTTAAGCAAGCGGTAATAACACAATAAAAATACGCGTTATTGAAACATTGTTAACAAGATACCAATTGACTGAATTTATTTTACTATATTTCATATTTCAAACATAGCCTATACCCTAATGCTGTGTGAAAAACCTGTTTGTAGCCTATATTTGAAAAATAACTACTGCTTTATTAGTATAACATATTTGAAAAAGAAATATAGCTTACTAAAAATTCATATATTAACAAAATTCGTCAACCTTTTCAACCCTCTGGGGGGGGGGGGGGGTCCGGTCCCGTTCACGTCCCGTAAATAATATGCCGCAATAAATTACTATTGGACGTCGGATCCCACCTTTCACTACTGTCATTACATTTCTCGCCATCGCTTTATTCTCAGGTTCAAAAATCAATCTTAAAAGCTTCATTTAGGTTGTTTTAATTATTTTTATCGTTTTAGCTTTGTCGGTTATACAGATAAAGCTGACTAAAACTCAAGAGATTAACAAAATTCGTCAACTTTTCCGACTCTCCGGGGGGGGGGGGGTCCGGTCCCCCGTAAATACGCCCCTGATTCATTCTGTCGTCGTCATTTTGCTATCGTTATTTTAGACGTTGTTCAATGATGTGTAGAATCTGTCGTGTGTGAGGCAAAAAACTAATCACGACTGCTTCGATGCGACTGGCATCAGTTTAGCGGAGGTAGTACTAGTATTAAGTAGCCTATAGGTAGTGAAAGACTACCATTACTGTAGGTAAAATAACTCTGTTGATTTGAGAACGCAGCGAAACGGAAACATTTATGCCTTCCTGATTAGTGTACAGTTAGCTGAAGGTTGGGAACAGTGGAACGATAACAATAGCTAGGTAAGGATAATGATGAGAAGCGAGAGCTGTGGTAAGAGTATGTATTGAGGTGAGGTGAACACGGAACGGTGGGTGCTACGGTACTTTGCATCTTAAATAAATATTGTCTGGTGTAATTGCATGTATACAGGGCAGTTATTTATTGGAGCCTGTAGTACCCTCGCCCCCTCAGACGTGACGGAATTATGCATCCGTAGTGGGCGGATGATGGCCCAGTCGCCTTTGTTTAACTTTTCGTGCGTGAAGAGTAACCCCTCCCCCCGTTCACTAGATTAGTGGTGGCCAAACCTTTTTACGCTTCTCTTCGGTGCAGGGTTGCCAGGTGTGCGGATTTTTTCCCACAGTGGCGAAATTTAAAACCTCAAAATCGTAAGCGGGGAAATGGTGGGGATTGGTATAAATGTGGCGAATGGTGGCGATTTCAAATAATAAAAGTGGGGTGGTGTTAAAAATACATAGAACGCGAATGATACTGAAGCTTTTTCAACTTTAAATAATTTTTTGGCTTATATATTTACTTTGCCACAGATTAGGGGTGGGTTGAAAGGATTTTTAGTGAAATTAATAAAGACAAATTGGGTACTGAGACACTGTCTGCCATATTGTATACGGAAAACTTAATAGGTGTGATTGAATGTAAATTGTTTTTGTGAATTCAACTATTGGAAAGTTGTTGAATATAGTGTAATGTGTAAATATTTACTCAAGCCTATAATAGACCTAGTGAATGAAAAGGATTTCAAAAAGTATTGAGGCTGATCTCAGCAAATGGGAAAAGTTTCTTTTATCGTACTTAAATAAGTTTATATTTACATTATTAAATTGACAGCATTTAAACATTTAGAATATACTGTTTATAAAGAATAAACAGTACTGTAACATTTAGAATATATAAAGTGTTTTACCTTTACACTTTATTTAAACACTTAGAATAAAGGACACATATTTGTGGCAGTGGTGATTTCAATGGCAAAGTGGGGAAATTTTGGGTAGCCATGTGGGAAAAAGAGGACTGATTAACCCGGCAACGCTGCTTCAGTGTCTGAGAAACACCTCGTCGCGCCACGTGAGCGAATTGATTCTTATAAATACTACTTATGATTGGTATAAAGTACACGCGAAGAAGCAAACACCTTACCTTCGTTTAGGTATTTGTTATCCAATGGAACTTGCTGAACTACGTACTAACTTGAAGTGTTTTTAGAATAGCTTTACTTTAATATTTCACCAATACTTTTTTCATATCTCTGTCGTGCCTTGTCATATATTTCAGGTATAGGTACCTGAAAAATAAAACACAGAAAGATACCCGAATGAAGTTTTACAAAACTGTGGCTGTCCCCACATTTCTGTATGCTAGTGAGACATGGATTCTTGGTAAAAGGGTCGTGCAGAGGATTGAGGCAGCCGAAATGAAATTCCTAAGAGGGACGCAAGGGTGTTCTCTCTTCGATCGGAAAAGTAACGAGGATATTAGACTTGATTTAAACATTGTTTCATTGCACCAGAAGATTGAAGACCACAGAAGGAGACGGTATAAACACTTGAACCGCATGGCTGATATCCGTCTACCTGTGGCTGCCTTGGGTTATCACCCGACTGCGAAGAGAGATGTCGATAGACCGAGGAGGAGATTGGTTCCGCAACAGGTCTAAGGTCTAGTCTAATTTTTCTATTGTGGTGTGCAACAGTGTTCTTGTGAATATGGTCCAATACAGCAACACTTAACCGTATTGAAAACATGCAGTGATCAAATAAAATCTAATATATATTGTCACCGGACAAAAGGCTTGCCGCATGACAAATAGCGCCAATCGTACACTCTAGTGTTTTTGATGGCCCTCAAAAAGGACCTGGTGGCGAGAAAGCTGATATTGGTCGTGCCGCGCTGAGATGTTCGGCGGCTGCGCCCGCTGTTCGTGGCGTACTGCATTCCTCCTCTTCTTTCGGCATCGGGTATAGAGTCGGTTGCCGGCCCAGCAACGTCCTATCGCTGGCGCGGAACTGGAGGGCGAAGACGCAAGAACGCCGGTTCTATTCTTCGGCCGTTCCTTCCGGCTGACTCCGCGCCGATGTCGTCCGAGAGAGGAGAGGAGATGAAGTGCGTCCGATGGCGTGGCGATGTAATTTTCTGCCGGCCCGGGTTTTATGCACTAACCGGGATCGCTGATTGGCTCGCCTCGTATTCTTCAGGTGTCACGCGCCGTGTCGCTGGTACCGGAGAGCAGACGTAATGAATCGCTGTTGCCACAATGCTTCATCCCGAGCCTGGAGTTCAATTCTTGACTGATTTGTTCAACGCGTGTCTCAGACTGGCCTACTTTCCCAAGAAATGGCGAAAGGCGACGGTCATCGTGATCCCGAAGCAGGGAAAGGATGCTTCCCGCCCCGACAACCTCCGGCCTATCAGCCTACTCTGCGCTACGTCCAAGGTTTTTGAGCGCCTCGTGCAGCGTCGTGTACGAGAACATCTAACCAACTTTGACGTGCTGGTCCCCGAACAGTTCGGCTTTCGTGTGGGGCATTCGACCACTCATCAACTGATGAGAATGGTGGAATACGTCACGGAAGCCGGGTGTCGGAGAGAACGGACCGTTGGCTGTTTCTTAGATGTTGAAAAAGCCTTCGACAGCGTATGGCATGATGGCCTATTATTCAAGCTTAGGGAAGTCCAGCTCCCGGACTGCTACCTCCATATGGTTGCTAGCTTTCTGACGGAGAGGACCTTCTTCGTGAGAGTTGGAGATTCAGTCTCTTCCGAGAGACGAATCGCAGCCGGCGTCCCTCAAGGTAGTGTTCTTGACCCCCTTCTGTTCTCGCTCTACGTCAACGACGTGCCGAGACAGCCTGGAGTCCAGGTGGCCCTCTTTGCGGACGACACGGCCGTATTTACGGCCCATCGTCATGTAGAAAGAGCCGTCTTACGACTGCAGCGCCAGCTCGACACGCTCGGGGACTGGACTGAGAATTGGAGAGTGCAACTCAACGCTACCAAGAGTGTAGCCGTCGAATTCTCGAAGCGTCGGAAGAACCCTGTTAGGCAGTTACGTATCGGCAGAACGTACTTGCGCTGGTCCAAAGAGGTCAAGTACCTCGGATTACACCTCGACCGTCGGCTCACCTGGCGTACCCACGCGCAGACAGTTCTCAAGCGAGCATCCGCTCGTCTGTGCGCACTGTTTCCACTCCTGATCAGCTCAGCCATGACCAGGAAATTGGGCAGGATGATCGTCGGCGCGTATCTGCTGCCGGTCATTACCTACGCCTGTCCGGTCTGGGGTTACCTCGCCGCAATGCATAGAAAGAAGTTGCAGAGCGTCCTCGACAGGGGTCTTCGGCTAGCGGCCAAAGTCCCCCGTCGCTTTTCATCACGCCTTATAGGGGAGGACTTGGCGTCCGCTCCTTAGACGAAACTTTCAGGCGGCTTGCACGCAAATTTTATGCACGTGCGGCGAGGTTCCCAGACAATCCTCTAGTGACTGGGCTGGGAAGGTACCGTATACGTCCAGGTGATTCGTGGAAACGCCCTCGGTGTATACTGCGCTAGTGTAGGCTAGCACAACAGCCGAGAATCGGCCTGCTATAAAGCACACGCCCTACTTGGGCAGGGCCACGAGGCAGGAGCTCCAGAAGGTAGCTCGGAACTCAGATCCCGAGCGGTTCGTCTCTGCGACGCACAACCGCACAGCTCAGAGCGAAAAAAAAATGAATCGCTGTTGCCACAATATGATACCGAATATACAAACGTGTAGAAGAAGAGGGCCATGAAAATCTGTTGAACATCATGACAGACTTCAAAAATCGTGTCACATTTGAAATATTGCGGCAAAATGAAAATCAACATTCAGTAATCAGCTGATATAATGTATAGAACGGAATGTAAACATGAACACTCTGTAACAAAATCAGTTCTCGGGAAACTTTGAACAACGACATACGTATCAAGTTCATTAATCAATGTCTACGAATTGGTTTTTGTAAATAGTGAATATTTTAATATATTGTGACCGCAAATGTGCTGTGTATGACCTGACGATGGTCTGTGACCGAAATCGATCGTTTTTAATAATGTGAGTAATAAAAAATTTTATTGCAAATCGTATGTATGGTACCTTTAGGCTATGAACAATAAATACAATACAATAGAAAATCAACATTGTTAATTCTGTTTCAACATTTACTACTTACAATTTGTGTATGTAACAAAAATTAAACGAGAACAGCAAACTTCCAACGAGGGCGGGCCATGGGTCATTTGCAATTAGACAGAGTCCGGAGATAATAATCTCTCGTACAGATTGCCTTCAACGGTATTAACGATATCTAGATGGCTCTCTCTCTCTCTCTCTCTCTGTGTACATTGCCATTAAGATAAGCGTATAATAAACCATTACAAATTCCGGGAACACCTCGCTTCTTTTACTTACATTTTAATTACAGTAAATGCGAAGTTAAATTACTGTAAAATCTCATTTCAAATGGTCGTTTACTTGGCGTATTGTGTGCGTCCTGCTTTCTTGGATCACATAACGGGGTTTTTATTGCCATTAACGTCTTGAACCACAACAAATTCATGTGCCATCTGTTGGTGCCCATTTTCTTAATCGTGTGTATTTGTTTTTCTTCTTCTTCTCCTCTTCAAGTATTAGGTTATATAAACCTGTTCCGGGGACCCATCTCATCCTCGGACGACCTACGACTCCTCTACCAATGGCTTTATAGTTCAGTGTCCAAAGCATTTGTAGCATCCAAAGCAGCCTCGGAGTATTTTTTTTTTTTTTATAATTTTATTTTCATCAGCATCATGTGGCTGCTTGGAAGACATTCTGAGCTGTGGCTGCATAACAAGCTGTTGTTGTACAAACAAGTCTTGAAATCAGTTCGGGTGTATGGTTGTTCAGCTGTGTGGTTGTTCTAAGAATTCTGATATTAAAATAATTCCGACTTTACAAAATAAAAGTTCTTGGCAGTATTGTTGATGCACCATGGTACGTAAGAAATGATTGATGACATGTATCGGGACCTGGAAAAGTCTACGGTTGCTGACGGAGATTAAACGGATTGCGGATAAATTATGAGAGAAGACTTCATGAACACGTAAACACTGAAGTGCTACAACTGCTTGACAATGCTGGACTCGTTCGGCGATTGTAGAGACAGAAACAATGTGAACTAACGAACTAAATATGTATAGTAATTCTCAGCACATGAACAAAGTGTAACTGTACTGTGGAATGCTCCAGTGTTAGCTTATCCTACACATTGTTAACTTATGTATTAGAATAAAATTAATTGCCAGATAAATTGTAACTAGTTGCAATGAAGTTAAATAAAAAAAAATCAGCATCATATATATTGTAATACCATCTATTCAGGTATTCTTTTGACTGAATGTTTGTAGTACAATAGAGTAATATAATGATCTTCCTCCATTGTAAACTAAGTGTAGACACATGTTCCGGTTTCAGAAACCTTATATACACTGTAGATTTACATTGTTCATCATCATTATCATCACCACTGCAAGAACTAGGCCTTAGACCTGTTCCGGAACCCATCTCCTCCTCCTCGGCCTACCGACATCTCTCTTCCCAGTCGGGTGATAACACAAGGCAGCCACAAGTAGACGGATATCAGGCTTGCGATTCAAGTGTTCACACCATCTCCTTCTGTTACATTGAATCTTTGGTGCAATGATACAATGTTTAAATCGCGTCTAATATCCTCGTTCCTTATCCAGTCCAAGAGAGAACAACCTTGCGTCCCTCTTAAAAATTTCATTTTGGCTGCCTGAATCCTCTGCACGTATCTTTTATCAAGAGTCCATGTCTCACTAGCATACAGGAATGTGGGGACAGCCACAGTTTTATAAAGTTTAATTCGGGTATCCTTCCGTGTTTTATTTTTCAGATAGCTATGAATCGTTCCACAGATGCGTTAGCTTGCTGTCTCAACAGTATCAGTTCTATATGAGATATTACAACCCAACATTGTTATTACTTAAAAATATTTTAAGTTGAATTAAAAATCAGTCGATCGCTTCCGGGGCCTTCCTACGTCTCGACTACCCTCTGTAGCATAAAAATATGCGGGCCTTTGTCATAGAGTTCTTTCTCAGAAAAGATCATATCCAAAAAGATCATATCCCCTCAACATATGCTCTTATATTCGTCAACCTTTTTAAACAGTGAGGGAGACGTCAAAATTCCTTCCCTGGCTGTTTGGCCGTGGTCCATTTGTTTTCTACAAAAACAGACGTTTCGGCAGTGCCATCGACTGCCATCATCAGTGTAAAATCGAGTTACGCTAACGTAAGGTGATATACGTTAGTACTGTAGTCACGTTAGCGTAACTCGATTTTACACTGATGATGGCAGTCGATGGCACTGCCGAAACGTCTGTTTTTGTAGAAAACAATAGACCACACCCAAACAGCCAGGGAAGGAATTTTAACAACACTGACTCCGGCCGTGTAAGCCTACGAAGTACATAATGGGGAAGACCTTACTTCGTATATCGTCATCCGAGGCATTTAAAAAACGTTCCAGAAAGAGAAACTTTCCCCGGCGACGTCTCGAGCGCTGCGCTAGGTGGCGGGGCTGCCACCTTGGAGCAACTGGATGTGATCTCAGTTTCATTCGGAGACCCCCCCCCGCCTAGGGTCTTACGTCCTCTCCGCCGCTGGGAAATTATTTCCTCTTCCGCCTTCGACACATCACCGTCATCACCTTCCTAACGGTTTTAGGCTTTAGCGGCTGTTCCAATTCCACAGTCCACCTTTTCTTCTGCCTCTAGGGTTGTAATCTTCCGCTATCTTTGGTAGTCTACTTTCTTCCATTCTATCTATGTGTTGAATCCATTTTCTTCTGGATTCTTTAATCCTGTCATTAACTGAAAAATATCTAAATCACTTCCTATCTCCTCATTTCTTAAATTTGATCTCGTCTATTACACTTTTCAACTGATCTCAGAAATTGCAATTCTGTTGTTTGTATCTTCTGATCACCTTTTTCAATTATAACCCAAGTTTCAGAACCATACAGCAGTGTAGGTGTTGCCATTGTTTTATAAAATTTTATTTGGGTTTCTTTTCTACATTTATTTCCCAACATTCTCCACATCGTTCTACATATTCTTGTGAAATTCGTCACTTTATTTTGTGTATCTCTATCTTGACCATAAGTAATGTCACGTCCAAGATAGTGGAAATGTCTTACTTGTTCTATGCGTGTGTTGTCTATGCATATTTTGGTCCGAACCGGTTCATCAACTATAAAAGCCATTACTTTCGTCTTTGATTCAGATTTGTTACAGTTATATTCTTTTCCTATTTTATGTAAGATGTATATTGCTCGCTGGAGATCGTCTTCTGAAGTGGCGAAACAACTCACAATTCCAACAGTACCCTTCGACACCCTTGACCATTTTAAGACCTGGAAGGTGAGGGAAAAATAAAGACCCGTAGTCCTCCAATACTTTAACACAATCGCGGACCGAAAACAAGGACGGACAGGGCCTAGAAACACGGACAGGATAGATTAAACTGAGGCAACTTGAAACAAAGTAAGAGTGCAGCGAGACAATGTGTGACCCCCTATGTGCATACATAATAATAATAATAATCATCATCATCATCATCTCCAAGGATTAAACCAAGGATGGTTTGCTCCGGTCTCAAACAGGCAAAGATTAGAGCTGGTAACTCCAGCGCTTTCTCGGACATCCCACACCGCTCCGTCCCTTCGGCTTATAGTTCCATAGTTGTTTGGGGATGCGGCAGTCATCCATTCGGCAAATATGTCCCCACCAATTCAGCCGATACTGGCCGATCCTGTTGAGTATACTCACAATATTCAGTTCCTGCCGTATATCTGTGTTTCTTCTATGGTTATAGAGAGTATACCCTGTCGTGTGGCTGAGAAATCTCATTTCAGCCGCTTGGATGCGACTGGCCTGACCTTTCGTTAAAGTCCAATTCTCAGACCCATAAAGAAGTGTGGGGAGGGCCATCACCTTGTAGAATTTTAGGCGTGTTCCTTTACTTGCTGACTTAAAGGTTCGCCAAATGGTTCCGCACATAAGGTTGAACTTATCCAACTTATTCACAACGTCGTTGCTTGCATTATGAGACACATTGTAGCCCAGGAACTCAAAATTGCTAACTTGTTGCACCGTAATAATCATTGTGTAGTTTTTCAGACGATTGGAAGGCGGGCTGTTATGCCGCGGTCTCATGGTGTTAGAACCAGACCTTTAGGTCTCACCATCGGAGGCCATCTTCAGTGGTAAAATATTGTGTCTGGTGATCGCTAAATATCCCCAGTACTGTGGCAAAACTATATTTCGGCTCTTAGAAGGGCCAACTTATACAAATTTCCACTGCCAGCACGATGTGAGTTGGCAAACTGCATTGGCCAATCAGAATCAAGTGTTTTGCCTCAGTAGGTGAAAAGCCACTTTTACTTTATGTGGAGCCCAAGAATCGAATCCGTAGTGTCTTAGATTAGTACATAGGCGCTACATCAATTGGTTTTGTTAGCCTCTTCCTTTCAATATTTACTTTTATCTAATTAGTGTTCTACTGTATGGCATATAACCTGTCATTATGGTTAGTTTAAATGATTTACAGTAATTCAGGCCAGAATAGCATTAAATATGTTTTTCTCTATTTAGAATGGCAATTTGTAAGATGGCTTGGAGATGAGAGAGACAGGGTATTGCACGGAAACGGGGTCATTTCGTGTGGAGGTGCCTGAGAGAGAGAGAAGAAGAAAGGTTTACGAAACTGGCTTCGCCGTAGGAGTCGTGCTGCGCTAGCGTTGGCGTTTGGGTGAAGATACGAGCGAAGTATTGTGAAGACTCGCGTAATTGACCTCGGGGGAGATTATTGCAGTTACTGTACAGTCTGCGCCAAAACCTCTGTCGCCGGTAAATACACGCAGTGATGACTTTATTCGCCCACCCCACTCCACCCCTTTAGATTGAATTTGAATTGACAGTTATTTGGAATTCACGTGTTTAGTCTCGCGAAACAAACAAGTGACTAACAATTATCAGTCTGAAATATACTTCGTAGGCGTACACGGCCGCAGTCAATGTTGTTAAAATTCATTCCCGGCCTGTTTGGCCGTGGTCCATTGTTTTCAACTAAAACAGGCGTTTCGACAGTGCCATCGACTGCCATCATCAGTGTAAAAATCCGAGCTTCGCTTCATTAACGATAACGAAGTTCGGATGTTTACACTGATGATGGCAGTCGATGTCACTGTCGAAACGTCTGTTTTAGTTGAAAACATGGATCACGGGGCCAAACAGCCCGGGAATGGATTTTAACAACATACCAGTCTGAAACTTCAGTAACTTAAGGTGGAGATTGTATGCCCTATACTGCAAATGTTGAATAGTTGTGTCACAAATATTTCGGAACGTGCTGAAGATATATATGCTTCAATTTTTTTTTGTGGTTTTCACTCATCTGTAAGTGAGTTTACTGATTTAGAATCTCAGCAGTCTGCATATAAGACATTTCTTTTGCGTATGATCTCCTGTGGACTATGTTTGGTTCAACTGGTTCCTCCCTTCTTCTTCTTCTTCTTCTTCTTCTTCTTCTTCTTCTTCTTCTCCCATATCTCCTTCATTCTTGATCGATGTCTCTTCCTCCTTTCGTCAGTCCAGATGGCACCTGTCTTCTTCTTGGGTTTTTCCTGAAACCCTTGGGCATTTTTTAATTTCTTTTTGTGTGGCAAGCATTATTCAACGTCTTCTTGAGTGATCTAGAGTTCTTCTATGTATTTATATGTTTCGTAGAACCACGTTTTGGACATTTTGAGCTTTTAGAAATAGTTAAAAAGCTTCCCTGTTAGTCTGTCAGGATTCATTTTTCGAACATGTCCGTAGAAAGTAATTCTTGTTCTAATTACGTCTGTGATTTTCTCAAAGCGTGTGTACAGCTGACTATTGTGGCATCATCTGTACTATTCTCCGTCTTTTATTGATTCCAAGATTTTCTTAATATTTTCCTTTCTGTGACTTCCAGCTCTTCCGTCATCATTTTCTTGTTCAGAGTCAGACACTTAGCTGCATAAAGTGTTTCCGGGCGAATTACTGTTGAATAATGCCTAATTTTGGCATTAATGGACATTGATTTCTTGTTATATGTGTCCTTGGTTAAATTGTAAGCAACTTTCATCTTATTAGCTCGTGCTTTAATGGCTTCTTTCTCTGAGACATTGTGTTCAAATACTTCTCCAAGATACTTGAGTTTGTTAGTTCCATAGATGTGCCCGTATCGAGTTTTTATTTTCTTGGATATTGTCTTGATGTTTTTCATGAACTTGGTTTTTTTTTCAAAAGAAATTAGTAAACCCACTCTTTCGGCTTGTTCTATCAGCAATTCCACATGTCTAATGGCATCTTAGACAATATTTATGATTTTTTTCTAAAACACTACTTTCAAATCAAAACTCTGATTGTAATGATTAAATGAAGTGAAAACTACTTGAACAATTTGAATTATTCTAGATCCACATGTTTACAACATAATACTAAACTAGCTGTTACAATGTTGTGGCTGTATCTTTACTATATTCTGAGGAAAGCAGTCAGATGTGCGAAAAAATTAATTTGTTTTGAAAATGAACGAACACGCACAAAAAAACGATGATACCAAAAAAAGAAGAACCTTATATTTTGTTTACACTCCTTAACGTACAAAATGATATCACACAAACACATGGCTTCTCAGAGTAGCCAAAATGTAATGTAAAATGTGCAAATTTTACTAGTAGAGTAGAATAGTGCAACGATGACTGGATAATTTTACTGTTGCATATTAAACTTTAAAATAATTTAAAACAGAGTTGTAATTCGAATTTTGAAGCAAATTAGGTATCTAAATGCTCATAAATATCCATAGTTTTAATTTGGAAAATATATTTCTTTTTTTTTTCTTCAAAATTTGACGTTAGAGCTGCTTTTGATGATGTCAAACCGCAAGAAGCCTGTGTTCATGGCGTCCACTTGTTCCCTATTTTACTATGCTCTGTTGATCATTTCAAATACCTATAATTAATTTTAAAGTCATTGTATTGGTATCCGCGTCACAATTATTATAATTAAACTTTAAAGGTTTTACCTTAATCCGTCTATGTGACCGCTTAATTTTTCTTCTTTGTCTTCTAACGCGTTTCGGATTGTGTTAATCCATCATCAGAAATTAAATACGTCGCTAACCAGTATTGAGTGCGCACTCACATCCGCGTACGTCGCTGTGTTTGTGGACTATATTTTTTAAATGTTTTTTAGTGTAACTTTTAATGTTTAACGAAGTCTTAACCGACGAATTCTTAAATCTCTGATGATGGATTAACACAATCCGAAACGCGTTAGAAGACAAAGAAGAAAAATTAAGCGGTCACATAGACGGATTAAGGTAAAAACTTTAAAGTTTAATTACTATAATTAATTATAATTTGCTGCCACGTGGCGTGTGCAGTATCTGTATCATGTGTCTGGAATCTTCAGGAAGTGTAAACAGACGGTATTCCTAATCACTGACATTTGTCAGACATACTGACAAGTCTATCTCTAGTTTTTCTTGTGTTAAATAGAATAAAATTGAGCGATCTGCTTCATACCAGTTGTTATAATAATACACGTTCATTAAGCGACACACCATAATATGTGTTATAAATTATTAATTATTCCGAGTCACAAGACTAAGCTCTTACAACTACAACAACGTAAGCCTCGTTCGTTCACTTAGAGTATTTTATTTTACTTTTTGTATTCATGCTATACTATTAGTTTATCGCAGTATATACGTACATGTGCATAGGGTAAATGAACATTATTTTGTACAGTATCTTTATTGTTGAGGAGACAAAGATCTTGTTCTCGGAGAGTGCCTACTACCCCCGACTGCACGTGGAGTCCGTGGAAATCTTCAAACATTGCTCCGTATTCATGGTTTCCCTGTGAATCGAAGGGGAGAAAGCCTCCTATTGAATAGGATCCAACATACTGTGCTCCCAAGCCAATCAGATAGCACTTGTTGCTGATTGGTCGATGCTGCTTTGCAGCTTAGATCGTGCTGGTACAAAAGTTTATAAAAGTGGACCTTCTCAGGCAAAACACATTAAAAATAAAACACCCTCTCCCGTTAATCTATACTCCAATCTCGTAACCTAAAAACCTGTCCCCCACCGCTCTAATGACGCTTCTTTCCATCTTTAGCGTCACAAGCTGCACGACCCTGGCTGTCTAGTCTATACGTTTAGCACTAAACACCCTCCACACCCTCTCTTAGAGGCTACTCACATTATAACACTAACATCCTCTCTACGCTGGTACCACCACCTTCTCATCGGCCGGTCACCGCTGGCGTGCGAATCCAATCCACTCGACCATACCCACACGGCTGAAGGGAGCTTGCTCGAGAACAGCCCGAGAGGTCAAATTATAGTCTCCACCTCATGTCTGAGGTGTATTGGCAGACACCGTGCCAAACTAGACACTGCCGATGGTGGGGCCGAAACGTCTGTCAATAGCAACAATAGTCAACAACAACAACAACAACGTGCCAAACTAGACACTGATACGATGGTGGGGCCGAAACAACTGCCCGTCGGACAATAGTAATTTCAATAATGTTGAAGCCGACCGTGAAAGTTTAAGAACTTGACTATTTATCTTCGCATTACCTATATTATTGCGACACCTCACACACAAAGACTTGTTGCGGTGTGATTTGTGTTTATGAGACTTGTGTTTTGCGTGCAACGAGATTGTTTTTTGTCATCGTGTGTACACGTCCTGCCTGTCCTGTAAGTGAACGCTGTGTGAACATTGTGGGCGATCGGCACGCGACGTAACCCATTGTATGTGAGAGTAATGCTCGCCCGCATCCGTGAGAGAGTTACTCAGCATGACCGTACAGGAAGTAAACACACCGTCCTTTGTTTTACTCTACTCTTCCTCACGTTTTACTGTCTTTCCTTCGTTTGCACGATTCTTCTTCTTCTTCTTCTTCTTCTTCTTCTTCTTCTTCCAGAGTACGGTTGTGGGAACGTCGCAGCCATTCAGCGTGGCCGTTACCGACGGTATCTCTTCTTGTACACAGCTGTTAACTTCACCATCTGGCTGTTGTTGGTTTCGTCTCATTGAGGTATTGTTCGTGTAATGTCAGTGTAGTGCCCAGTCACTAGACTCTTTCTGTTGGAACTGACACTGTCTTCAATTTGTTTAAACTCTGCGTGACCATCACAGTGTTTGTTTTACAGTGACGTGTCTAGAATTTGGCCTGGGGGGGGGGAGGTCCAGTCGTGTCGGCTTCATATAAAAGAAAAATTATCCATTAAAGCATACGGTTCTTCGACTTATCTACCGCAGACCTCCCCTCACCAAAACATGTAATACCGCTCTGTATGCACTCAACAAACTCTTCCCCAACCTTGACTGCTTCCTGTACAAGGTAAACTGGAAATATAAAGTGCAAAACAACGCACTTACCTACAATCCATAGCCACCTCCATCAACAGAACTACTCGCAGACCTTCCTTCTTCATAAACCGCCTTTTTACCATAGCCGATGAACCTTCTCCCAGAACTCCTCGCCGCCATCGTCGTAGAAATAAAAACACCTAACTCCCAGCTGCAAACCTACTCAACCTGCCATCCTTCCTGATCACATAACAATTTAAACTTTCCCTATCTTCTTACCAAGTCTTTAGCCCTCTTCTTTGTGTCCCCCGCCTATTGTCCCCTACGGAAATTCTAATACTTTTTAAATAAAAATTATATTCTTTTTTTTTTTATCATAATTTACGAATGAAGTCAATACAAGAATAATGTGAGTAATTTGTGATTATATGATTATCGTTAGTATATTATAAGTATATTATTATTGTAAGTGAGTTATTATAATAATAGTCTTCCTTCTAATTCGAACTGTTTATAATTCTGTTAGTTGGTATCACTGTTTTCCTTTTTCTGTTTGTTTAGGTGAGCGCGGTACCTACACACAGTGTAACCAACCGTAGCTTTGAGTAATGTAATGTAAGTAGACTTTATTTCACAATACAGAATGTTCTTTAATTGTCCATACGGTGACACGGTAACCGTAACATTTATACCCGAATGAAAGTTGGAAAGGGGAGAAACAATCTCAGGGTGATATGTTTTCTGGGATCATTACTGGAGAAAGACGGAACATCAACACAGAAGCCGCAATGGGTACGAGCAGTCACGGAATGGCAGTAAGCATTGTTATTACAAATTATGCGGACAGTAGCGACGGTATAGTCAGATTATATTACAACGTTTCGACCCGTAAACAAATCATACACCATCTTCAGCTGAAACGGTAAATTAATCTAACACAATATCAGTCAAAACATAGGCCTATAGATGTGCTCATCTTAAGAAAAATATTTTTTTTAAAATAATATTTCTAACTCTGTTCGAAACGTCTCAGATAAAGAATCCTTTTAGATAATGAAACTCAAATTAGCAAAGGCCTTTACTCTAACCCGGGAACTGTACGGAAAGAAAATCCTTTCCAGAAGTGAGAAAGTCCGCCATTATAGCACTGTGATCAGGCCGGTGATCATGTATAGAATAGAAACAGTGTGCTTTCAAAATTTGGAACCTATTCTTAAAATTGAACGAAGAATTCTTTGGAAAATTTATGGCACCAAGAAAACTGAAGATGAGTACAGGCATACACCCAAAGAAGAGCTGTACAGGGATCTGGAAGATCTGGAAATGGCTTCCCGAAGGAAAAAGACTGAGATTCCTTGGACATATGGTTCAAATGGATCGATCCAGATTAAATAAACAAATTTTCAAATATATTTGGCAACTTTCCAGTCTGAACGGATACACCAAACATCTCAAGGAGGAAAATATTAAACTGGATACATCTTTGAACGACTATGTGGATAGAAATACATATAGAGTCTTGAGTTCTCTGCGTGGGAAGAAGACGAGAAAGGGGTGGACAGTGGAAAGGAAGGCTGCGCATAGTGTGCGAATGAGAGTCTTGGAGAAGAAAAAGGAAATTATATTCGCGTGGTCCGTGGCTGGCCTGGTCGTGTAAAATAGTAATAAAATCACCAGTCTACTCCCCAAGAACGTCGTCCAGCAGAGTAGGAGGGATTCCTCTCTGGTTACAAAGTAACGTCAAGGTAGCTGGGCTAGCGCCTCTGTATATAAACACCCTGAGTGGAGGGTGAGGCTGGGGCAAATCATGCACAGAGGGCGACCGATCCCGGCATGTCTTGCGGTGGTGAAAGCGCATCCTCCACACCACTCTTTTTTTTGCGGATTTCCGAATTCTCCCGAATATTCTTACGCCAAATCAGGGAAACATCTTTACCCGCTCAGCTAATACAGTTATCTTCTGTTGCGTTGAAATATGCCTCCATAGTTTTTCTTATTGACGTATTACCTTTCCTCCTAATAATTTCTATATTTTCCCAAAGAACCCTCCCACACACGTTCTGCTAATTTTGACATATTTCACTTACTTTCCATAACGTTTTTCCTATGTTCCTACCGGCGAACTCCAAGCAGACGTCCTGTTTCGCCCACATACCCCTTCCCACATTCACAGGGCAGGCTGTACTAGCGAGTGAGACGTGGGTCATGACAAAAAAGGAATGCGGCAAGATTCAGAGTGCTGAAATGCAGTTTATTCAAAATAATTTAAATTATACATTGCAAGATAGAATAAGGAATGAAGATATCAGAGCAGAACTCCAAGTAAAGGACATAAATGAAATTATTTCAATTTACAGAAGACAATGGTGGGATCATCTGCAAAGGATAACAGAGGAGGTCGATTGCCGAAAGCGGCACTAAACTATAAAGCAAATGGTAGAAGATATGTGGGTCGTCCGAGGATGAGATTGGTGCCGAAACAAATTTAAATAACCTAATCCTTGAAGAGGACAAGAAGAAGAAGAAGGAGAAGAGTGTTGGATATTATCAATAGAAGGAAGAGAAATTGAATGGGACGCTGTACACGGCAAACACGAGGTAATGTGATGGCAGTAAGACTGAAGCGGCTGGTAAATGGAAAGCAGAGTAGAGGACGCAGGAGAGACCATATGCTAGACAATATACGATTGCGGTATGAGGAAATAAACAGACTATGATCTGTGACCTTAGAACCCTGCGAAATTAAATGGGAGGCTGTACGCGGCAAACACGAGGTAATGTGCTGGCAGTAAGACTGAAGCCGCTGGTAAATGGAAAGAAGAGTAGAGGACGGAGGAGAGACCATATGCTAGACGATATACGGTTGCGGTATGAGGAAATAAACAGACTATGATCTGTGACCTTAGAACCCTGCGAAATTGAATGGGACGCTGCACGCGGCAAACACGAGGTAATGTGCTGGCAGTAAGACTGAAGCGGCTGGTAAATGGAAAGCAGAGTAGAGGACGGAGGAGAGACCATATGCTAGACGATATACGGTTGCGGTATGAGGAAATAAACAGACTATGATCTGTGACCTTAGAACCCTGCGAAATTGAATGGGACGCTGTACGCGGCAAACACGAGGTAATGTGATGGCAGTAAGACTGAAGCGGCTGGTAAATGGAAAGCAGAGTAGAGGACGGAGGAGAGACCATATGCTAGACGATATAGGGTTGCGGTATGAGGAAATAAACAGACTATGATCTGTGACCTTAGAACCCTGAGAAATTGAATGGGACGCTGTACGCGACAAACACGAGGTAATGTGCTGGCAGTAAGACTGAAGCGGCTGGTAAATGGAAAGCAGAGTAGAGGACGGAGGAGAGTCCATATGCTAGACGATATACGGTTGCGGTATGAGGAAATAAACAGACTATGATCTGTGACCTTAGAACCCTGAGAAATTGAATGGGACGCTGTACGCGGCAAACACGAGGTAATGTGATGGCAGAACGACTGAAGCGGCTGGTAAATGGAAAGCAGAGTAGAGGACGGAGGAGAGTCCATATGCTAGACGATATACGGTTGCGGTATGAGGGTGACCTTAGAACCCTGAGAAATTGAATGGGACGCTGTACGCGGCAAACACGAGGTAATGTGCTGGCAGAAAGACTGAAGCGGCTGGTAAATGGAATGCAGAGTACAGGACTGAGGAGATACCGTATGATAGACGATATACGGTTGCGGTATGAGGAAATAAACAGACAGTGATCTGTGACCTTAGAACAATGAGAAATTGAATGGGACGCTGTACGCGGCAAACACGAGGTAATGTGCTGGCAGAAAGACTGAAGCGGCTGGTAAATGGAAAGCAGAGTAGAGGACGCAGGAGGGACCAAATGATAGACGATATACGGTTGCGGTATGAGGAAATAAACAGACTATGATCTGTGACCTTAGAACCCTGAGAAATTGAATGGGACGCTGTACGCGGCAAACACGAGGGAATGTGCTGGCAGAAAGACTGAAGCAGCTGGTAAATGGAAAGCAGAGTAGAGGACGGAGGAGATACCATATGATAGACGATATACGGTTGCGGTATGAGGAAATAAACAGACAGTAATCTGTGACCTTAGAACCCTGAGAAATTGAATGGGACGCTGTACGCGGCAAACACGAGGTAATGTGCTGGCAGTAAGACTGAAGCGGCTGGTAAATGGAAAGCAGAGTAGAGGACGGAGGAGAGTCCATATGCTAGACGATATACGGTTGCGGTATGAGGAAATAAAGAGACTATGATCTGTGACCTTAGAACCCTGAGAAATTGAATGGGATGCTGTACACGCGGCAAACACGAGGTAATGTGATGGCAGTAAGACTGAAGCGGCTGGTAAATGGAAAGCACAGTAGAGGACAGAGGAGAGACCATATGCTAAACGATATACGATTGCGGTATGAGGAAATTAACAGACTATAATCTGATACCTTAGAACCCTGAGAAATTGAATGGGACGCTGTACGCGGCAAACACGAGGTAATGTGATGGCAGAAAGATTGAAGCGGCTGGTAAATCGGAAGCAGAGTAGAGGACGGAGAGGAGACCATATGATAGACGATATACGGTTGCGGTATGAGGAAATAAACAGACTATGATCTGTGACCTTAGAACCCTGAGAAATTGAATGGGACGCTGTTCGCGGCAAACACGAGGTAATGTGCTGGCAGTAAGACTGAAGCCGCTGGTAAATGGAAAGCAGAGTAGAGGACGGAGGAGAGACCATATGGTAGACGATATACGGTTGCGGTATGAGGAAATAAACAGACTATGATCTGTGACCTTAGAACCCTGCGAAATTGAATGGGACGCTGTACGCGGCAAACACGAGGTAATGTGCTGGCAGTAAGACTGAAGCGGCTGGTAAATGGAAAGCAGAGTAGAGGACGGAGGAGAGACCATATGCTAGACGATATACGGTTGCGGTATGAGGAAATAAACAGACTATGATCTGTGACCTTAGAACCCTGCGAAATTGAATGGGACGCTGTACGCGGCAAACACGAGGTAATGTGATGGCAGTAAGACTGAAGCGGCTGGTAAATGGAAAGCAGAGTAGAGGACGGAGGAGAGACCATATGCTAGACGATATACGGTTGCGGTATGAGGAAATAAACAGACTATGATCTGTGACCTTAGAACCCTGAGAAATTGAATGGGACGCTGTACGCGGCAAACACGAGGTAATGTGCTGGCAGTAAGACTGAAGCGGCTGGTAAATGGAAAGCAGAGTAGAGGACGGAGGAGAGTCCATATGCTAGACGATATACGGTTGCGGTATGAGGAAATAAACAGACTATGATCTGTGACCTTAGAACCCTGAGAAATTGAATGGGACGCTGTACACGGCAAACACGAGGTAATGTGATGGCAGAAAGACTAAAGCGGCTGGTAAATGGAAAGCAGAGTAGAGGACGGAGGAGAGTCCATATGCTAGACGATATACGGTTGCGGTATGAGGAAATAAACAGACTTTGATCTGTGTCCTTAGAACCCTGAGAAATTGAATGGGACGCTGTACGCGGCAAACACGAGGTAATGTGATGGCAGTAAGACTGAAGCGGCTGGTAAATGGAAAGCAGAGTAGAGGACGGAGGAGAGTCCATATGCTAGACGATATACGGTTGCGGTATGAGGGTGACCTTAGATCCCTGAGAAATTGAATGGGACGCTGTACGCGGCAAACACGAGGTAATGTGCTGGCAGAAAGACTGAAGCGGCTGGTAAATGGAATGCAGAGTACAGGACTGAGGAGATACCATATGATAGACGATATACGGTTGCGGTATGAGGAAATAAACAGACAGTGATCTGTGACCTTAGAACAATGAGAAATTGAATGGGACGCTGTACGCGGCAAACACGAGGTAATGTGCTGGCAGAAAGACTGAAGCGGCTGGTAAATGGAAAGCAGAGTAGAGGACGGAGGAGAGTCCATATGCTAGACGATATACGGTTGCGGTATGAGGAAATAAAGAGACTATGATCTGTGACCTTAGAACCCTGAGAAATTGAATGGGATGCTGTACACGCGGCAAATACGAGGTAATGTGATGGCAGTAAGACTGAAGCGGCTGGTAAATGGAAAGCAGAGTAGAGGACAGAGGAGAGACCATATGCTAGACGATATACGATTGCGGTATGAGGAAATAAACAGACTATGATCTGATACCTTAGAACCCTGAGAAATTGAATGGGACGCTGTACGCGGCAAACACGAGGTAATGTGATGGCAGAAAGATTGAAGCGGCTGGTAAATGGAAAGCAGAGTAGAGGACGGAGGAGAGACCATATGCTAGACGATATACGGTTGCGGTATGAGGAAATAAACAGACTATGATCTGTGACCTTAGAACCCTGAGAAATTGAATGGGACGCTGTACGCGGCAAACACGAGGTAATGTGCTGGCAGAAGGACTGAAGCGGCTGGTAAATGGAAAACAGAGTAGAGGACGGAGGAGAGAACATATGCTAGACGATATACGGTTGCGGTATGAGGAAATAAACAGACTATGATCTGTGACCTTAGAACCCTGAGAAATTGAATGGGACGCTGTACGCGGCAAACACGAGGTAATGTGCTGGCAGAAAGACTGAAGCGGCTGGTAAATGGAATGCAGAGTACAGGACTGAGGAGATACCATATGATAGACGATATACGGTTGTGGTATGAGGAAATAAACAGACAGTGATCTGTGACCTTAGAACAATGAGAAATTGAATGGGACGCTGTACGCGGCAAACACGAGGTAATGTGCTGGCAGAAAGACTGAAGCGGCTGGTAAATGGAAAGCAGAGTAGAGGACGCAGGAGGGACCAAATGATAGACGATATACGGTTGCGGTATGAGGAAATAAACAGACTATGATCTGTGACCTTAGAACCCTGAGAAATTGAATGGGACGCTGTACGCGGCAAACACGAGGTAATGTGCTGGCAGAAAGACTGAAGCGGCTGGTAAATGGAAAGCAGAGTAGAGGACGGAGGAGATACCATATGATAGACGATATACGGTTGCGGTATGAGGAAATAAACAGACAGTGATCTGTGACCTTAGAACCCTGAGAAATTGAATGGGACGCTGTACGCGGCAAACACGAGGTAATGTGCTGGCAGAAAGACTGAAGCGGCTGGTAAATGGAGAGCAGAGTAGAGGACGCAGGAGGGACCAAATGATAGACGATATACGGTTGCGGTATGAGGAAATAAACAGACTATGATCTGTGACCTTAGAACCCTGAGAAATTGAATGGGACGCTGTACGCGGCAAACACGAGGTAATGTGCTGGCAGTAAGACTGAAGCGGCTGGCAAATGGAAAGCAGAGTAGAGGACGGAGGAGAGACCATATGCTAGACGATATACGGTTGCGGTATGAGGGTGACCTTAGAACCCTGAGAAATTGAATGGGACGCTGTACGCGGCAAACACGAGGTAATGTGATGGGAGTAAGACTGAAGCGGCTGGTAAATGGAAAGGAGAGTAGAGGACGGAGGAGAGACCATATGCTAGACGATATACGGTTGCGGTATGAGGAAATAAACAGACTATGATCTGTGACCTTAGAACCCTGAGAAATTGAATGGGACGCTGTACGCGGCAAACACGAGGGGTAATGTGCTGGCAGTAAGACTGAAGCGGCTGGTAAATGGAAAGGAGAGTAGAGGACGGAGGAGAGAACATATGATAGACGATATACGGTTGCGGTATGAGGAGATAAACAGACTATGATCTGTGACCTTAGAACCCTGAGAAATTGAATGGGACGCTGTTCGCGGCAAACACGAGGTAATGTGATGGCAGTAAGACTGAAGCGGCTGGTAAATGGAAAGCAGAGTAGAGGACGGAGGAGAGACCATATGCTAGACGATATACGGTTGCGGTATGAGGAAATAAACAGACAGTGATCTGTGACCTTAGAACAATGAGAAATTGAATGGGACGCTGTACGCGGCAAACACGAGGTAATGTGCTGGCAGAAAGACTGAAGCGGCTGGTAAATGGAAAGCAGAGTAGAGGACGCAGGAGGGACCAAATGATAGACGATATACGGTTGCGGTATGAGGAAATAAACAGACTTTGATCTGTGACCTTAGAACCCAGAGAAATTGAATGGGACGCTGTACGCGGCAAACACGAGGTAATGTGCTGGCAGAAAGACTGAAGCGGCTGGTAAATGGAAAGCAGAGTAGAGGACGGAGGAGAGAACATATGCTAGACGATATACGCTTGCGGTATGAGGAAATAAACAGACTATGATCTGTGACCTTAGAACCCTGAGAAATTGAATGGGACGCTGTACGCGGCAAACACGAGGTAATGTGATGGCAGTAAGACTGAAGCGGCTGGTAAATGGAAAGCAGAGTAGAGGACGGAGGAGCGACCATATGATAGACGATATACGGTTGCGGTATGAGGAAATAAACAGACTATGATCTGTGACCTTAGAACCCTGAGAAATTGAATGGGACGCTGTACGCGGCAAACGCGAGGTAATGTGCTGGCCGAAAGACTGAAGCGGTTGGTAAATGGAAAGCAAGAGTAGAGGACGGAGGAGAGACCATATGATAGACGATATACGGTTTCGGTATGAGAAAATAAACAGACTATGATCTGTGACCTTAAAATCCTGAGAAATTGAATGGGACGCTGTACGCGGCAAACACGAGGTAATGTGCTGGCAGAATGACTGAAGCGGCTGGTAAATGGAAAGCAGAGTAGAGGACGGAGGAGAGACCATATGATAGACGATATACGGTTGCGGTATGAGGAAATAAACAGACTATGATCTGTGACCTTAGAACCCTGAGAAATTGAATGGGACGCTGTACGCGGCAAACACGAGGTAATGTGCTGGCAGAAAGACTGAAGCGGCTGGTAAATGGAATGCAGAGTACAGGACTGAGGAGATACCATATGATAGACGATATACGGTTGCCGTATGAGGAAATAAACAGACAGTGATCTGTGACCTTAGAACCCTGAGAAATTGAATGGGACGCTGTACGCGGCAAACACGAGGTAATGTGCTGGCAGAAAGACTGAAGCGGCTGGTAAATGGAAAGCAGAGTAGAGGACGCAGGAGGGACCAAATGATAGACGATATACGGTTGCGGTATGAGGAAATAAACAGACTATGATCTGTGACCTTAGAACCCTGAGAAATTGAATGGGACGCTGTACGCGGCAAACACGAGGTAATGTGCTGGCAGAAAACTGAAGCAGCTGGTAAATGGAAAGCAGAGTAGAGGACGGAGGAGATACCATATGATAGACGATATACGGTTGCGGTATGAGGAAATAAACAGACAGTGATCTGTGACCTTAGAACCCTGAGAAATTGAATGGGACGCTGTACGCGGCAAACACGAGGTAATGTGCTGGCGGAAAGACTGAAGCGGCTGGTAAATGGAGAGCAGAGTAGAGGACGCAGGAGGGACCAAATGATAGACGATATACGGTTGCGGTATGAGGAAATAAACAGACTATGATCTGTGACCTTAGAACCCTGAGAAATTGAATGGGACGCTGTACGCGGCAAACACGAGGTAATGTGCTGGCAGAAAGACTGAAGCGGCTGGTAAATGGAAAGCAGAGTAGAGGACGCTGGAGGGACCAAATGATAGACGATATACGGTTGCGGTATGAGGAAATAAACAGACTATGATCTGTGACCTTAGAACCCTGAGAAATTGAATGGGACGCTGTACGCCGCAAACACAAGTTAATGTGCTGGCAGAAAGACTGAAGCGGCTGGTAAATGGAAAGCAGAGTAGAGGACGGAGGAGATACCATATGATAGACGCGATATACGTTTGCGGTTTGAGGAAATAAACAGACAGTGATCTGTGACCTTAGAACCCTGAGAAATTGAATGGGACGCTGTACGCGGCAAACACGAGGTAATGTGCTGGCAGAAAGACTGAAGCGGCTGGTAAATGGAGAGCAGAGTAGAGGACGCAGGAGGGACCAAATGATAGACGGTATACTGTTGCGGTATGAGGAAATAAACAGACTATGATCTGTGACCTTAGAACCCTGAGAAAAAGCATCGGGTCTAACGGCGATTATATATCTCACATAGAACTGTAATTGATTTGGATAGTAAGCTAACAAAATTTAGACGCATCTGTGGAACAGGTACCTGAAAAATAAAACACGGAAGGCTTTTCTACATTCCTGTATGCTAGTGAGGCATGGACTGTTCGAAAAAGGGACAAAAATTATATAACAAAAACTGTAACAAATATTTTCGTGTGTAGTTTGGACTACGCTTTCAGACTAAGAAACTTGTACAATTTTTCGTGCAGTAAGGAATAAAATGCCAGTTAGCTTATTAGACAGATCATTACCAGAAAACAAACTCTCAAAGCTTGACGGACAATTAAACGTATATATATATATATATATATATATATATATATATACCGTATACACACACACAGAGACACGACTGTGTATAGGTCATTACCAACGGAGAGGGTCATTGCTTGCTATAATTTGTGTGAAATAACACGCCACGGGTCCGAGGCCTAATGTAATGTGCCATGTTCACGGCTGACTTGACTTGTTGGCTGTCGCTCTTAATGCTCATTACAGTGTGCTGCTGGCGAAATGTTTGCCTTGTTTCGACCGGGCGTTATGTTTCTCGGCGTTAATCTAATGTCCGTTTAGCGCAGTTTGTTGAGGAAGGGTTGAAATGAATAGAAGCCTGTGCATAACAACCAGGAAGAATTGCAGGTGTTTCATCATCTTCACAACGTGACAACATGGCATCACTTCCGCCTTCCAAAGACAGGGCAGCCGCTATCGTATGTGCGAAACGTGCATCGCATACGGGCGGCCGTAGACTGTCAAATTCATCAGCAGATATTGCAAAATAAATTAAAACAATTAATACCGACTAGGTCTAGGTATATGACATTAGCGTTCATTGATTTGTTCTTGATATTTGTTTTATTAGCGTTGCCGCGTTGTGCTGGCATCAGCCTTTGTTTTGACCGCCAAGAAAGCGTATACGTATTGTTACGCGATATTTGCATCTGAGTTATAGCTGAGGTCTTTTTGTGGTACCTACCCGATAAGATAAGAAATTATTTATGTTTTGTTTCGATGAACAAAACAAGCGGACAGCCTTTAGGACTGTCAACTTGTATTCAAAACAACAGCAGTTTGTAAACAGTAACAGAAATTTTTTAGTTATGCTTAAGACGTTCCCGAGTACGGTTGGAAACGTGAACATAGTATCCATAGAACATGAAATGTGTGAGTCCATCAATCTGAGCAGTGTTATTAAACATTTTCTGAAACCAAAGCGCGAAAAGCGTTCTTTTAATAAGCTATAGTGTTATAAAATCTTTGAAAAGACGACCGCCCAAATGAACTATTATATTTTTGAAAATGTATTCAACACTTCTACGAGCACATGTTCCGCTTACATCATGTAGATCATGTAAGTACTCAGCTAAATAAGTTTTTGAAAAATGTATTAATTTTTTGTCAATTTTACTATTTATGTATGTATCATTTTTTAATTAAAATAATTCAAATAGTGTGCCAAAGGAAGGATTGAAAAGTGTATTCAGAAGGGCGGCAAAGGTAAAACTGCACACGGGCGGCAAGGACCGTAGCGGGGATCCTGTTCAAAGATCCTCCAGCCGTTTCTTCCTGGGTCTACCCCGCGCCTGTCTCCTACAAGTTCGTATTTCCAGACTTGTTTGACCAGTCTGGAATCTGACATTCTTTCCAAGTTTTCTTGCCACCGTTGTTTGTAATCTTTTAAATTTTCATTCCATTTAAAAACTTGTAACTATTCTGTTATGATCTCATACTGTCGAGTTTATAAAACCTTTTAACTTCTCTTAAGAACGCCACTTCTGAGGCCTGTATTTTACTGTCTTGTTTCTTGGTTGTTGTCCATAATTCACACCCACAGGACAGTACAGTACAGGGACTGCCATAACTTTATTGAACTTTAATTTTGTATCTTGACGTACCTTGTTTCTAAAATTACGGTTGATTGTCCCACAGCTCTAACTTAACATCAATATCATAATTCCTATCATAGCCAGTATCATTTCCCAAATAATTGAAATGACTCACCTGCTCTAAAAGTGGCCATTAATCATTATTTGTCCTTATCACTCTTTGCCTCGAAATGGCGTTAGCTTTGTTTTTATAGTGGAGATTTTCAAATAGTATTGAGAGTCTTAAGTAAGAAGAAGAAGAACAAAAAGAAGAAGAAGAACAAGAACAAAAACAAGAAGAGGAAGAAGGAGGAGGAGGAGAAGAAGAAGAAGAAGATTTTCATGGCAATCAGATAGATTGTAAACATATATATGAAGTGGGCACGCGAGCATGTGTAATAATTTATTTTCACATACTTTAATACACTTTTTCACAGTTCGTGTTGTAAACGATTAACATTTAATTTAATAACACTTTTTCCAAAAAACTCCATAAGCAGAGTGCTTTCTGGACACCAGTCGTATACCGTTGTTAGTGCTTGAAAGTAGATACTAAACAGTAAGTCTATGTTTGCTCAAGCATAGACGAAAAAACGATATCATGGTATCCGAAAGTGCACGCTGCAGAATTAACAGACTTTTATACCCGCATGATACAATTATTCGTTTGAAAAGTGGTAGTAAACAAATTTACAAAATACTAAAGAAGTTGTACAAATTGTGTAAATTATTATTATTCCGGCTGTACAATGTTTACTTACACATTTCCCGGAACCAAAGATTACAGAAGTGATTGAATTGCTTGTCCACCCAAAGATCTTCAATTTCTCGTTCCCTCAATATGGTCTTAATTTCTTCTATCCAGGTGATAGGTAGTCTTCCTCTTTTGCTTCTTCCTGGTGGAGTTCATTCCATAACTCTCTTTGGCAATCTTTCCTGTGCCCTTCTTTTCGTGTGTCCATACCATTGTAATTGTTTTGTTTGGATAAAATCAACAATTGAATTTTTCACGTTCAATCTGTACTTAATGACGTCATTTCTAATTTTCTAACGTCTGGATACTCTTGCCGAACGTCTCCAAAAGTCCATCTTTACTGTCACTAATTTTGTTCTCGTGTGTTTATTAGTAGTCGAAACTCTGAGCCGTAAGTCATGATAGTTCCAACAATGGTTTTAGTTTCTGTTGTAATTTGCTTATCCCACAGGATTCCATTTAATGTAGATATTGCCATCTTCCCCAAATTAATTCTAGATTGTATTTCATTGTCTTGCTTTCCACTGGATGTAATTTTCACCCCTAAATACTTGTATTCCTCTGTATATGAAATCTTCCCCATGTCTTCTTCCAATATCAAGTCTTCACGAAGGTCACTTATTTCCATGTATTTTGTTTTATTCACATTTACCTTTAGTCCCCATTTCTGATATTCCTGTATCAATTTTCTAGTCATGTACTCTGTGTCTTCAAAATCTGTAGCCGAAAGTAATTGGTCATCAACAAACTGTAATGAATAAACTGTATCATCATCAAGTGGAATTCCCATGTTCCTGCACACTTTTTTTTCAAGTCTCTATTGCTTTCTCCGTATAAATTTTGAAAAGTGTGGGTGATAGACAACATCCCTAGCGTAAATCTTTGGTCACTTGAAACCCTGGTGACAAATTCTTTCCTATTTTTATTCGCGATATTGAATTGTTTTAGAAATTTTGTATAGCTTTTATAATAATGGGGTTGATACTAGTTGATCTAAAGCTGTCCACAGATTGGCTAACGGTACATTGTCATAGGCTTTTTCAATGTCAATAAATCCTTAAATTCGTACTGACCGTCAATCAATGAATTTTTCAATGGAGGGTTAGTGAGGATCGGTCAAAATTAACGCAAATTTTTAACTTATTTGTGTCGACGTTTCGACAGTGTTTATTGTCATCATCAGGACCTGTGTATGAAATGCAAAAGAAATGTGAAACACAACAGACCAATTATTTGGGTGAACGTGTTCGTGTATGTGAGTGTGTGTGCGTGCGTATGTATCATTGTATATGTGAAGGAGTTAAGATAGTTTGTTTACAACTTAAAATGTTTTCTTTAAGAAAACGAGAAAATTATAGTATGACAGATCTATATAGATTATAGATCCTCACTAACCCTTCACTGAAAAATGTCAATAAAACTAAATGAAGAGGAAATTGTGTAAGTTATTTCTACAATTCTGAAGTTTCTTTTACTAATAATATAAACGTTGGACCACTCAACTCCGGTGGTCGTTTCAAAAGAACTTGCAGCTAGATATAGTAGACGTTGAAGGGATTGCATAAAGTGAATGTTGCCACGTTGTACACGGCGACCGAAACCTCCTGTGGTGGTAATTCATAACGCAGCTTTGGGTGATCACGATTGGAGGCCGAATCACGAGAGCGTGTGCACAACAAAGGGCGTAATCCGTGACTGAGCGACTCGTGACGCTGCTTCTTCAATACAGTACGTCTGCACCGTTCTTCTCAGTTGTACAGTTTGCATGTATAATTTGTATGTATACGAGTGGGCGTAATAGAGGAAGAGAGCATTCTTACCTGACTGTTCAACTTGCAGAGCTCAGAGTGTAATTTTATTCAATTTGTCTTACTTTTGTTGTTCGAGAGACTCATTTAAAAACTACATGATATTCAATTTTAAAAGGTCAGTTTTTCTTTTAACAAATTAATGGCGGGTGCACTATTGTCTGAAAAACAAACACACGCTATGTATATGCTAAAGAGAAAGTTTTAATACGGATAGGCCTATTATTATTTAAAGCACAGATTCAAATCTTCTACTTTTTCCTCCCCTGCTCCTTCTCCTTCTTTTTCTTGTCCTCGTTCTCCTCCTCCTCCTCCTCCTCCTCCCCTCCTCCTCCTCCTCCTCCTCCTCCTCCTCCCTCCCCTCCTCCTCCTCCTCCCCTCCTCCTCCTCCTCCTCCTCCTCCCCCCTTTCTTCTTCTTCTTCTTCTTCTTCTTCTTCTTCTTCTTCTTCTTCTTCTTCTTCTTCTTCTTCTTCTTCTTCTTCTTCTTCATTAAAATATCTGATTGTGATGATAGGCCTTCACTTCGCTCTTTCATTTTTCTCCTTTCCAACTCTCCCTGTTCCTCACATTTTCCTTAATCCTAATGACTCTCATACATTTCATATATTTTACCCGGACCTGATTCCTTGGTCTTCCCATCTCTTTTGTGACGCCTTTGTCCTTTCTCGTCTTTCTTCTGGAAACATGTTTCCACCTTCAACATGTTTTTTGTTTCAGATCGTTCGCCCATCTCATTCATGGACTTGATCTTTTCCTGTTTGTATCCCATAGTGTCCAGGTTACGGCCGGTGGATTTTCTCTTCAGTGTTGCTACGTGGTACGACGTTCCCTTTTGCCTACGTGTTGTACCCCCCCCCCCCCATTCATGACTTCAAAAAACGTGTAACCTGATAACATGATCCGTAACATGAAACCGTTGTCACCTAACCTTACAAATGAAAACAACACGTATTTTCGCTTTGCATTAAGGAATCGGACAATTTACAATTACTACACTTCTTCTTTTCTACAATCGCATATTAAAACATCGAAAATGTACTGCAGGAACGGATAAAGGTACAGGTTCCGATATCGCTAAATAGCATTTGTTTAATTAATTGTTACTATGGTAATTAATTCTGGTTTCCTTGGTGTTTTTGACATCTTTATACATGTCAACATAATCCGCTAACATGATATTTATCGTTTGCCTCTCCATTACCTTGGATCGAATTAGTACCGAAGTTTGCCTTCGTTCTTAGACTGAACTGAATTTTGATTGTGATAAATTAACCGCTTATTAAGTGGACGAGATACCGCGGTTTGCACAAACCAACGTGTTAGCTGTGTCACAAGCCTAGCCTGTCTCAGTTGTACCGCAAGCCAGACTTGTATTAAGACAATAACTGTTGTGCAGGTTGCAACTACCTCCCTCTCTGGTTTGACGTGCTGTAAGTGAATGGCGTGGGTCAGGAACAAGTGGCACATCTCATCGTTAACCACACTTCCTTCCTGGTGGACGTAACGTTACCCTGTGTTGTGTAATTTTGGTATTATAAACTTCCTTCCTAGTCTGCACAACTCGCTCACTATTTTGAAAGAGGTAAATTTATTGTTGGCTAAATTTTTATATACTGTGAAGAATTCGAGTAATTACTTACTCTGGAAGAGTTACCAGCCCTTCGCAGAGGGTGACGTGACAGGACTGCTGTCTTATGGCTCAAGTCTAGCCATCATGCGTACTATTCCCATATGAGGGGTTGCTCTATCCACTCATCTCTGGCAGTTAGAGCTTTCACCCTTGTTACCCCGGGCACAGGCCTCCATACCATCCCTGGAAGTTGAGGATGAGATATCCATACGGATCCTTGATGCGAACGTTTCTTCTTCCCTCCTGCATCCTCTGCTGTTGTCCAAATGATGGGCCATCCGCTTTTAGGTGCAATTTCTTACCTCAAGGGCAAGAGACTGCCCCAACCTCTCCATGCAATAACAAGCAGAGGAGGACAGCTTATACAGGCTGTCACTCGGTCTTCAGAGTGGCGATAGCCGCCCGAGGAGGCGCGGTTGGATATTTCCTTTCATCGAGGAATGAGACCATAAGGCGTTACTCATCGTTTCCAGTACTTTGGGGGGATGGAACAGGCAAAGTCAAGATGGTATTCTGTGAAGACGGAACGGGAAAAGTGCCTACACCATGAGGTGCAGAAGAAGAAGAAGAATAAGATTTTAATATTAGACGATATTTCAGTTACCAGAAAAATACGAAAGTCCCGATAACTCTACAATTTTTGTTTCGTAAACAAATCATTGTAGACCAATTATACAATAAACGCTAAAAATTCCAAACAATCGATTTTTATATTAAAATTGCTTTTAATCTGACAACCGGATGGATTTTTACAATTTTTTCAGTTACAATTTACAATTTGTAAATCCCATTTATGGACCCTTGGGTGAAAATTTTGAATTTCCAAAGTGGTACACTATATACATATTTTCATTAAAATTCTCTTTAATTTGATATGCTGCATGGAATTTTCAATTTTATCAAAATTTTACCCAATCTTTTGGTCTGGTTTTACTTAAAATTCCTTTTAATTCGATACGCCACATGAACTTTTTCGATTTTATCAAAGCAAGTTTTCACCCACTTTTTGGCCCCCGGCGTTCAAAAATTTTGAAATTTTCAAAAATAAATACTAAGTTCGTATTTTTGGTCAAATGTTCTTTAATCTGATACCCCACATGGACTCTTGCGATTTTGTCTTCCCACACTTTTGGCACCCCATTTTCTTTGTACGAGCAATCTAAAAAACAAGTGGGATCTGTAGGGTAAACGCATGTACACGCTTGCCAAGTTTAATGAAAATCGGTTGCTCAGTTCAAAAGTGATCGTGATACTGACCCTAAACAAATAGACAGACAGACAGATCCCAATTGATCGAATTAAAACTGAGAACTCGCTCCGGTCGTTAAACATTTATTTCCATTTAAGCCGAAGCTCATCACGGAAGCGCACCAAGACGGAGAAAGACGAAAGGCTTGAGATAGTTTTAGAATCAAACGCCTCGCTCACAACAAAAGAGGACGTCGAAAGTGGCTGAAGGATCCGGACGCTTGACGCTAAAACGCGGTGGAGAAGAAGAAGAAGAAGAAGAAGAAGAAGAAGAAGAAGAAGAAGAAGAAGAAGTATTTACTGTTGAATTTGAATCGACAATAAACGGTATACGCACGATACTAAATAAAACTTTGGTAAACATTTTAAACCAAATGAAGAGACGTGAATGACAATTTTCTAGTGAAACGGGTTAGATTTCTCACGGAAATACATAATGAACGATTATTAAGTTTTTAAACAGAGTGAATTCACAACGGAATAGTTTGTTTGAGCTTCATAAATATTCAACTGTCGTGTCATGTCACTCAGCCTTGTCGTCAGTCGTCGTCAGTCTCCGCATTAAATATTCACGTCTTGCACCTGTCCATACAGACGGAAGATATTTTAGAGTGGTGTTTTTTATCGCGTAAACGCTGTATCTATGTGGCAGTAGCGTCTAAGTGGACACGTTCGCTTGGCCACTTCTGGCAGGGAAAGCAGTCTGTATATAGACATCCAATATGGACATTATTTGAAACCCATAGCAGTGCTACAATTATAATACCCATAACGATTATCGTATTTAGTGCTACAACCCAAAGTGTGTTTATGTTAGAGTACAATTTTCATCAACGTTTTGTTTCTTATTATATTTTATAATTATATTTAATTATAGCATAAGTGACAAGATAAATAAATTTAGGAATATTTCTGGAACAGTTCATAGAAATCTTATAAATAAAACAAGGCACAAGACTGTAATGCGAAAACAAGGTATCAGAGTACAGTAGTGAGACCAGAATGCCTATATGGAAGTGAATGTCTAGCGTTGAATTATACTTTAGGCAAACTAGAAATATTGGAAAGACGAATTATTAAGAAAATATTAGGCCCACGAGAAACTTCAGAAGGTTGGAAATTAAGAAGTAATTATAAAATACTACTACTACTACTCTCCAGCACTACAGCCCATGGTGAGCCTTGGCCTCCGCTACGACCCGTCTCCACTCATCTCTGTCCACTGCCTTCAGTCTCCAGTTCCTAATGCCCATCTTTAGGGACAGAAAGAAAAAGTAGACTAGTGCAACTAACTTTTTGATTGCTGCTAGTTCAATTTAAGGTGTGGATACAATTCTGATACAGTTACAGCAGATCGCGCTTTGACTGCAAGCTATACTGTATACAGTAGAATATATTGTTGGCAAAATGTTCACAGTCAAGTCATACATATGAAGCAGACGGCTCAGTTGGGACCGTATAAGACATGCTCGGCTTGCACTGAGTAACAAACGTCCCTTCACCACAGCAACGACTCCATTACTCCGTAAAATGATTCCAAGCTATGGTGTAAACACATTAGGTCGACCTGTTGACCAGTGTATCAATTCTCTATTATCGTTACAATATATTGTTACGACTGTCTCGCGGAACGTCGTATGGTACAGTGGAAAAAAAAGTACAGCCACCAGTGAAATTACTAGAAACCAGCTTTAATTATCACGATTAACAGTTTGTAATCAACACGTTATGCCACGAGATTTTACTCGTACAATAATTCAAGTTAATTGGTCCACACGAATAATAATGCCAACCAAACAGAATTCCGCGCTATAATCACTTTTCACTAATGCACCACTTAAAACGCAGTGTGTAAATCGCCCGACACAACACTGAAAACTAAACGGCAGGTGTAGGCTGTTTGTAGTCTGCAGGGTTCCATAATAGGGGTCCTTAACAAACATTTGAAAATTCTAGAGGATACTTCAGCGCGGCCTTGGCAGAAACACGCACCGTTGAGAAGCTTGTCGAACAACACTATCGAGTGTACGAGATTGTTCCTTTTCATGGAAACGCAAATACAAGGGAAAAAGATACTTACGATGTAATGATTGGCGCAACAGAAGACTCTGGTGTGCAGGGTGGAAGGGACGGAAGGAGCTGTAGACGACTCGCAGTGATGGATACGCTACTGGCTGAGCAGAATATGGGTGGGAAAGCGTTCGCCGTCAGTGATCGGCCAAGTCCTGCTGGTGATGGTACGGTTTGGCGGGCGATGAGTTCACTCAGACCGCACGCATATTCGTACTTCCATAAAACTGAACTCTGTATATATAGGCTACAATAAAGCAAAATCCGCTAAGGTAATCATATTAAGCGGCGTTTACTAAATATTTCAGATATTCGTTATATATACAGAACAGTGAAGTAAACAAACGTGGAATGCAGCCAAGTAAATGGCTTCCTGTTTTCCGTCAAAACTCGAACAAAGCGAGTAATACTTGAAGGACGCGTGGCTATTTTGATGTGTACAGAAATATTCTGACAGCCGCGGGGATTGTGCAGTTTATCAACAGTCACCGGACACAGTCCGATACCTGAAACAGCGTATACAGCTAACACGGCCAGCGTATCACTACTTATCACGCATATCAGCGTTTCAGCGTTAACAGCTGTCCGATAATTCGAGACTCGAGTATCAGTTTCCAGTATCGAAAGCCTCTATTTATAATGACGAGCAATAAAAAGTTATCCAACGAACAATTCACATGTAATATATACTGTACTTCTTCTTATTCCAATCCTCTTATACCGCAAGGTGTAGAGGTTGAGCAAAGGTCTCGCAACTCTGCACGGCCAGAGCGTTGGCTTCATTCCACTACACTCCCAGCTCCTGCAGAGAGCACTTCACATTGTCCTCCCTAGTCACTCTTCTCCGTCCCCTTTGTCTTCCTACCTCATACAGTTGTTTAGGAAGTCTGTCCTCTTCCATCATCTGAACGTGTTAAAACCAGCGCAACTGGTATATCTTATATAATAAGTAGGCCTATATTTTATACATACAAGCTGTCTTACGTGCAATATAACACGTCAGCAAGGTGAGGTGTACTATGCAAGGCGGTTTTGTATGAGTTTACACTATCTTCAATTTCCCTTGGCTACGTGTAAACTGTAGCTGGAGCGTCGTTTGCCCGTATTGACGTCTCTCTCTCTCTCTCTCTCTCTCTCTCTCTCTCTCTCTCTCTCTCTCTCTCTCTCTCTCTCTCTCTCTCACACACACACACACACACACACACACACACACACACACACACACACACACACATTGACAACAGTATATACAGGTTATTTACAACGCTATACACACACACATTCACAGAGACAAGAGGCAAAGATTTTCTTCTCTGCTACTGCAGCCGCTGATAATGTCCCAACACAAAATTTAAAACCCTTATCTACTGCACCCATCATCAGCCCGCTCGTTCCGCTGAGCCGCACAAAAAACGAAACAGCACGGCGAAGTTGATTTTCACTTTCACAAGAAATACGTTTTTGGCATGTTTTGTGGGTATGTAGGCCTATGTGTGCGTGGGTGCGTGTACACATTTATACGAAATTTTTGAAAACGTATGTGATAAGCAATAAATACAAGTTAACAGAAGTGATCATATATTTACGAATGATTTGCGTTACAAGAAATTACTGTAAATATTTATTTTTAGTTGGAAACGTTATTAGCCGGGCTGTTTAAGCTGTGGTCTAGAGGAAACATTATTAGCCGGGCTGTTTAAGCTGTTGTCTAGAGGAAACGTTATTAGCCGGGCTGTTTAAGCTGTGGTCTAGAGGAAACGTTATTAGCCGGGCTGTTTAAGCTGTGGTCTAGAGGAAACTTTATTAGCCGGGCTGTTTAAGCTGTGGTCTAGAGGAAACATTATTAGCCGGGCTGTTTAAGCTGTGGTCTAGAGGAAACATTATTAGCCGGGCTGTTTAAGCTGTGGTCTAGAGGAAACATTATTAGCCGGGCTGTTTAAGCTGTGCTCTAGAGGAAACATTATTAGCCGGGCTGTTTAAGCTGTGGTCTAGAGGAAACATTATTAGCCGGGCTGTTTAAGCTGTGGTCTAGAGGAAACATTATTAGCCGGGCTGTTTAAGCTGTGGTCTAGAGGAAACATTATTAGCCGGGCTGTTTAAGCTGTGGTCTAGAGGAAACATTATTAGCCGGGCTGTTTAAGCTGTGATCTAGAGGAAACATTATTAGCCGGGCTGTTTAAGCTGTGGTCTAGAGGAAACATTATTAGCCGGGCTGTTTAAGCTGTGGTCTAGAGGAAACATTATTAGCCGGGCTGTTTAAGCTGTGGTCTAGAGGAAACATTATTAGCCGGGCTGTTTAAGCTGTGGTCTAGATTGTATGCTGACAGGCGTTTCGACCTAACCGTCGGAGGACATCATCAGTGTCGGTAACAATTGGCACGGTGTTCGCCAATCATCCCAGTGTGATGAGCTACAGTGTGTGTATTTTGTTTAAGAATAAAATATTATGAATACTAAGTAATATGAAGGTGTCACACTTGCTGGTGTGACGATTTAAAAAAATATTTAAATCGCACAAATAGAAAATTTTCAATTCCTAACAAGTAAGAGTATTATCCACCCCTTACCTGTACCCAGATTCCTGCATCAACTTGAAATTGTCCCGTACCAACACGCAAAGGACGGTGTTATTTAAATAATAATAATAATTACGTTAATAATTTAAAATACGACTATATAAATAAGGAAATTTCTAATTCGTAACAAAGTTAACATAAAGTATAATTAACAATCTAATTAATGAATAATTAATACTAAATAAAAGAACGAACTATTTTCTCAGTGCGTAAATACGCGCCAGCTTATTGACCCCTCGCCGCTAAACTATGCCCACAGTCGGTATGTAAAGATGTCAGTTTTGTGTTGTCCACATACACGTAGGTGTATGCCGTTAAAAACATATATCCAGTTTGTGGTGATATTATTTTGAAAAATGTAGCGTGTGAAGAATATAACAAAATATATAATGTAGTGTGTGAAGAGTTATAAAACAAAATAAAAGAAAGGAAAACTTAGCCGAAACATCTCTTAATTAAAAAATAAAACTGTAAGTGGTAAGATATGTAACTTACCAGACTTTAGTACTGCAAAATGAGAAGTATAATTAAGGTGCAAAATGTGAACTACAAACTCCAGAAGTGGAAAACTCTACAACAGTATGAACTTCAAGTAAAAAATCCGATCGTCGAGACTACCAGATATAATCAACCCGATGTAGCATCAAGAGTGCATCATGCACTGCACCCTAGAAGACGACAGAAGATGACCATCATGGACCCCAGAACAACCTCATGTTAAATTCAGGTGATATCCAAACATAACATTTGTACAAATTTGTTTCAATAAGAGAAGTAACAAAAGAACAGTAAAGAACTTTTGATAATGTAAAGAATAATTTATAAGATTTGTAATTTCTGTAATGAAGTAGTAGTAACATCACGATATCTAAATGTAAGGTAATTCTATAGTTTACAACCAACATTATTCTTCAAATAATTTGGTTATAGTTGTGATAAATTAAAACTTAACAAAGTTCAGTCCCGGATCCGAGGTACTTAAAACAATTTCTAGATGAATACTTTTGAGATAAAAGAAATAAGACATTTAATATTTTTACAGCATTAAAAGCTGAATTTACTAGAGTAATTCTTTAAAGAAAAACAAAGTAAACCATGAGATTTGAATAATAATAAAGAGATGTTTTTGCTAACACCTAGCGAGTGAATAAATTTATGCAATCCTTGTCTATTTCCTATGTAATAATGTGTTGTAATTTGTTAGTAAGGAAGTTTTACTAACAACGGCAGCTAGTTTAATTAACCGGTAACGAATTGAACTAGTTCCCGACTTTTGTGATGTCTTAACAAGGGAGACGTCACAAAACTGGGAGTGAGTGACATTACCTCGGAGACCGAATGTGGTGACATTTACTGGGAGAAACATTGGTTCTAGGAAACTCATAATGACTCCAGAAAGTGTAGTAGGCCTAATGATTTCATGAAGTGTAGTAGGCCTAATGATCTCAGGAAGTGTAGTAGGCCTAATGATTCGAGGAAGTGTAGTAGACGTATGGTATTAAACAGTTACATTTGTACAGAAGCCAACGCTGTGTTTTAAAAACTGTTAGGCCGGCCAAACACCGCATCGAACAAAACGCCTTACGACAAAAGGTTTTGTCGGCCGGCGTCTCTTGCGGTCTGTTTAGCATGGGTTTAAATGGGCCTGCCACACCGCTTCGAACACGACGTCAGACGCCTTGAGACGTGTTTTCCTTGTCTGGCGAGGGTACCAAAAGTTTCGTCTCGCGTCAAAATACTATCGAACAACTCGATCTGCGCATGCGCTCAGAGAACAGTATACCGAAACAGTGGCAAATTCACATTGTTAAGAAAAGGGCAGCCGACTCCCCTTTGTATGTTGTACAGTATAAAAAAAAAAAAAAAAAACAGAGCACAATAAATTGACATACCTTAAAGTTATCAGAAGCCTCTCCTCTGGGGTTATACTTTTTCTGTAGTTCGTATTTTGCATCTGTATCCTATCCCGTTTTAACTCCAGGACATAATCAAAGGCTGCTATACTCATTCTACAATAATTCTAAAATTTAGCTGGATATTTAGCTGGATCAGCTCTCAATTCGGCAATAAACCCAATAATATCCCTATTTTGGTTGATAGGGTGAACCCAAAGTTTTCTGTCTTTACCGTAGTCTAGTAATTGTAGGAAATTCCACAATAGGATAACAGTATATTCTTCCTCACCATCCATAGCTCCTCACCTTCACTTCGACATATAAAATTAACACTGAAACTAGGTAAACACTCAAACTAGATGTCACTGACCGTGACACTGAATACTGAGCGGCAAAATGAAGGAGTTTCTTCTTCCACGTCGCGTCTAGCCTCCACACCACATCCGACAAGTCAAAGCGTTTTGTCTTAAGCCGTTTTCGCTTAAGACACATGTTCGATGCGGTGTGTGGCTGGCCTTACGCGGGTAACCTTTCTGCGTAAGCCCAACAGCAAGTCCTTCATTTCATCTAACAGTTAATTAATTAAAATATGAATTGTTGACGACATTCGACTAATCATTTGAAAACAACATATATTTCCAGTTCTTTAAGTTAGACTGATCAAATTCTCCGCTCCTAATCCCAGATATTTTTATTGATATAATTAATTATATTAATTACAATTAAATGTAATTAATTATAATTATGATATTATATTACATCATAATTTTATAATTAATTTAATTATGTGCATTATTTTATTAACTGTTACTACTAACATGAAACGCATCATTATTATTTGTTATTACTATTATTATTTTAGTGTTCCATCCCCTAGTAATATATTATGAATATAACAAATAAAATAAAATATTAAAACATTTTGAAACATGAAATATAGGAAAATCAGTTCAGTAGGAAAATCTTCGCAACAATGTTTCAGCAACGCGTATTGTTATTGTGTTGTTACCGTTTACTTTAATGGGACAGGTTTCGGCCACTTCAAAGACAGTAATGTTGGTTGGGTTTAACGTGTTTCTGCTTTTGTATGAAACCAATTAGACCGGACACCGGACCCCGCAAAGGCCACATTATAGATACGCCGCTGGGGTGATATACATAATGTACGCATATATATATATTTCAATACTTTCTGCTACAGTCCGCTTCTTGATGTATATAATACTATAATACTTATAACTATTTTACCTCAAGATGTATTTTTTCCTTTAGGGACATGTTTCGGGAGATCCTGTTCTCCCATCTTCAACCTTCGCCATCTTGCTTCTGGACCAGAAGCAAGATGGCGAAGGTTGAAGATGGGAGAACAGGATCTCCCGAAACATGTCCCTAAAGGAAAAAATACATCTTGAGGTAAAATAGTTATAAGTATTATAGTATTATAATATATATATATATATATATATATATATATATATATATATATATATATTTAGTCACTTTCTGCTACAGTCCGTTTCTTGATGTATATAATACATTTAATATTTATAATTAAATTTACCTCAAGGTGTTATTTTTTTCCTTTTTTGGAACATGTTTCGGGTACTATCTTGTACCCATATCTTGAACACCTAAATGCATACAAAAAACCAGAAATATATAAATCCAATTTAGCCACACATGCAATAAACACAGGACATGAATTCCCAGACATAACCAATGTAACACTAATAAAACATATACCACACAAAGGCACCATAATGAACATTTGGGAAAATTTACAAATATACAAACATAAAACAGAAAACAAACTAATACCTGAACAAATACAAATCAATACAAAACGTGACACAATATTCAAAGCACTCAACATTGAAAATACACAAAAAACTAACACATACACCACAATCACACACAATAAAACCAATTTGAAATACCAGAAGCCAACAGGAAGCCACAATAATAATAGTCAACCAACAACACATATGTACTTCACCAGACAGAAAAACCGGAAGGCTGAGGATGGGTACAATATAGTACCCGAAACATGTTCCAAAAAAGGAAAAAAATAACATCTTGAGGTAAATTTAATTATAAATATTAAATGTAATATATATATATATATATATATATATATATATATATATACATACTGCGTGTATAATATGCAGAAAGAAGTATTCAAGAAAAAGTGAGTAAAGTGGGAGGGGTGAGAGACCCTAGGGAGCGTATAGATGGGGGGGGGGGAGAAAAATGAGAGAGGTGTAACATGCAGAAGGAAGTTTTATCTTGCCGCTACTGCTCCGCTGAAAAATGCTGGTCCGAAACAAAATTTAAAACGCTTATCAGGTGCACGCCACCACCATCACGCAGCACTTGATGTTTATCTGCACAATCGCGCGTGCAAGCGTTCCCAGGTCAGCCGTGCGTGCGTGTGCTTGTACGCAACCTGCTTCCTCGACACTTTCATAAAGTCTTGTTCTTCATTGCTTCCCGTTTTGACTCGTGTTCGTCGACTTTCTCTCTTCTCTTGCCACGAACGAACGTTCGCCGGTTACGTTAATAACAGATCCGGCCTTGTAACGATTATCGGCAAAATTTATCTTACTTGTGATCTTCCCTAGTTTCTATTACCGATAAGATAATTTGTATGTTTTTACACTTTTTTCGCCCTGACATCCAAAATATTTAATTTTCAAAAATGAACACTAACTTATAAATTGTGATTCCGCTCCATTTTCATTGAATTTGATACCCCATATGAACTTTTGTGATGTTTTCACAATTTAACCCTTCACATTTTTGCCTCCCATCCCTTTTTTGGGGCTGACCAATCTCAAAACAACGAAGCTCTGCAGGGTAAATGTATGCTAAGTTTTACGAAAATCGGTTGTGTCTTCAAAAGTAATCATTAGACTGGTAGATAGATAGATAGATAGATAGACACACAAACAAATGTCAAACGGTCGAGTTAAAACTGAACACGCGTTTCGCTTGTTCACTAATCGATAGTTATCCCAAATGGAAGGTATCAAATACTTGGACAATCGACTCACCTGTTGTAACAAAGAGTCCCAAAAAAAGCAGCCAAGAACTAAACATTCGAGATTTGATCAACAAGTTCAAGCAATTTTTGTTTACTTAAAAACTTGTTTTTTGTACTGTTCTATTTTGACATTATCTTCAAACTAATCTTTATTCCAACTTTTTTTCCAGTCATCAAAACATGTTTGGAATGCGCTTTGTTGTATGACATTTGAGCTCGCTTAGCGATTTTTGTTTGTCATCATAATGATTGTGAAAGGTTGCTCTTACCCGATTGTTACTTCCATATTCCTTAAGGAATGGAAGTATGGTGATGGCAAAAAAAATCGTGTTCGAGATTATTGCAGATTCTGATTCTACTACACTCAAAACATGAAAAAAAGTCGTTTTCCGAAAAGTGTCTGTGTGTCTGTCTGTCTGTGTGTCTGTGTGTCTGTCTGTCTGTAGATTTTTTTTCTATGGCAAACGATAACTGCCGCAAATTCAAACAGAATCAAATAATTTTTTGCATACAGCCCGGTTTTGCAGAGTTCTCGCGACCTATTGTTTTTGGTGAAGATCGGTTGAGGGAAAGGGGTAGTTTACCTGCAACGGTTTTTTTTTAGCAAGGGAAATTTTGTTTGTTTGGCAAACGATAACAGCCGCAAATTCAAACAGAATCAAATAATGTTTCGCATACAGCCCTGAATTGTAGAGTTCTCAAGACCTATTGTTTTTGGTGAAGATCGGTTAAGGGAAAGGGGTAGTTTACCTGTAACGTTTTATGTTTTAACAAGGGTATTTCCTATGGCAAACGATAACAGCCGCAAATTCAAACAGAATGAAAAGATTATTTGCATACAGCCCTAAATTGTAGAGTTCTCAATACCTTTTGTTTTTGGTGAAGATCGGTTAAGGGAAAGGGGTAGTTTACCTACAACGTTTTTTTAACAAGGGTATTTTCTATGGCAAACGATAACAGCCGCAAATTCAAACAGAATCAAATAATTTTCTGCATACAGCCCTGATTTGTAGAGTACTCAAGACCTATTGTTTTTGGTGAAGATCGGTTGAGGGGAAGGGGTAGTTTACCAGCAACGTTTTTTATCATGCGTATTTTCTATGGCAAACAACTGCCGCAAATTCAAACAGAATCAAATAATTTTTTGCATACAGCCCTGATTTGTAGAGTACTCGCGACCTATTGTTTTTGGTGAAGATCGGTTGAGGGGAAGGGGTAGTTTACCTGCAACGGTTTTTACTTCCATATTCCTTAAGGAATGGAAGTATGGTGATGGCAAAAAAAATCGTGTTCGAGATTATTGCAGATTCTGATTCTACTACACTCAAAACATGAAAAAAAGTCGTTTTCCGAAAAGTGTCTGTGTGTCTGTGTGTCTGTCTGTCTGTAGATTTTTTTTCTATGGCAAACGATAACTGCCGCAAATTCAAACAGAATCAAATAAATTTTTGCATACAGCCCGGTTTTGCAGAGTTCTCGCGACCTATTGTTTTTGGTGAAGATCGGTTGAGGGAAAGGGGTAGTTTACCTGCAACGGTTTTTTTTTAGCAAGGGAAATTTTGTTTGTTTGGCAAACGATAACAGCCGCAAATTCAAACAGAATCAAATAATGTTTCGCATACAGCCCTGAATTGTAGAGTTCTCAAGACCTATTGTTTTTGGTGAAGATCGGTTAAGGGAAAGGGGTAGTTTACCTGTAACGTTTTATGTTTTAACAAGGGTATTTCCTATGGCAAACGATAACAGCCGCAAATTCAAACAGAATGAAAAGATTATTTGCATACAGCCCTAAATTGTAGAGTTCTCAATACCTTTTGTTTTTGGTGAAGATCGGTTAAGGGAAAGGGGTAGTTTACCTACAACGTTTTTTTAACAAGGGTATTTTCTATGGCAAACGATAACAGCCGCAAATTCAAACAGAATCAAATAATTTTCTGCATACAGCCCTGATTTGTAGAGTACTCAAGACTTATTGTTTTTGGTGAAGATCGGTTGAGGGGAAGGGGTAGTTTACCAGCAACGTTTTTTATCATGCGTATTTTCTATGGCAAACGACAACTGCCGCAAATTCAAACAGAATCAAATAATTTTTTGCATACAGCCCTGATTTGTAGAGTACTCGCGACCTATTGTTTTTGGTGAAGATCGGTTGAGGGGAAGGGGTAGTTTACCAGCAACGGTTTTTTTTATCAAGGGAAAATTTTTTTTTTTTTTGGCAAACGATAACAGCCGCAAATTCAAACAGAATCAAATAATGTTTCGCATACAGCCCTGAATTGTAGATTTCTCAAGACCTATTGTTTTTGGTGAAGATCGGTTGAGGGAAAGGGGTAGTTTACCTGCAACGTTTTTTTAACAAGGGTATTTTATATGGCAAACGATAACAGCCGCAAATTCAAACAGAATCAAATAATGTTTTGCATACAGTCCTGATTTGTAGAGTACTCAAGACCTATTGTTTTTGGTGAAGATCGGTTAAGGGGAAGGGGTAGTTTACCTGCAACCTTTTACGTTTTATTTTCTATGGCAAACGATAACAGCCACAAATTCAAACAGAATCAAATAATGTTTTGCATACAGCCCTGATTTGTAGATTACTCAAGACCTATTGTTTTTGGTGAAGATCGGTTAAGGGGAAGGGGTAGTTTACCTGCAACGTTTTTTTATCAAGCGTATTTTCTATGGCAAACGATAACAGCCGCAAATTCAAACAGAATCAAATAATTTTTTGCATACGTCCCTGAATTGTAGAGGTCTCAATGACTTTCGATTTTGGTGAAGATCGGTTAAGGGGAAGGGGTAGTTTACCTGCAACCTTTTACGTTTTAACAAGAGTAAAGTACTTGAAAATTTATTTAAACTTTTTGAAACAATGGTAATTGTGAAAAATAAAATAATTTTGTTGCCAGGCAATAAAATTATAATTTTTTCATTTTAATGTTTCATTTAATACAGCAATAAAAAGGCAGGTAAGACACAGCCTGGCTGTTTGGGTGAAAATGATTTTAAATATAAATCTTAGAATATGGAAGTCATGTATGGTTCTCCATACCGATATTGATTGTTTTTATCTTGGCAAGAGGAAAAGTCGCACCGGGGCCATACGGAGGTTGCGGCATCATTACGTGTTATTTTTAGCCAACAGTTGACAAACAACCAATTATGTGTGCATTATTGTGGTGTATTTCTATAAATATGTCCGATTCATTTGAATAGCCTCATGCATCTGACGTCAAATGTCCAAATAGTACTCCTTATTCACGGTAGCATCTTATGGTAAAAATTCGTGGTACAAAGTATCATTATCTTTATTATACTATCACGACACTCACCTCATCTACACCTGTCTTTGAAGCTTTTGTGGCATTCGTAATACAACATTTTTGTAGATTAGTTTTGTGTATAGGCTATTGGTGTCCAACAGAACTCTCTTGACCTGAATAATTCTACTCTTACACCTCTGTAGCGTCTTCCGTCTGTTGTGATTAAGTATTGAACTTTTATCATTGCTGTTCAGTTTATTGCTGCAACATCTCATCACCTGACTCTCGTCTGCTTTATCTTCGTTATGTATTACGTGTAGTTACGACGGTCAATAATGTTGTTAACAATACGTGGGCGACAATAGAGCAGGTCTCCTTCTGTTAATTGCATTGTTGACACCCGTCTAAAAATATAACAATTAGCAGTGTGAGAGTTGTTATTGTAATTAGGCATACTCAGTTAACTACGTGTGTGTTCCGTGTTAATCTGGTTCTCACAATGTAACAACATTCCTGAAACAAACACAATATAAACGTACAAAATGTACAACGAATATACATATAAATATACAACATGAAGCCACTAAATACAATGTTATGTTTTAGACCTGTTTTTCTTAAATGACAAAATTCAAAAAACCGAGTGGGGACCGATAAAACGGTAAGAAATGGATGATTTTTGGTTTCTAATTTCAAAATATTATGTAACGATTTTTTAAATTACGTTGTTTAAAATCTCTATAATCTTCATAATATGAATATTATTTATTATTTAATTATGAATATTATTATAAAAATATTATTTCCTTATGGTTATTCTTGTTGTATCATATTTATTCATAATAAATAATATTTGTTATTATATACAGTAAAACATTTTTTTGTATACGCTATAATTTGTTTTGCAATGTTTCAACAGTATTTTTACCTGTCATTCTCAGGAAAAAATTTTTCTTTAAAAAAATTCTGAAGATGATAGTTAAAAATATTGTTGACACATTGTAAAACAAATTATAAAGAAAAATATATTCTTTTATCAAATAACGAGTATTATTTATTTTTTAACTACAGTTTTTTCTGAATGCCTGCAATAGTTCAGTGATAGTTTTTGTGAACATGCAGCATACAAGGATTTTGTGTTTGTATTACAAACAATTTTCTCTGTAGTACTTGTAGAGAGATAAACAAACATTGTATATTTCCGATCTGTCGATGGGCTGTGAAGCTTGCAGCGATACTCGGGATTTATTTTGCAACAACGTATTTTCTGTTTATAATTAAATTACTTTAAATTTCTTTACCGACTTATACCACACCTGGTGTCACGGTTCTCTTTGTAACTCTCGGTAAGTAATCTGCAACAGCATCGGAATGAAACAGATCATCATCATCATCTTCACAACTTGGCATAGCCAAGGTGCTCCCTGTTCCGCCTTCAAAGATCCTCCAGCCGTTTCTTCCTGTGTCCATCCACACACCTGTGTCTTATAGGTTTGTATTTCCAGACTTGTTTGACCAGTCTGGAATCTAACAGTTATTCTCAGTGTTGTTTCCACCATTGTTTATAATCTTTTAGTTTTTAATTCAAGTTAAAACTTTAACTTTTCTCTTATGGCCTCATTCCTTATACGATCAAGTAACTCCTCTTAAGAACTCCACTTCCGTGGCCTGTATTTTACTGTCTTGTTTCTTGGTTGTTGTCCATTATTCATACCTACAGGACAGTACGGGGGCTGCCATAACTTTGTAAAAAATCAATTTTATATCTCTACGTGCCTTGTTTCTAAAAATACGATTGATTGTTCCACAGATCGTCTGGAACTTACCTAACGTAACATCGATATCACAATTCTTGCCATGGCCCCAGTATCATTTCCCAAATAATTGAAATGGCTCACCTGTTCTAGAATTCCATCACTAATAATTATTTTTGTTCTTATTAGCTGCTTGCCTCGAAATGCCGTTTACTTTGTTTTGATAGTGGAGATTGTCATATTGTACCGTTTGAAAATCTGATGAAGGGATGAAACAGTTCTCTGGCTAAAAATGGTAAACCAAAGCCAACGCACACAAACCAGCTCATGTGACTTTTATTATGAAAGGAGATAACTGTCCTCATGTTCGTTTGGATGTTGTCGAGGTGCACCGAGGGTCAATCTAATTAGGGATTATCCTAATTAGGAGTGAGCCTTGACCTTACAGAACTTTAACTGTGTCTCCCTCTGCGTTTTATTCTTCATTAGTCGTCTTATAGTTCCATTATTCCACAGGTATAAGTATTAATTTATTTTTAACTTTCTTTCGATATCGTTGTCTTTCCAATATGAGATATCACATCCAAAATAATTAAAATGTGATATCTGCTCCAAAACACTATTATAAATTAGAAGTTTTGTTCTTACAAGGGTTCTTCCCTAGGAAGGCCACTGTTTTTGTCTTAGTATTTGAGATCTTAAAGTTGTAGTTGTTAGTTTTTCATCGTGTTATTCGTATTAGCAGTTCCCATAATTCCAACTCCTTTGTGCTTGTTTGCGAAACTGCTATCTGTCATGTCATGCTGTGACATATCAAGTTCAAATCGTGGTTTGGACTGGTAATGGTGTAGACACTAAAAGGCCTCGTCGTAACGTGACAAATAGAAATGTTATTTGGTTGTGGTGACTATTTCAAAAGAATATATAATAATTTATAAATTGTATTTGCTGTAACAGTTATTTTTAATTAAGAACATATCATTTTTCAATCGATCATTAATAAACCGATTACTCTTGCTAAGCAGGTTGTCATACGAATTAAATTCAATACAACAACAACAACAACAATAATAATAATAATAGGCTATAATTTACTTATGCGGACTATCGTACAATCGGATTACCGCGCTTCGGACTATAAACATTTCTTCGTATTGTTTAAATTAGCAGCCATCCTTACTATTTCTTTTATGAATTTGCTAACTGCTATAATTTTTATTGTTCGACTAAGCTTTTCGTCATCACTGACATCATCAGGTCTTAAACGTTTAAGACCTGATGATGTCAGTGATGACGAAAAGCTTAGTCGAACAATAAAAATTATATCAGTTAGCAAATTCATAAAAGAAATTATAAACATTTCACTGTGTGTACATGTCTTCACCGTTCAAGAAGAAGCACTATAATAAGCGTTATTAGTAGCAGTAATGGAAACAGTAATTTTCAAAGCAACAAACAGTTGCAGTAAAGAACCACCTAATTATACTATTTTTAACGGAACTTGTATTGTTGTTGTTGTTGTTGTTGTTTGTAGTGTTGTGAATGTCGAAATGTGACCGGTGGGCGTAAGGACGGAAGGGTGGGCTGTGGTGAGCGGGGGGGGGGGGAGAAGGCATAGTTTTCCCACCTACTAGTTATAGGTTACATTCTTGTCGAAAGGCCACGGAGTCGTTGACCCGCGGGGAGGAGAGACATTTAGCGCCTATTTTGGATACAACTACTACTACTACTATGAACGTGACTCGTTTTTTTTTCTTACTGAATTAACTGCGTGGTTACGAGAGAGAGAGAGAGAGAGAGAGAGAGAGAGAGAGAGAGAGTGAGAGAGAGAGAAAGGGGGTAATTACTAACCGCCGACTATTCAGTAAACAGGTGTAGTGATAAATTATGGGCAGTTTTAGCGTAGCTTAGCTTACTACTTCCGCATGAGAATTAAATTTCCCTCTCTCCTGTCGCGAGTTTTATGTTTACATCGTCAAGAGGGCGCTGTAAATAACACTGACAGCTGCACGCGATTACAAGACCATAAATGTGCGGTATATACACGCGTACATGTGACGCTGACAATTGCAACAATGTCTACGCTGATCACAATCCGGGACATTCTTCATCATCTACGTCATCTCCACAACACAGCATAGGTAAGGTATGGCCTGTTCCACCTCCTGCCATCTATTCCTGGGCCTACCCACGCACCTGTGTCATATAGGTTTACATTTCCAGAATTGTTTGGCCAGTCTTGAATCTAGCATTCTTTCTAAGTGTTCTTTCCACCGTTGCTGTAATCTTTTAATTTTTCATTCAAGTTAAAAACTTTAACTGTTCTCGTATGGCGCCATTCCTTATACGGCCATCTTCAGAACACCTTTTAACTCCTCTTAAGAACGCCATTTCCGAACAGTATTTTACTGTCTTATTTCTTGGTTGTTGTCCATAATTCTAGTAAATAAAGCTGTTTTCTTGTAAATAAATTATGTACACACATCTGAAGTGAAGTTCTTTTTTTGAAAGTCTGCCATTTTTTCCGTGCAACAAAAACTGTTTCTGTAGCAACCTTTACGCAAAATTTCAATGAAATCGGTTGGAGAATAAAACATCTATTCTTGGTTCCACAGTCGGCAGAGACAGTGGTAGAGAGATGGGGAAATGCAAAGAGAGAGAGAGCCGTTGTTTACAATTTTTTAATCTTTCATTAAAGTCAAAAATTTTTAATTCTTCTCTCATGGCCTCAGTTCTTATACGGTCAAGATTAGAACAGCTTTCAGCTGCTCTTAAGAGCGCCACTTCCGAGGCCTGTTGGTTGTCGTCCACAGTTCACACCCATTTCAGTACAGTGACCGCCCTAACTTTGTAATACTTTAATTTTGTATCTTAACGTACCTTTGTTCTGAAAATACGATTGATTGTCCCACAGATTGTCTAGAACTTGCCTAATTCATGATTGTCTAATAACATCAATATCATGATTCATATCATAACCAATATCATTTCCCGAGTAGTTAAATGGCACGACTGTTCTGTAATTTCATCATCATCAATTATTTCTGTACTTATCGGTTCCTTGCCATTACGTTTGTTTTCGTAGTGATGATGCTTATTGTATTGTTTGCAAATCTGATAAAGCTTAAAAACAGATTTCTGTAAAGCAGATTCTTTACTTCGGATCACAGGCAAGTCGTCGGTAATTAACAGCACATTCAAATATCCATCTCCAGATATTTTAGTGCCATTTTTGGTTTAATCCTTGTGGAATATGATGATGACGATGACGCCAGATAGAATACTGCGTGTAAGCTGTTAATGACTTCTGGAAGAAATTAATTCTTCAAAAACGACCCATAAACAGCCGAACGGAGTCAATGAGACATTATAAAAAATGATTTTTTCCCAGAAGACATTATTACACGCATTATTCTATTAGAATTATCATCATCGTCATCATCATCATCTTCCACAAGGATTAAACCAACAATAGTTTATACACTGATATGTCCGCTCTTCACTTGGTAGAATATTTTAATAATATTAAATAAACACTTGCTTTAGTTCTAAGACACTCTCTATTAACCGACATCAAAATATCGGTATGGAGAACCATACATGACTTCCATGTTGTAAGATTTATATTTAAAATCATTTTCGAAATGAAGTATTTCCGTAGAAAGTACTTCTTTCTTCAGCCTTAACCACAGTACTGTGGTCACTAACGTATACCATCTCACGTTAACGCACTCGATTTTCACTGTTGATGGCAGTCGATAGCACTGCCGAAACGTCTGGATTTGCATGAAACATTGGACCACGGCGAAACATCCCGGGAAGGATTTTAACAACAAACTACTTCTTTGTTGCTGATAACGTAGTACACATATAAAAAATTACCCCCTCCCCCTTCAACTACCATTTTCATTTATAGAAAATTACCCCCCCCTTTATTGTATTGAGTGCTCTACGATTGTTATAGTATTAGAGAAATAGTACAGTCATGAGAATTTTGTAATTTTTCCCATAAATGAAGAATTATCTAATATCGAAATTTATTAAGTGTGCTTCGTTCGAATAGAGAGCAAATTCTGCAGCTCCGGAGTTTGCTAAGATTGCTGCAGTACGTTCCACGTCTCGGTGTGAAGGACAGACGTATGGAGATTTCCTCGCATTGACTTTGATGTAAACTTTGAAAAAATAAACGTTAAGGAAAAGTTTTCCGTTCGGGTATTTGGGCATAGTGTTAGGATCGCGGTTACGAAACTCTGCTCCAGTACGCTCGGCGGCAACTTCTCGTAGTTCACTGCAGAGCGCGTGCCAGTACACGCCCCGTTCATTGTTGAATCACAGAACCGGTCCCAGCGCGCGGTCATAGTTAACGTTGCGCCAGCAGCACGGAGATGAGTTTGGAACCGGTTGTTGTTGCGAAATAACAAGTTGTACGTTAATTGGAATACTTTTACTGTGGAGATGCAAATTATTCTGTCCGTCAGCTGGATTACACATCTATTATGACATCTCCAGTGATAAGCGTCGCTGCGGGTATTTTGAACGCGATAATAAATTCCCAGGTTTCGACATATAGTCTATCTGAATGATACAGAAATGTTTCACACAATGGGTAGAGTATACAGAAGAGTATACGCCAAAACAGCTGAAAGCTTTTTTTATCTTCTCCTTCTGATAGTTCCTATCCGTTTCGGATGTTGGATATCATACAGACTATTTAACTTTCTATACTGCTGCACGGAATAATTCAGTTGTATTCATGCCAAACCAGCCCTTCAATTTCTCCGCCATGAGATTCTCGGTTGTCCAACTCCTCTCTTTCCAAGTACTTTTCCCTGTAGTATGGACTCCAATAAGTAAAATCTCTGTTCATTTCTCATGAGATGTCCCAGATAATGAAGCTTTCTTATCTTCACTGTCTTAATAACTTCCCTTTCTTTCTTCATCTTTCTAAGAACTATAACATTAGTTATATGTGCTGTCCATGAAATGTTCAGTAGTCCTACGGTGATGTTTTTTATAATAAAGCTTTATTTGATATAAATAATATATTCATTACATGAATCTACATACTTTACGTAGAAGTCAATTAACAGGTTTTCTAAAAAACAGAACATGTTCGATATCCTCTCCATTGCGTTTCAGGCAGTACTCGGTAGTACTCGTAGTATTCCCAAACATGGCCTAAAAGAATCCCGCCTACCGTCGTACACTTGCTTCAGTCCTAACTGACGGACCGCACCTTCAGGACTAGCGTTGACGGAGCGCTCTCTCGAGTTCGGCCTGTCACCACCACCGTTCCACAAGATTCAGGTTTCCGCCCCGTTCTGTACGTTATGTATACGAACGATCTGCCGGTATATCCAGGGATCACATTATCCCTCTTCGTCGACGAAGCGATTCTTCATTTTAGCTCGTTATCGCCTTGGCGGACGAGCATAATTTTACAAGGCCAGTTGGATGTTCTTCCGGACTGACTAAGGAAGTAGCCGGTAGCGATCAATACGGAGAAGTCCGAGGCGATCTGCTTTACTCGTAAGACAATTTCTCAGTGGACCGAGTCGGTGAAGCGCCTGGACGTTCGGTTAGACCATCGTCTCAAATCAACGAGCACGTGACCGAAACCCTGAATAAGGCTCGTGACGTCAGAGCCAAATTCTTCCCCACGCTCTCGTGGAACAGCCGCCTGGCTGTCCGCGCTAAACTAACTTTGTGACTGCTGTCCCTGTCCCTTCGAACAGTACTAACGTACGCGGCGCCCGCTTGGTACCCTCTCTTGTCGGCCACCAACAGGCGTATACTGTCGACCTTCCAAAACCGCACCCTCAGGTTCCTCTCGGGGACCCCGTGGTTTCTTAGAAATGATAATCTCCACCGGAATTTTCGATTCCCTACATTGGAGGCCTTCGTTTGGTCCTACCTTCTTCGCAATGGCTGGCGAATCCTCCTACCCGCATCTCCGTCAACTCGACAGTATGGAGAATGCTCCGCCACCTCAACGGATGCTTTAGACGCCCTCGTTCGCTGCTAGACGATACCGCTTTTATAATTTTACAAGAACCCCCTCTAAACCGTCCCCCCACCTTACTGAGCCCTTGTATCCTGCGTGTATGGACAGGCACATCCCTAGTCTGCGGCTTACCGATGCTGGAGTTGCAAACAGCGTCTTCCATCATAATATAGACATCCCAAAGTTCTTGCCACGCATTCACCACCTCCTTTGCCGTCTCGGCTGGGCTGGAACTTGGAGAATGGGAAACCTCGAGGTTTGCAAATACCTACTAGTAACTAGCAATTAACAACTCTTAATATTCGAAGCTGTAAAAATACAATCCCATACGTAGAAAATGTAGGCATACCTAAAACCATATTGTAGTGCGGTTAAATCCTTACGTATACAGTTTTAATGAACTTGACGTTAGATAAAACAGGTAAACGGTTTAAACAAGCAACGTCTAATAATAACAGCCGCCTCCCGCACATGTCGCTTCGCTGACTATTTAGCACTTTTCTTTAAAACGGTATTTTTAATGAAGTTCCAACGTAATAGCCGGGTATTATACGGTTAAAAATAAAATAATTTATGCTAAACGAGGAAAATTATAAAATCACTTTCGTTTAGCATTTAGTTGACGTTATACGTTAATATCCTGCAAAACAGTTAAAAACTTTCAAAACTGTGTAATTTGTTAAATTACTGCCTTGCGTTAATTGTCCCGTTGTGAGCAGAATTGCTTTTTAATATAGGAATATCTCAGCAGCGTATAAACATTCGAAACTTGTATTATGATTTCATTATTCATTACCTTTGTATGTCTCTTCACTTCATCTTTACTATGATAATTATTATAATTTATAAAACCTTATTATAATATATTATTAGTATCGCTCATTGATACATTTGTTACTACATGTCGATTCAATAACGTATATCTTCTTATTCAGCGCTACAGTGCAGCGTGAGTCCTGGCTTCGAACACCAATCTTCTTCAAAGCTTCTGTCCATTGCCATCTCAGTGTAACCCCTCACATCCATTCATTTGAGATCTTGCAGCACATCATCCGACTATCTTATCCTAGATCGGCCCCGTCTTTCTGCTTTTGTAGACTTGCGCCCTCAGGATTTTATTTACTTGACTGTATTTACTCTCAGTAGCAACGTTCGTTGCTCCAGCGGACCTCTTAGCCGAATCTACCGAATCTACACAACCTGTATCCACCCTATACGCCTATCCCATACTTCTGACTGCCGACCCCGCCCGCCTCAAACCCTTCCCAATCGCCGAACGGCGAGCTCTTCGACTAATCTACCGCAGACCTCTAATACTGCTCTGTATGCACTCAACAAACTCTTCCCAAACTTTGACTCCTTCCTGTACAAGATCAACTGGAAATACTGACAAACTGCGAAACAACGCACTTCCCTACAATCTATAGCCACCTCCATCAACAGAACTACCCGCGGACCTTCCTTCCTCATAAACCGCCTCCTTACCATAGCCGATGAATCTCCTTCCATAACTTCTCGCCGCCATCGTCATAGAAATAGAAACACTTAATTCCCATCTTCAAACATACTTAACCTGCTATCCTTCCTGGTCACATAACTACCTACATTTTTCCTAACTACTTTTTCCTTCCTACCAAGTCTTTCGCTCTCTCCTTTGTGTCCTGCCTACCTTGGCGCCTCTCTGTCGTCCCCTTACAGCTTTGACGACCTACGTTACTCGTCCCTGTTTTGGCCGCCCTCATGTATAAACTTAATGGCACTTCCATCGGCCACTTCCTTTACCTATATGGCTACAAACTACATCTACACACACACACACACACACACACACACGCACTACTCTGCCTCCAATGTGCCTCCACCTTCTTCGCTTCCGGCCTGCACTGGCGTGCGTCTCCTGTCTCCTCACATCCTTCTATTCAGCTGAAAGGGGCTTGCCCCAGATCAGCCCGAGATTTTTCCTCCGGGACGAGTCTCAAACAACACGAAAAAACACATTTTCTTTGGCATACGCTGATCACCATCCGCTCTAGGTGACCTAGCCATTGTATTCGTTGAGTCTTTAGAATCTTGTGATGTCCTCATGATTCAACAGCTTATCTATCTCCTCAATAACACACACACACACACACATAATAGGATAAAGTTATCCGAATAGATGACAGCGCACCGATGGCAATTTATCATGAAATCAAAGTGTAATTGATTCGTTGTGTAGAAAACGAAGTCTCAAGACGGACTGTAACGAAGGAAATTAGGTATATTTAAATTATTGTTTAAGTATTTTAATTATTTAAAGACGTATAAAGAAGATGCTGGTAGACGAGCACAGCCGCTGCGAAGCTGTAAACCGTTGGTTTGTTGAGAGTCCGTGAGTTTAAGTACTTTGGAGCGATATTCACGAAGGATGAATAGTGTGGGACGAATCCAGGCGGGAAGCAGCTTTACGTTTTATACTTTGAAACAACTCACATGAGTCCTGAAGTAGGCCTATACGTACATAAACAAGCTCTTAAGCTTTCACGGCCGGCTTCAACATTGTTGAAATTATCATTATCTGCCGGGCTGTTAGGCCGTAGTCCACAGTTGTCGATATTGACAAACGTTTCGGCCCCACCATCGGAGACCATCATGATTGGCACGGTGTCCGCCAATTCACCTCAGACATGAGGTAGAGACTACGTGTTTTGCCTGAGAAGGCCTACTTTTATAAACATTTGTACCACAGCACGATCTAAGCTGGAAAGCAGCATCGACCAATCAGCATTAAGTGCTATCTACCAGAAGTATGGCCCACATCCTGGCATGTCTAGCTGATAAGCACCAAAGGCATATTCTTTGTTATAGTAAGGTAATATGTACAGACGAAATAGTAAGACATGAAATGGATCGTAGCGTAGAGAGTAGGGAAGGCAGTGCTGGAAATGTAGTACGCACACACCAATCTTTCAGCTCTGTTCTGAACACAGTATATTTGCTTCGAAAACAATGCGTCAAAAACTGTGCATGCGCGATGAGATTTTTTTTTGACACTGCGCATCCAGACATGTCATGTTTCGTGTCTAATTATTTTAACTGTAGGCCTATATTGCGGGTTCCTACGGCATTTGTCGCATCCCGCATCTCACCTGCCAGTGACCCGTGTTCCCGCAATCAGTCACCACCACTACCACCAACACCATCATCATCATCATCATCATCATCATCATAGTTTATTCGCGTTCAATCAGACATACTTCAGTCGGTCACTCCAACGCTTCTTCGAACTCTCCGGCCTTTTTCGTCATATAATTCAATAGTGGTTTCGGGATTCGGCAATCATCGATTTGGTTAAAATGTTTCGACCATTTTAGCAGATATTGAGCAGTCCTGTCGCGTATAGTCCATAATATTCAGTAGTATTGGCCGTATTCTTCTACTGTCTTGAAGCTTATATTCTGCCACGTGCCCGAGAAATCTTATTTTGGCCGCTTGAATATGACTGGCCTGGCATTTCGTTAAATTCCGATTCTCAGACCCGTAGATAAGCGTTGGGAGACGCATCACCTTGTAGAACTTCGGGCCGGTCTCGCAGTCAGTCTGCTGTACATTCCTGCTCTTAATATCTTCCACAACATCCTGTCTCCAAGTTCTTCGAGTTATACCTCGTTTCTTGCGATATTTTAGTAACCTTGTTTAGGGCGGTCTCGGTCAGTTGCGACGAAGCAACCTTTTTACCTGTTCTTAGGCGGTCAGTTGCGCCCCGCACTTTCACTTGCTGACCGAATCTGTCATTTAGAAACGTTTCTATTCCGAACTTCGATGAAATTTCAATTCTGCAACTTTGAATTTGCGTGAGTAACCTCTTTCTTCTAATACTTTTGTTAGGTTAGTTTAGGTTAGGTTAGGTTAGGCTAAGTTAGGTTAGGCTAGGAATAAATAGAATTATTAATAATTAAACATTACCTTAATAAACGTCTTGCGACTTCTCCTTATTTTGTCCTGACGCGTTTCAAAACCTAAGGTTTCATCATCAGAGGATAATCACTCTTCCGTCGTCAAACGTTAAAAATTAATGACACAGTGACACACATACACATAATTTACACTACAAACTGAGGCCTTTTCACATTGCACAGTGCGCACTGAATGGAGGTCCAGTTCATACTGTCAAACTTATCAGAACTCAGGTCCAAGGTGTATATTTATTAATGTTATCTAGTATTGTCTTGTGTCTCGAACTTAAGAGCTGTATCAAATAAATAATGTGATTTGAAAGATAACTGATCATTTAGAACATTTCCAGTAACGTTTAATTATTTACATTTACGCGATGTAATGTTTAATTATTAACATTTATACGACTTGTATACCAAAAAACATGTTTATAAAAAAAAATAGAATTATAGTGGTAATTTCTCTATTATTATAATAACATGAAAATACAGGTGATACCAACTGATCGGGTTTTATACGATTGCGTCGCAACTGACCACGGTCATCTCTCGTAGCTCATTCACTGTATGTCTTTTCATCGGTTTAACATACGCTGTACAACTATTATGAGGAAGGTATTATAAAGATAAGTGTGTTTAACAAAACCCTGTGACACAGGCGGCTGTAATGTTCAAACGAAAACGTCTAGCGTCGTCTATTAGCTGTACCCATTTAAATGTAAATGTACTTTCAACTTGTTAACATTTTTACCAGTAATACGTAAATGAAAATCACATTCGTTTCCTGAGCCACGGCGTTAATTAAACTCCTCCAACGTTGGTTGGTTGGTTGGTCTGCGTGATGTACGCGCTGTTGTCCGGCAAGGCTGTACTTTACGTGTTAATTACTGTTACCCAACGACTGCATGTAGCTTGGCCTATACAGCTATAGTCATACGTGAACTTAGAGACAACCTCTTTGTACTTGCCGCGACTGCATTACCCAACCGCGGTTCTGATTCTCAATAAATTCTCCCTCAGACGTGCTGCATCATGGCCGGCTCTAGTAGACGACCGGAACATTAAACGTGGCAACACTGGAACCAGGTGATATTTTGAGGCCGACTAGGCGATCTCTTACTTTATGTATTTCACTAATCAAATCGCGTCATTTTTAATTGCCGGTTAACAGCAGTTTTATAATTCTTCATTTTTTGCAAATTAAAAGTTTATTTTGTAAAATACTGTTATATTATTTAATAAATATAATAATTAACTCATTCATATAATACGAATTCATTACTTCATTAGGCCTAACACTAATTCACTAATTTCTTCAACTTAAACGTATAGTACTAAGTGCGCACAGACCTATAATTTAGATTTAGCTATAAATATTCCTGCTCATGATTTTAGTAATGCTATGAAATTATATCAAAATATAACATGTTCACTTTAGCTATTTTATTACACTGTGCTTATAGGCCACAGACGCAACGTTGCCACGTTTAATGTTCCGGCCTTCTACTAGAGCCGGTTATGGCTGTATGTAAATATTATTACATCACATGCGGTCTGGTCAATCGTAATACACAGTTCGGAATAGCTCTGACCATTTGACGTCAGAGACGCAGCCTGTTTAAATATATATGTTAAAAATATATTTACATCGTAGAAGACCAGTGACTATGGCCCTGGCTAATATTCGATAGGTCATGGGTTCGATTTCCGGGCACACCGTAAAACAAAGGCGCGTTTTCCAACTGCCCAATTCCCTCAGACTGTGCAAGCGACCTGCGGTAACACAAGTGACAGGTAAGACAATTTTTATTCTTACCATGTAACACTGTTCTTATCAAGGATAGCTGCCAGAAAATGCTATGGATTTAGTTTTTTACAAAGAAGGATATTTAAAAACAAAAAGATTGGAATTACTGAAAATAAGCAATTCGCATCTGTCTGTCTGTCTGTCACTCCCTGCTATCTCATTTTATTTGTTTTCCTTTTTCTTGCTGACTGAGAGTGGGGTCTGTGAGACTATACCTGTCGCACACCTCTGAGAGCATCTCTGCTTGTGTACGCTGTGCAAATACATTTATACGGCAAGACTCACTGCAGGTTAATCAGTGAAATTTCTTACCGTGAACCAAGCTCTGTGCATGTTCAGTGTGAAGAAAACTGGTTGTACATATGTGCACGGGGAATCGGAATCATGTCACCAGCTCTTAAATCGTAATGTTTGTAATGAAGAAATGGATCTGTACCTTTATCCTTTCCTGCAGTACAGTTTCGATGTTTTAATATGCGATTGTATCGATATATTACGATGTGGAAAAGAAGAAGTGTACTAATTGTAAATTGTCCTACTTCTTAATGCAAAGCGAAAATACATGTTGTTTTTATCTGTAAAGTTAGGTGACAACGGTATTTGGTTTTTAGTTTACTGCTGAAATAAATAAAAGCCATGATTGAGGAAAACATAACGCTTAATGTGTATATACAATGCTTATGACACTGTAATACTTAAAATAAAGAACCTAACGATTTTGAGTTGACAAATTAACAATACCACAACAGCAAATGTAAACTGAAAAATAGAAATATTTAAGGTCAATGGGAAACACAAAACACAATGTATTATGGAATAAGAACATACGCTCTACATATTGTACATAATATACATTTCTTTTTGGTTAGTCACAAAACAAGTACTTGTTGGAAGACGAATATCACAGAAAAAACAAGTTCTCTACCCCCCCAAAAAGTGACATGTATAGTAATAGGCAAGGGGTGGAACTTGGGCCACCCCGCCTTACTTTCGAGTTGGGTTTTTCCTAGTTTCCGCAAAAAAACGAGTTTCACATTACACACGTATCGCTTTCCATGCGTAATTTCAGTTCTCATGTTAACGTAACAATATCAACTTTTGGCGTCACAGGTACCCAACTGTGAAATACTACTGCTGGAATCACTCGCCAGCCAACTATTTTGCAACACACGAAATTAAAATTTGTATAATTCTTTCACCTACATAAAATTATGTGCGATATTTACCAAAGATCGAAGCCAAACAATAGCATAATCGAAATATCGAAAATGACTGCAGGAACGGAGAAAGGTACAGTACCGAAGAAATTGCAGTAAATATACAGAAGGCTGGGACAAATGAGTTTGTGACAAAGCCGCTGACTCGAGACCCACTTACAAAGACCGAACATTATTACAGCACAGCAGGACTATCTGCATAGGGACAGGAAGTGCTTTTTGTGTACGAGGAAGTGATATTTCAGCTAGCACTGTCACCGGCTGCTACCGACTTTGTTTACAATAAGCTGTTGTTGACAACCTCTGACTGTCATTGTTCGGCTCCAATCTTATTCAAATTGTCGTGTATGCAAGTAGACCATGTTTTAAAATAGGTTTGCCGTCTGCCAAAATGAACAATAGGTGTCAAAAACTGGATAGTCTTGGACATGATTGTCCAAGGCCTACACTAAAACAAATTTATATATCGGACTGTTAGTTAGTATGTTATTCACAGCAGGTGCTCAGACAACTCTTCATAAGATGCAGGGGTGTATTAAGGCAAGACGAGCTGCATTGAATAGTCTACCAAGAGTTGTCTTTAATGCGATTATTGAAAAAAGTGTTTTTTTGTTTTTTAATATAAACGCATGTTTTCCTCGGTAACAGTTATAACGTAAAAATTGAATGCTACCCAATTTTACGCTGGTTTTATATAGAAACATGATTATTAAATGTATATTAGAATAAGAAATGCAAGTAATGTGACTTGATGTACGGTTAGAAACCGGCTTAGCGGTGTTTTTTCAAAGCACACACCCTAGGCAAGGCGACAGTCTGGCGGTGCGAAAGTTATTCAGCAAGTCACGTACAGGGTGTAAAATCATAAAATGTATTGTATTAAAAAAAAGCCATAAAGTTAAGTGAAATCGAGGGAAAATTGAGTGGACAATACAGTGCCGGTAGAATTTAGAAAGAGAGGGTGAGTGAGAGAACTCGAAGTAGCGTCAGGTTCACTTTCGCGATAAAAGCTTGCTACGCGCTGTTTTTTGACGAATGGGAAAAAGCGTCACTTTTAAGCGGGTGAAATTAGCTAGTTGGGTTGGAGGAAATCAAATATCGCGGTATTTGAAACCAATGGGAACGCGATTTGTAAATATTGAGTATGGGTAACGTTTGCCGGAGTATAAAAAACGTAGTTGGGAATTTGTCAGGCAGTCTACGGCAAACTCTACAACTATCAGACTCGTTATCGCGCATTACGATTTCATAACTAAAACTTGTGATAAGTAATAAGTACAATATTCGTGTCGTGCGTTTAATAATATTAAACCCGGTATTACAGTAAACGAAGTATACCAAATCAAAGTAATTGTTAGACTAAATAACTTGGTGATAATTACCGAACTTCATAGTATCGATAATCGAACGCGTGCATTCGGAAGTTACGGAACGTGGGAGTGTATTCGGCATGAATTATTGATATTGCGAGCACTCAGTTTTATAACATAGTTACTAAGGTGTCAAAATTAATTAGTATACACTAGTTACATGCTGAATCAGTGAGTAGGTGTGAACAGTGGTAATTAAAGTGAAACCGAAGTAATCAAGTGTTAGTGTCATCGAGTGTCAACAACAGGATCATCCGAATCGCCGACAACGCAATCTCCAAGATCGCAGACTCCGAGGGAAGGATTCACCAACCAAAAGGAATTCAACTTAACAAGTAAACCAAATTGAACAATTAAACTCAGATTAATTCATGTATCTTTTGTTACTCTATTACTATTGGCAATTCAATTGGTCTATGAACCTACTTTCAATGATAATTGATGAGAAGTATAAATTCAATAATTGTTAATCATTAAGATTGTATGCAACTTGTAATATGTTAATGAAGATGTTCATTAAAATTAGCAGTCATTCAAGTTAATTGTGTTAATAATCATTTCTTGGATACCCTGAGATAATTTTAAGAGTCGCCATCAAGCAGAGTTAAGAATTCAGTATTAGTAAATTACACATATCTTTTCTAGCTCTAAACTGCGAGGGTGGTACAGTAAACAGTATTTGTTCTCTATTTCCTACTTTCTAGGTATTTTTTTTTCCTTCATAAATTTCTTCTTCCCAGTTAGGATCCCCCTGCGCTTAGTTCTCCTCCTTTTCCCTTTTTCCTTCCATCCCTTTGTGTTGCTAATTTTTCATTCATTTCCTCTTCGCATTCACATTTTCTTCTTACTCGTTCTCTCCTTTCCTCCTCCTCCTCTTTCTTCTCATTCCCTTTCTTGTAGAACGAGAAAGGTGTACCTTTCCACCTTCCCTCATCCTTCTCGTTTCCTTTCTGCGCGTATGTCAGAGAAAGGTACAAAGTTGACAATATAAAAAAACAGACGGTAAAGAGAAGGGTAAAGTGGAACGAGCATGCTGATAAAATATAATGGAAGAGAATAGTGAAATGTGCCGGGGCAAGAAGGACAGGAAGCGATAGAAGGGAAGATGGGAAGAAACCTTCCGTTCGATTTAAAGTTTTTTTGTGTTGCTTGAGAAGGACAAGTCTCGGGCTGATCTGTGGCAAGCCCCCCTTCAGCCAAATGGAAGGATGTGAGGAGACGCACGCCAGTGCAGGCCGGAAGCGAAGAAGGTGAAGGCACATTGGGGATAGAGTAGTGCGTGTCTGTGTAGATGTAGAGTGTAGCCATATAGGTAAAAGAAGTGGTTGATGGAAGTAAAAACGAAAGGAATGGCCGGTTGAAAGGAAAATCCATAAGCTTATATTGGTGGAGCACGAGAAGAAGAAAAAGAAGACGAAGAAAATGGAGAAGAAGAACTTTACTAGCGACGGAGTAGACTTTGCTGGCCACATTAAGTCACTGACGAAATAATAGATGACGTGAAACTTTAAGAGTTAAAAGAAACTTTGCAAGTTGTGGGAGGTAACTACGTTAAGACTGACTCGGCGCGGTAAGTTTGTAGAATAGTTCTTAGTTTGAAGCTTACGTACGTACCGTGGCAGGCTGTTCCGCCTTCACCGCTTGTGTAACTCAATTACTGCACTGCGGAGGAAATCGTAAAGTGTAGGCGCGAGCGCGCGCATGCCTATGCGTTTCAATTGCTACGGAATCAATTCAGATTGTCTTAATCGACATAGCTATGGCGCGCGCTTGTAGCCGACAAGGAAACAACCTTTACATATCAATTTTGCAATTGTCACGTCTGCAGTCAGAACGAGACCATATAACTAATGATAATGTGATGTATTTATAATGTACACACACTTATTGCTTATTAATGGTACCTATAATATTAACCTTCTATGGCAGTGTATTCGTTGTTCATAACCTAAATATACCATACTATGGTATATACCTTAGATAACATATGGTATACTATGGTATGGTATCTTTAGGTTATGAACAATGAATACACTGCAATGGAAGATTAAGACCATATAGGCGAGTTTCATAAACCGTCTACTCCTTCCTCGTCTTCTTCTTCTTCTTCTTCTTCTTCTTCTTTTTCTTTTTCTTCTTCTTCTTCTTCTTCTTCTTCTTCTTCTTCTTCTTCTTCTTCTTCTTCTTCTTCTTCCGTTCATTTTTTTTAAGTTTTATCTATATTTTGCTGATTATTTTTCACGTTACTGTAATTTATCTTTTTCTTATTCATTTTCTTATCTTTCTCCTTATCGTAGTCTCTGCCGACGTTTTTCGATGCCTAGCCGCCATTCACCTATGTCCTGGCATTGTCTTTCACGGAGGTCTCTCACGCTCACTACTAATACGATGTGAGGTGGCTTCGTTTTCTCTTCCACGTCACAGTGCTGTAGCGAACTCAGTATTTTCTGTCATCCATCTCTGACACGCCCGTACCAGGTGATTTACGACTTTCTATTTCTTGAACAATATTTCCGCCCACTCTGATTCAACATTTACAAAGACATACGAATTGTTATTGGTATCCAAGTCACTTCGTTATTTATAAATTAATAAATTACCTTAGATCGGTCATGGGACTTGGTTTTTTTATTTAAAATGACGTGTTTCGGAACAAATGTTCCATCTTCCGATGAATTCACTCAGTTGAGGTCGTTAAATGTTAAGATCACATTACACTCTACTTACACACGTCCTTATGGGTGCGCACCCTTTGAAGGCCGACCGGATACCGGGTACTTGTTTACAATGAATGGCCACAGACAGGTTACCAAAGATTATGTGCATAGATATCGACCCCAGGATCGGAGATCCCTCGGAAGAGCAACAAAGAGGTGGAATTATCGGGTCACAACAGAATATTAGCCCATCGCTTTGTTGGAAGAATAAGAAGAAGAAAGAGAAGAAGAGTAGGGGGAGGAGGAGGAAGGAGAAGGAGAAGGAGAAGGAGAAGGAGAAGAAGAAGAAGAAGAAGAAGAAGAAGAAGAAGAAGAAGAAGAAGAAGAAGAAGAAGAAGAAGAAGAAGGAGGAGGAGGAGGAGGAGGAGGAGGAGGAGGAGGAGGAGGAGGAGGAGACCGATTCTTATTTTTCAGTCATTACTGATGCTTTTTGTTCTTAAAGCTCCAAACGATCCTTTCAGCGAGTTTATCTCAGTCACATTCATCTGTCCTCCATGGTTTTTATTGATTCGGCTGCATATGTTAGTTTCCCTTTTATAGGCGTAATTGCATTGTAGACACTATACTTCCGCCGTTTCGCAATTAAAGGGTTCCATAACAACTTTATAATTAGATATCCAATCGTCTTCCGTGCTTGCGTAACTAGGGTCTGCTCCTCGGGTGGCGGGGGAGGTAATAAAACTAGCTTCTGGGGTGTGGCGAGACTAGCTTGAAGGTTGGGCTCCCTACAATTCTCAAGATAATTGAGAAACTCAATATTCTTTCAGTATCATTTTGTGAATTCTTTTCGTCTTAGAATTGTTGAATAAACCGACGGACGTCAAGTATATTGCAGACACGTTCATTACATACCAGCTGTTGTGCGGTTGTCATTAAGAAAACTCTGACTTTACTTAGTAATTTACAAATATTTTAATTCCTTTTATTTCTACAATTATTCATAAACCTTATTGTAACACACGCAACTGGCCGTTAAGTGATTGTGGAATATCGAGGGGGGGTTGGTTCACCTGTCTACCCCCTCCCCCCTGTAGTTACGGTACTGATTCCGTTGATATTTTCGGTACTTCTCTAATTATCATTTGTTACTTCATGATATATTATGTGATATTTTATAATCCTCAAATACTTACAGTCCTTACTTTGACTAACTTCCGAGAGGGAAAGTGCATACTTTTACAGGTTACATAAGATATTGTAAATATTAAATTTGCGTTAATGGTTATAATAACAAACAGAAATCACGCTGTAGGACACCACTACATAAAAAAATCTCGATTTATCGCTATCGAGCCTCTCATCTTATCATCAGATTGGAAATATCAGATATGTCAGATACTTTGATTAACTTGTGAGAGGAAAGCGCAAACTCTTACATGTTACAAAAGATATTTTAAATAATAAATTTGTATATCAATGTATAGAAAATATAACAGTGAGAAAAAGAATACTAGTATTTTTTGGACGTTTATATAGAATGGACGACAATACGTTAACAAAACAGATCTTCAGATATCTGCGGGAAAAGAAGTCAACAACAAGTTGGATTAAAGAAGTCGAAAAGGATTTAGAAAAAATATAATATAAACCTAGAAGAAGCAATTGAAAGAGAAGTTTTTCGTAGAAAAGTGTTAAAAATGGAAGGAGTCAAGCGCAGGAGAGAGAAAAACGCAGGTTCAAAGTGGACTGGTGACAGGAAGAAGAGACATAGTGTAAAGATGAAAGAATATTGGTGAAAAAGGAAAGAACAAGGAATAAAGAATTAAAATTGTCATGTGGTTCTCAGATGGCCGATACAAAAAAAAGCTGTGTTAGTGGTTAGGTTAGGTTAGGTTAGGTTATAATTACAAACAGAAATTACACTGTTGGACAACACTGTATACAAAATTCCCGATTAGTGCCATCGAAACTCTCAGCTTATCACCAGATTGGAAATATCAGATACATATCAGACATTTCCAGTGTGATAATGAGCTGTGAGGATCGAAAGCGCTAACCGGGAATTCTTTTTACACTAGTATTCTTTAGTATAGTGTATAGTGTCTGTTTGTGATTATATAAGGCATGTTTAACGTAAAATAATTCACGTTCCTGGAAACATTGTGTTTATGAGCGATAAAATTAAAGCGCTCAACGAGGCGCGTGTCCTTCATCACACACGTGTCAGTCTTAGGTGAGGGGAAACAATTTTATTGTCACGCGACGTGGCTCTTCATGTGAAGGTTTCACTTCATGCGGGACAACTTTGCGTCCGTTAATAGCGCTACTCTACGCCTTACGTTTTCGGAAGGCACCTAAGAGCTAACACGTAGAATAGTGTTTGGCGTCTTTTTAAAGCTCATAAATGTCGTAATTATTTCGTGTTTGGACCCATTTTGAAGAAAATTGAATATAAAATCCAAACAATGTATCATAACTTATGTAAAATCTAGAATATAAATTTTCATAGTTTTGTCGTTCAATGCCTAGTAGGTGACTCATCGAAGCGCCATTAGAGGCAGGTCAAACTGGTCGCGCGTGTGTTTGTGAGTGCGAGTTGGTGGGCGAGGGTCTCCTAATCTCTTAGGTGCCTTCCGAAAACGTAAGGAGTATAAGTCACACACTCACGTCGTCGTATCCTGCGCCAATAAAACAAGTAACCATTGTTCCCGTCAGGATTCTTAAGTCTTTTACGTAACTACGATACCTACTTTTATACATTCAAATAGAATCTTACTTTTAACTATTTATCGCAGAAGGTATAACTGCATTGAAGGAAACTACAATCTGCCACTGGCAAGGTGAATTCTTTGACTAAAAGATAGTGGATAAAACTAAACAAAGTTTAGTAAGTGCACATTAATCTTCTTCTTCTTCCTGTTAAAATGCAACGACAATAATTATTGTCACGCGACGTGGCTCTTCATGTGAAGGTTTTACTTCATGCGGGACAGCTTTGCGTCCGTTAAAATATAATTTAACAAAAATGTACTTGAAAAAGTATTTATTATTTGAAAACAAGTATATATTATCTACAAATACTGGAAGAAACTGTCAAGAGTTACCCACAAAATAAAGTGTGTGTGTGTGTGTGTGTGTGTGTGTGTGTGTGTGTGTGTGTGTGTGTTGCAACGATACAAATTAAAACTGCATAGATAGATAATATTGAAATTATTACAACAGAGTCTATATCTGGAGGTAGGAAAATTTATTAAATTAAAACATTAAAATTTACTATTGTCTTATTACTTTATAATATTAAATTGTTTATTTAAAATTTGCCTTTAAATAATTGAGTCTATTTGCTTGTTTTACAACTATGTTACTTGTCGAATTCCACAAACACCGTCGATGTCCGGCGATCAGCTGCTGTAGACGACTCATTGCGCGATGACCTCAGCGTCGTTCACTTCTATGTCTCACACACACACACACACACGCGCGCGCGTTGCGGTTATCAAACTGTTATTGTTTATAAAATAATCTCAGTGGTTTTTTTGTAGTGGGCGATTAAATAGATCTTGTGTATTGGGCTTCCGGTGTCTTGAAGTGCTCTCGCGTTAACTCAAAACACCACGTTAGGTATTTTGGCTCTAACCCGGAAAGTCTTCCACTTTACGCGAAAAAACACTAGAGTAATGATCTATTTAAAATTATTTGAGTTCTATAAATGGTATTGGTTTCGAAGACCTCGAACCGTGAACCAACTTCTAAGTTTAAATGAAAACGACCTGTCTTGTCCCGAAAAACTCGTGACAGCGAGTACGTCTTTCTATAACGAGTCCTTAGAAGAAAACTTGAGCCATCAAGTTGTAAGCGACCGACTCGAATAATTTTTAGATCCTCTGATTGGTTGAAACTTTAGCAACTTCACAGATGAGAACACAGATAGACTGAAATCAGGCTTAAACTCTGTCCGATTCTGCAAAGGCCTGTCTAGATATAATCTACAAATTTTATTACTTTCTATGAGATAACGAGAATAAAAGACGACTGATTTCATTAAAAAAAACCATATAAAAATTATAGATGTGGAGAATTGAATATATGAAAAATGTAGCTTATAACCATGAGAATACTCGGTCCAAGTTTTAGAATGAAATGTTAATTTTCCTCGAAGTTATTAAATAAAATGTAAATCACCCGCGCACCCGCGCACTTGCACAGAAATATTTCACATGACATAAAAGAGAATAAAATTGTGAACATTTTGACATAACATACTTTTTTAAACATAAAACCTGGTTCAAAACGTATGACTACTTTACAAAGAAAGAACAAAATCAATTTAAAACATGTCCACGGCCATCAGGAAATGTTATGTAGCATTAGTATTCCAACTAAAATGAACTTCATATCCTGTGTACTGTTGCAATATATATAAATTTAGTCCCTAAAATAAAATAATATTGTGTGTACATACTTTCATCATTTTTATTCATTATTTCGGCTTAACAGTGTGTCAGTTTTTCCCTGTACAGGACGTTTGTAAGCGTATTCCGAACGTCAGTTTTGTTGGAGCAAACGTAAGAAGACTTTTAACACTACCGCGAGTCATAAAAACTGATTTTATCACGTTAACGTATTCCAGCAGGAAGAATCAAAGCCAAGACGTCGACGGCGTTATCGCTAATTGCTTCCGAGATAAAGAAGGCTGTTGCTATTGTTTGTCGCCGCCAGCCAAGCCAAGCCACGAGATTTTATGGCTTTAATTTCTACAAGAATTTCCTCGTTTAAAAGTACAGTACACCTTTTTCCCCCAACGTTACCACATCAGATAAATTCTCTAGGTTATAACAATGACTTTACTTTTTTTACAAAATCTCTCAACGTTCACAGTCGTGTATATTAAAATTTGAAAACGGTCGTAAGTTTCCCCAGTTAGTTGATGAGGTAGCAGAAATCTGTAGCCATCTTTGCGGCAAACTAATTCGAAAACATAATGAATTAGACTCTATCATGCCCGGCTCTAGTAGAAGGCCGAACATTAAACGTGGCAACACTGGAATCAGCTGAAATTTGAGGCCGACTAGGCGATCAGCTGAAATTTATGTATTTCAATAACCAAATCGCGTCATTTTTAATTGCCGGTTAACAGCAGTTTTATAATTCTTTGCTTTTTTGGAAATTAAAAGTTTATTATGTAAAATACTGTTATATTATTTAAGAAATAATTAACTCATTCATATAATACGAATTCCATAATTCGAACAAAATTAATTCATTAGGCCTAATACTAATTCACTAATTTCTTCAGCTTAAACCTATAGTACTAAGTGCGCACAAACCTATAATTTAGGTTTAGCTATAAATAGGCCTACTTATAGTATTGATTTTAGTAGGCCTAATGCTATGAAAATAAATCAAAATATAAGTTCAGTTTAGCTATTTTATTACACTATGCTTATAGGCTTCAGACGCAGCGTTGCCACGTTTAATGTTCCGGCCTTCTACTAGAGCCGGCCATGACTCTATCCATCATACGATAGATAGAGTTGGGTATAAATAAATTATAAAATTATATAAGATAGTAATGTCATTAATCATACTGCCGTTTTTTCCATTCGATTTACATATTCAAACAAATAACACTTGAGAAATTGTATAGGAAACCAGGGGCGTATAATATTCCTTGTGGCGGGGGGGGGGGGGACGTGACTGGATCCCCAAAGGTTCGAAAAAGTTGACGAATTTCGTTAATTTCTTAATTTCTAGGCTATTTTATTATTTTTATTTCAGCTGTGTACGCTAATACAGTAGGTAACTCTTTTGTAAATATATAAAATCTTACAGACAGATTTATTACACAACATTAGCGTATAAGTTTGAAATATGAAATATAGGAAAATTAATTCAGTCAGTAAGTATCTTGTAAACAATGTTTCAGTGACGCGTATTTTTATTGTGTTATTGCCGTTTACTTTAATGGGACTGATTTCAGCCACTATAAAGGTAGTACTGTTTATTAGTCTTAACTTGTTTTTTTTCTTTTGTATGATGCCGACCCGACCCCGGACCCCCTCCCCAATGCCAATTCTAGATACGCCATTGTGCGAAACATCTTACACATTTTATGTATATGAAGAACACACACACAAGACACAGAAAATGTGTGATATATTTTATCCCATGTGTGTGTTTATTTATTTTATTTATTTATAAGTGTATGATAATTCTTAGGTTTTAGATTCTTACAACTTTCGTTGAGTTCGCGACCCTTCCCCACAAGAGTTTACCCAAAGTTTCGATGACTTTTGATCATTGTATTCACGAGTTTTAATCTGTTTATATATTAAATAAGTGACTTTTGAATTTATAATTTACACCTACTGTATTCTTTGTTACAGGTGGGTCTCGATTTTGCCTAACTTACATAGAAATATAATGCGTAGTAGACGTGATCAATGACGCATTGAATCTGGTAAGTGTTTAGTTACTGAGTCATGGTTTTGACACTCGTTACACGTCTGACGTTAGCGTACTTGATCTACGTCATAGCATGGCAAATAGGTGAGGGAAGACATGTTTGTAGTTTCACGGAATTAACTTTATAATAAAATTAATTATTTGTGTAGATTAAAATAGAGTACAATATTAATGCTGTCACTGTTTTACACAAAAACCGGTTCTTAATACCCTTTTCCGACACGGCTTACTAAAATGTTTGATAGAAATTGAAGATACCATGTTACCATTGCCGACACGCTCGTGGACACAATGTTATCGTTACATTGTCTGCGTCTGCGTGTTGACATTTGTAATTGAGCGCTTGTCCAATGGAAAAAGGGAATAAGACCATTTTGGTAAATTTTATAGCAGAACACATTTAAAGTTTCTAACACTACAATATATTTGTTTTGACAGTTCATCTTCTTTTTTCACAGTACTAAATTAATATAGAATATTGAACTTTCACTTGTGAAGCTTACTTGTTTTCTCCCGTACGCGTTTCGGCGTGATGTGCGCCTTCATCAGCGGATTGAGATAGACTGCCAGTAACTCGTAACGGTTTTATTTGGTAGGTTGAGTGGGGGTGGTGTGTGGTGGAAGGGGATTGGCGTACCCCCTTCATTTCAGGGAAGCCTGAAATTCGGATCCCCGCGCCAATCCCCTTCCACCACACACCACCCCCACTCAACCTACCAAATAAAACCGTTACGAGTTACTGGCAGTCTATCTCAATCCGTTGATGAAGGCGCACATCACGCCGAAACGCTTACGGGAGAAAACAAGTAAGCTTCACAAGTGAAAGTTCAATATTCTATATTAACTACAATATATTTAATTCAAATTTTACTCCAATAAATTTTAGATTCTTTAGTAGTATAGACTATACATAGTTATTGATTGTTACTACAAATAAGATTTGAAATTGCTCGTTTCATAAAAGGATGAAATAAAAAATGTTTGATAACATTAGTTTATACAGAGGAAAATTGACGTAAGAGCCTGAAATAAGCACTAATTGTAGTTAGCATGTTTTACACCAACATACCAGTAGTTTTCACTTCAGAACATCTGTTTTATAATTTTTTTTCTATTGTATTGTATTTATTGTTCATAGCCTAAAGGTACCATACATACGATGTGCAATAAAATTTTTATTACTCACATTCTTAAAAACGATTGATTTCGGTCACAGACCATCGTCAGGTCATATACAGCACACTTGCGGTCACAATATCGTAAAACAGCCACTATTTACAAAAACGAATTCGTAGACTTAATTAATCACGTTGATTAATGAACGTGATACGTACGTCGGAGTTCCAAAGTTTCCCGAGAACTGATTTTGTTACAGAGTGATTTGTAAATAGTGGCTGTTTTACGATATTGTGACCGCAAGTGTGCTGTATATGACCTGACGATGGTCTGTGACCGAAATCAGGTCACAGAATGTGAGTAATAAACATTTTATTTTGCACATCGTATGTATGGTACCTTTAGGCTATGAACAATAAATACAATACAATAGAAAATTGAAATTATAGGTACCATTAGTAAACAATAAGTGTGTGTATATTATAAATACATCACATTATCATTAATCTGTTTTATAGTCAAAATAGCCATCGTTTATTAAGTAGACGTGAGATGTCCAGAAACATGCGCAACTACACTGATACAAACTGATACAAGATACAAAATTAATTGTTGGTTACTAACGATAACAGGTGTTTGATCTCAACAGGTAAAGGTTTAAATGACAGAATAGCCGTATTACATGTAAATGTTTTCCAGTACGTATCTGTAAACCAAAAAGCTTTAAAAATATAGCGAACAGTAGGATAGGACAGGATAACACCAGTCTTACATTCGCTTTCATTTCCAAACAATGTTTACTGTGGTGTCGATTGCTGATGGATATTGATTGAGCTCAGCTGTGTCCGATGGGACAACGAAATTACTCTACTCAAGATTTCTTTTTTTCGGTTTCTGTCTTCCAAATAATCAGAGTTTAAATTACAGCGACGACAGAAACAGCTGTGTATATTAGTTTGTCGGAGTCCAACATTTCCCCAGAGACGTGAAGATGAAAAGTGGCAAACACCTATTAAACGTTTCGATACATTTGTTAAATCGAATTTGCAAAGACCCTGGATTACAAATTTCCACACTTAAGACCGAGGTGATGACTTTTCATGGAACTGATCTCGTACGGGCAAAAATTGTTATAGATGGTACTGTCCTGGAACAAGTTAGCAATTTTGAATACCTGAGCAACAGTGTGTCTTATAATGCATGAAACGACGTTGTGAATAGATTACATAACTTCAACCTTATGTGCGGGACCATTAGGCGAACCCTTAAGTCAGCCAGTAAAGGAACACGCCTAAAATTCTACAGGCCGATGGCTCTTCCCACACTTGTTTATGGTCTGAGAATTTGGCTTTAACGAAAGGCCAGGCCAGTCGCATCCAAGCGGCCGAAATGAAATTGCTCAGGCACGTGGCAGGGTATACTCTCCATGATCATAGAAGAAACACAGATATACGGCAGGAACTGAATAGTATGAGTATGCTTGACAGGATCGCCCAGTATCGGCTGAATTGGTGGGAACATCTTTGCCGAATGGACGACTGCCGCATCTCCAAAAAACTCTGGAACTATAAGCCAAGAGGACGGAGAGGTGTGGGACGTCCGAGGAAGCGCTGGAGTGACCAGCTGTTATCTTTGCCTGTTTGAGATCGGAACAAACCGTCCTTGGTTTAATCCTTGAAGACGATAATGATGATCATGATCATGACACTGTACGCGGCAAACATGAGGTAATGTCCGTGCTAGAAACACTGGATCGATGGAATGGAAGACAGAGGAGAGACAATGCGATATCAGGAAATAAAAGAGACTTGCCCAGAACCAGAATCGCGTGGATTCTTCGGTGGATTTTCAAATTCCTTGGATTCTTCCGAGAATTTCCATATTACGTTGAAATCTTCAAACATGGTCCCGTCGCGGTGAATCGAAGGGAAGAAAGCCTCCTATTGAATAGTATCTGGCATGCTGTGCTCCCAAGCCAATCAGATAGCACTTGAAGCCGATTGGTTGATGCTGCTTTCCAGCTTATCTCGTGCTGGTACAAAAGTTTATAAAAGTGCGGCCTTCTCAGTGATGATGGCCTCGGATGGTGGGGCCGAAGCGTTTGTCAACAATGACAACTGTGGACCACGGTCCAATAGCACGGCGGATAATAATAATTTCAATAATGTTGAAGCCGGCGGTGAAAGCTTAAGAACTTCCATTCAGTGGCTTGTTACGAACACATAACTTTCCTACTTGTTACAACACATAACTTTCCTACTTGTTACGAACACATATCTTTCCTACTTGTTACGAACACATATCTTTCCTACTTGTTACGAACACATATCTTTACTACTTATTACGAACACATAACTTTCCTACTTGTTACGAACACATATATTTCCTACTGGTTACGAACACATAACTTTCCTACGTGTTATGAACACATAACTTTCCTACTCGTTACGAACGCATAACCTTCCTACTCGTTACGAACGCATAACTGTCCTACTTGTTACGAACACATAACTTTCCTACTTGTTACGAACACATAACCTCCAAACTAGGATAAAAGTTTGAAGTATCCGTCAACCAGCAGACAGTTATCAATGTTGAACGAAACGTTTTCGTACTGACGAAACGTCTACAGCGTACCGCAATTAGAAACGTTCATACTCCCATAATTAATTCGCCTAATTATATAATTTGACTTATTTTACTGTATATTAACACTATATTTTTATTTTTAATTATTGGTATTTCAATTCTTTTCTTTATCTTTGTAGGGGGAGGTTTACCCCACCCACGCCACTCGCACTGTGTCACTGCGTAGAGTGACCCACAAATTACCACATTAGAGAAATTAAATTTTCCTCATCCCAGATTGTATTTAATTAAATGACGCCCAACACTTACGTAAATGGTTTTCCCGAACGATGCACGGCAGACGTGGAAAAATATTAGGATATAAAGTACACCAGCCATATCACAGCAATGCAGCAGGGGACACGGAGGCGCGTACAATAAATGCTCAACGACAAAGAAGTTGTATTCATTGCGCTGACTCATGGCCGGGTCTAGTAGAAGGCCGGAATATTAAACGTCGCAACACTGTAACGAGCTGATATTTGAGGCCGACTAGACGATTTCTTAATTTATGTATTTCAATAATCAAATGGTGTAATTTTTAATTGCTGGTTAATAGCAGTTTTATAATTCTTAATTTTTTGAAAATTAAAAGTTTATTATGTAAAATACTGTTATATATTTTAAGAAATATAATAATTAACCCATTCATATGATACGAATACAATAATTAGAACACTTTTCTTTTATAAAATTGCTAAACTGCTATAATTGTTATTATTTAGACAAAGCTTTTCGTCATCACTGACATCTTCAGGTCTTAAACAACCTTTTTTTTTTTTTTTTTTTTTTTTTTTTTTTTTTTTTTTTTTTTTTTTTTTTTTTTAAACTATTTATGAATATCTCTGCCATTAATGGTGAAAGCGGTGATCCCATTGGTAATCCATTCTCTTGTATGTAAAATTTGTTGTTAAATCTGAAGTAATTCTGGCTTAGGCATAATTCTAATCCTTCTATTATTTCGTTTTTCCATTCTACATTACTTAATTTGTTTTTCTTTATTATTTCTACTGTTTTTGCTATTGGTATATTGGTGTACATATCTTTTATATCTAATGACATTAATTTTGTCTTATTTGTTATGGCTATTTCTTTTAATCTTTCTATTACCTTTTTGCTATTTTCTATGCTGTGGATTTCTTCTTTTTCGTATGCCATTTTGATTCTTTTACTTATTAATCTTTTATATCTAATGACATTAATTTTGTCTTATTTGTTATGGTTATTTCTTTTAATCTTTCTATTACCTTTTTGCTATTTTCTATGCTGTGGATTTCTTCTTTTTCGTATGCCATTTTGATTCTTTTACATATTATCTTTTATATCTAATGACATTAATTTTGTCTTATTTGTTATGGTTATTTCTTTTAATCTTTTTATTACCTTTTTGCTATTTTCTATGCTGTGGATTTCTTCTTTTTCGTATGCCATTTTGATTCTTTTACATATTATCTTTTATATCTAATGACATTAATTTTGTCTTATTTGTTATGGTTATTTCTTTTAATCTTTTTATTACCTTTTTGCTATTTTCTATGCTGTGGATTTCTTCTTTTTCGTATGCCATTTTGATTCTTTTACTTATTTTTGGTTGGTTGTTTAAGACCTGAAGATGTCAGTGATGACGAAAAGCTTTGTCTAAATAATAACAATTATAGCAGTTTAGCAATTTTATAAAAGAAAATTAAGGATGGTTGCTAATTTAAACAATACGAAGAATAATTAGAACAACATTAATTCATTAGGCCTAACACTAATTCACTAATTTTTTCAACTTAAACATGTAGTACTAAGTGCGCACTATAATTTATACTTAAGTATAAATAGGCCTACTCATGATTTTAGTAATTGTTTGAAATTAAGTCAAAATATAACATGTTCACTTTAGCTATTTTATTACACTATGCTTATAGGCCTCAGACGCAACGTCGTCGTCCCGTTTAATATTCCGGCCTTCTACTAGAGCCGCCCATGGCTGTACGGAAAATATTCTTTTTTTTATGTTGCGCAACAGATTCAGTTTGTAATTATTGCCAGTTCTTGGAGTACGATAGAGTTTGTTAAGTTTTGCTTTTTGTGAGCTGCGCTCAATCAACATGCATCATCAAAGCGAACAAATGTATCGGCAATCGAACGTCAAAACATAACATGCAGTAGACATTGTTTGTACACGATGTGCTGTGTACTGTACGTCAGATGAAAACAAACAAACAAATGCAAGACTTGTGTTTGGTTATATTGGTAGCCCTGTTCTGTGCTTTACACGCGTGTATACACCTGTGTTGTACGCCTGCGTTTATACGCATATCAGTGTGTGTGTGTGTGTGTGTGTGTGTGTGTGTGTGTGTGTGTGTGTGTGTGTGTGTGTGTATACAGACCGTTCTCTACTTTAGGATATTCGGCGTTAGTACGTTTCTCTCTTTCAACCATTAAAAATCTATTCCCTTTATTCGATCTTTGTACTACAACTTGTTGGGACTTTATTCTTCTTCTTCTTGTGGCATCACATCCCAGCGCGGATCTCTTAGCCTATAACGTCTCAACGTTATAATATCGGGAACCTGGTTAATTGGCTCAGGTCAATTAAACAGGCTGCCATAATATTAACAAACTCCTAACTAACTGAAATATAAACAAACGCTAAATTGGATCCCGTGAATTCAGGAATTTTGACAGGGGTTTGTAGATTTATTCACTCACCTTTTTGGACCATGACATCTCTTTATTACATACTGGTTTCAACATCATAGTAGAAAATTAGTAATGTATATACTAAAGACAAAATATTTGCACATTTCGTACAATTGAAATTAGTGTAAGTCATGGGTGAACTTCTACTGCCCTCGCATCCGAGTTGTTTGTTCCTGTATATGATATTACAAATAATAATCTTTATTTTGTGCCATCTGAAGAATGGGCTTATTTACTTTAGAGTGTTATACTCATTAAATTCATCAAATTTAACACATCTTAATACATATCATGATATTACAATTTTATGGTAATTAGGTCAGTCTTTTGTGTTTTATTCTACTCTTATTTTGTTATTTAAGTGTCTTTCATATTTTAGTTTAAGTTAAGTTCTGAACCACGGAAGTAGAACTTCCGTGTCACCTGTGTGTAACATGTCCTCGGCAAATCGGCGCTTCTGTCTGTTGTGCAGGGTGTCTGGGAGATCTTCTGTCTATCGTGTGTTGGTGAAGTTGGGTGTCATACTTAAAGATGAGTAGTCTGTCTTTTCTGTAGATTCTTGTGGTCTGTTTCTTGGTGATAACTTTCACTGGTGTTCACATTGTTGTACCGCACATACTGCTTATGTTTAACAGTTACATTCTAAAAGTTTAACATCACATTTAGGTGATGTTACTTAATTATAGAGATGTCATCGTCGCACACTCAAGTCATTTACGACATTCACATCATTCGCCAATTACACAAGCTCTACCTAGTCTACATGTTTTATATTGTCAACATAACTTTCTGTACGCTGTATCAGCAGCGGAGTCTCTGAGTCAACTGAACTAACTAACTATAGGGGTAATGGGGCTGTCCGCGCGCGGGTAGTTCTCAGCGCGAAAAGTAGTTCTCAATTATTATTAATTATTTTCCTTTAATTTGCTTACAATTTAATTACATCACTCTATACATTTATTATTCTTTTATGTAACGCGAGGTCGTTATAGATTTATTGGGTTTCTTACATCTAATTTTAATAACTGATACATTGGCAAATCGGCATGTTACTACCGGTTTGGGGCATGGAGAAAGGGTTCGTCAGTACCTTATTAAATTCTTTTAGTATTATAATTTTTAATTTTATTATTTTTTTATTGTGGGATTTAGGCATCTCAAATCGTCACAAGCCTGCTTACATTCCGTCCTCTCACCTCACATAACTTTCTCCCGCGTGTCACGTTCATACTTCTCAAATCATTCACTACGTCATCTATCCAGCTTTTCCAAGGTCTTCCCTTAATACGTCTGCCGTTATTTTTTTTGTCGTTCTGCTATCATCCATTTGTCTTACTTGACTCAGCCGTTTTCCAATATTCTACGCTTTAGATGGTTTGGACTTCAGAAAACTGAATAAATAACTACCACGACCCAACAGACCGCCCAACAGAGAGTATTAATAACGCATTCTTCTCAAGTTCTCACTTTTCTAAGTGTTATCTTCTAGAGTAGTTGTAGCATTTCCTCTCCCATATTCCTTTCCCGTAAAACATGGGAATGATCCCGCTGGTTTTTCCAAAATCAATCTTATAAATAATTCTCTTATTGTCTCAACTAACTGAATTTGTGAAATTGTCAAATTTAAAACTGAATTATACGCCAAAACTCCAAGACAGCAGATTTCCATACTGTGTAATCTGCTGCGCTGAGTGTTTTACATGGAGCCATTTCACGGAGATAATAAAATAACCTGACCAACACAAATTTAAATTCCAAATTTAACTAATTATCCAAGTCAATTCTCTGTCTAGTATAACTCTGGATATTTAATATTTGAAGACTCTCTTGTACTTCTGAACAGTGGAGTCCGCTATGAAGTACTGTTTTAGCGGCATTTTGTTGTGTCAAATGGAACGCTACTTTCGTTGTACGTAAGTAGTGAGTGAAATACTCTTTCTTATTGACCAAAAATACTGTGCACGCGTGATTGCCGTAACAATTTGTTGTAAGCTCAGGAGATTTGACTACATAAGCTGCTAGCTAGTGCAACTCTTGTCGCTGAGTATTCTATTTCGGAGGACAGGAGAAGAATCTGCTCCGCCATTGCGGGTTAAGCTGTGAGATTAGTCCCCCCGCAGCAGAGCTTTTATGCAAACGCCCGGCCAAGCCATCACACACACACACGAGTCTGTTGGGAAAGCCATTTGTACCCTACCGTTTGTACGCCCACACGGACGCTCATACACAGGAGTCCAAAAACGGTATGGGTGACACCATTAAGGTATTAAATAGATTACGGGGCGTTACGTCCACCGGATCGTCCAAGTCCGCCCCTAAAAAACGTTAATAGAGCAACAGAAAACATTCAACATACAGTGCAACGATGTATCTCCTAATACAGTATATCTACGTTAAAGAAGACGAGTAGGGATTATTGATTAAAAATAAATTGAAGTAAATTAAGAAAAGTTGTTATGACATTCACATAGAAGTCCACGGTTAACACAGAAAAAGAAGAAACATTTCCCGATAAATATTCGTCAAAACAGAAATATTTATATTAGTCTCACCTGTAAGCTTTTCGCGACTTTTCATTGCTAGTGTCAGTTTTTTTTTTGCATTTGACTACACTTCGTTTTATGCAAGTTCTTGAGCTTCAACATTATTGAGATTATTATTATCAGTCGAGCTGTTAGGTCTTGGTACACAGTTGTCGTTATTGACAAACGTTTACGCCCCACCATCGGAGGCCATTATGAGGGTCTAGATTGACACGGTGCCCACCAATTCACCTCGTACATGAGGTAGAGACTCAGTCTCAGTAAACTCGGCCTAACAGCCCGGTTGACAACAATAAGCTCAACTTCGTTTTACGGTTGTTAAAACCAAGCGCCGCGCCGGCGCGTACTACGACGATGCAACCTCAGTGGAAATCGAATCCAATCCTATCCACTGGGCTGTGCGGTTTATACGCAGTCGGCGCCATAAACTTACCTCAAGGTAGCCGAGCTCCGACCTACCGTTTGGATCTCCTGCCTCGTGGTCCCGCCCAAGTAGGCCGGTTTTGCTGTTGGGCTTGATTGGGCGTATACGATAGTTGACCAAGTCCGCCTATAAGACGATTAGAGGGTAAACTAATCGTTACCGCTTTCATCGTAATATTTTTCTCCGTTGACATATCGATCCGTAGAATCTAGGATCGTCCTCAAAAGCTGTGAGTAGCGGCTGAAGTACCTAACAACATGCATAATTCTTCCAGTAAGAAATCACCCTTCGCTTAGGAGATTTAAAGTATAAGACGATTGTCTGGGTGCCTTGCCGTTCGTACATAAAACCTGAGCAGGCGTACAACTCGCCGCAAGGATACAACTCCGAGTCCACTTCTCAACCAGCGCGAAAAGAATCTTCGGGAGGCTTTTGCCGCTAACCGAAAAACCCCCTGTCTAGGACGATTTGCAACTTCCTTGTATGTATTATGGCCTGGTCTCCCCAGACCGACGGAGGGAGGTACGCGCCGACGATCATTTTATATCATCTCATAGCCGGACTGACCAGTAGTGGAAACAGTTGACTCAGACGAGTCGGACTCGCGCTTGTGAACTGTCAGTGCACGGGTATGACGGTCAAAGTGTAAGTCGAGGTACTTGACTTCGAGATTGAGGAAAATGTGTTTGGTTGGTCCACCACTACTTACACAGTGAACCCCGCTCAATATGTTACAAGAAAGATCCCGTCCAAAAATTACAGTAACTTATAGAAATTGAAACATTATTCACATATTCATCTTGTTATTTGAATTAGAAGTCTGTGTAATTCCAACTTTACTGTGCTTACTTGCTGAACTGATACCTGTCACGCTCCGGACGAGGCCTGTCAGTGCGTCCACCATTAATCTCCCAGCCAATAGTGTAGTGACAAGCAGAGTTACGAATTGACCTGCCGTGAAGGTGAATTCATGGGTACATGTGCGGGTTCCAGTGGTATATTTGTTTGTCGTGGTTTAGGACTTGATAATGGTGGAGACACTGAAAGACCTCGCGCGGAGCATGACAGGTCAGCAACATTAGTCGCACCGCCTCAACGCAACCGGTTGAAAAACCTACGTAATCTACTACGAGATGGCTGGGCGAATTGTCTTTTGTTTAGAAATATAACTATGTAAAACTCTTTTAAGAAAGACGATGACACAAACTACTTGTCCGCAGTTTTACTGTGTCCGTCTTTCACATGTTTTTGTTGTTTGTAAGATGATTTAGTAGAGCTGGAATGGCGTCGTCCTATACTGGAAAGGTCCCACGTGTTTGTGAAGATTAGAGTACAGTAGAAACAGTAAGACATGAGACGGTTAGCGCAGACCGTACTGGTGGCAGTGCAGGAACTAGGGTGTGAGTGATGTATGTTGAGGTATGGTTAAAAATAATTAATAATTTAAGTACAGGAGCAAACACACACTTTATTGAAGAACAGTTTAGTAGCAAGTATACATAAAACGGACACACGAAATACACATTACAAAAGCAGATTTAAAACTGAACTAAACTGGTCGAGTGCATCTCTGTTTATATAGAAAAAAGCTTCCAGATTTTTCCTTTTATTTAAAACTACCAGAACATTACTTTTGTAGACTTCTCACAGTAAACAAGCATGTGTGTGGCCGAGGCCCCGCCCAGGTAGCTAGACCTCCCACCGCACAATACAAACTTTCACTCTACAATAACAGGTATACTTACTTAAAATTGAATGTAGAGTTTTCTAGTAAATTCTCAACACCCTCCCTAAAACTCTACATTCTCACAATCACATTAATTTAAAAATTCATTTTTACTCTTAAGTCCAAGTTTAGATCTTAAATAAACAAATTTTGGTTTTGACAAAGCTTTCGTAAGTATATCATCAACTTGTTCATCACTTTTAACATAATGCACATCAATTTCTCCATTTTTAAAACAATCACGTACATAATTATATTTCACATCAATATGTTTTGTCCTTTGATGGAATTCAGGATTACTTATAAGTTTTAATGCACTCATATTATCTATATATAAATCATATTTATCAGTCTTACAATCGCATTCATTAAATAACTTCTTTAACCACATTATTTCAGTTGTTGCTAATGCTGCACTTACAAATTCTGACTCGGTTGTTGATAATGATACAGATTGTTGCTTCTCACTTCGCCAAATAATTGCAGCATTTGCATACATACAAGCTACGCCAGAAGTTGATTTACGTGTAACTGTATCGCTAGCATAATCAGCATCACTATAAGCTTTAAAGTTGCCATCCTTACAATATAGTAATCCAAAATCAATCGTACCTTTTAGATAACGTAAAATTCGTTTAACAATTGACCAATGAGCTACACTTGGTTTGTCTAAAACTCTAGATACAACATTTACAGCAAAACTTATGTCCGGACGACTTACAATTTGCAAAAACATCAAATTGCCGACAGCTTCACGATAAGGTACATTACTTAACAATAGTTTTTGATAAATATTCATCATGATTACAATCAATTGGCGTGGATACAATATTAGCTTCTGACATATTAAACTTTTCTAAGATTTTGTTAATATAAGTACTTTGATGAATGAAAACAGACCCATCATTCAATCTACAAATTTCCATTCCAAGATAATTAGTAACTTTTTTAGTACTAGTAATTTTAAATTTTTTACTCACATCATTCAACAATTTATCAATCAAACTTTCATTTGAAGCTGCAATAAGTCCATCATCAACATAAATTGCTAACAAGATCTTATTATTATTATTATTGTTATATATGTATAAACATGGGTCACCCGTACTTTGACAAAAATCTAAATTTACAAGAAAATTAGTGAAGTGCTCAGTCCAGCATCTTGGTGCTTGTTTTAAGCCGTATAAACTTTTCATTAATTTACATACGCGTGAGCTTCCATCATCAAAACCTTCAGGTTGTTTCATATATATATCTTCCTTTAAGTCACCGTATAAAAAAGCCGTTTTTATATCAAATTTACCGATATGTAAATTTTCACGAGCAGAAATACTAAGTATCAATCTTATTGTATCAAAGCGAACAACCGGACTAAAAGTTTCTTTATAATCTATATCTTTCTGTTGCGAATAACCTTTAATAACCAACCGCGCTTTATAACGTTCTGTACCATCCATCTGGATTGAGCTTCTTCACAAAAACCCAACGATTGTTAATCACCTTTTTATCTTTTGGCTTTTCCACTAATACCCATGTCTTATTTTCATACAAAGAGTTCATTTCGTCCTGCATTGCAGCTTGCCAACTATCTTTTTCTTTACTTGTAATTGCTTCGTTATAATTGGATGGTAACTTTTCAGCAATAAATGTGATCGGACATCCATAATATTCTGTAGGTTTTAATTTTGTTCTATCGCGCAATTGTCGTTCAGTTTGATTGTTATCGCTATTTGAAGATTGTAAAGGTTCTCTTTCTTCAAACTCATTTGATTCATTTTTAAGTAAAAGTTCATTATTTTTAGGAGTTATAATTTCATTTTCTTCAGTTTCTTTATTATTATTGTTCAAAGAATTCAAAATAATTGAATCAGCTAATACTCTTTCAGGTTTAAAAAGTACATCTCTACTTATAATGACATCTCGCACCTCCGGAACATATACACGATAACCTTTACAATCCTCATGATATCCGACCAGATAACCTCTCATCGATTTTTTATCAAGTTTCTTACGCTTTTCTTTTGATATATGTACATAACACATGGTTCCAAATATTTTAAATCTATCAACAGTAGCTGTTTTTCCATTCCATAACTCATAAGGAGTTTTATTATTTTGTTTTGTTGGGCCTGTTCTATTAATTACATGTACAGCAGTATTCATTGCTTCTGCCCATAAGAATAGAGGTAAGTTTGAATTTGAATATAACATTGATCGAGCAGCCTCTACAATGATTCGGTTATCGCGCTCTGCAATTGAATTTTGTTCGGGCGTATATGGAACATTAATCGAATATTTTATACCTTTACTATTTAAAAAAGAGATCACAGCTTTATTATCGTATTCTTTACCACCATCAAAATGAATTTCTTTAATATTTGTTGCAAATTGATTCTCAACCCCGATACAAAATGATTTTAGTTTTTCTATTACTTCAGATTTTTCTCGAATAAAATGAATTTCTCTATAACTTGAAAAATCGTCTTTAAAAGAAACAAAATATAACTTTCTACCGAGAGACTCTACTTCCATAGGACCACAAACGTCAGTATAAATTATTTCGCGAGTTTTAGTGGCACGATCGATCTTTTTGTGAAAAGGCAATCTATGATTTTTGCCATAAGCGCAACCTTTACAAAAGAAATTTTCATCCGTAAATTTTATATTTAGATTTTTCAAAAAATTCTTCACATGTTTTACATTTTGATGGCAAAGTCTTTCGTGCCATAATTGTAAAACATTACCGTTGGAAATGCTCGATCTACTCTTTTGTTCTACCACGTTACATTATTTTGGAATTAAAGTTTGAATGTCTAATTTTAGCAAACTACCAGGCTCATATTCGGAACCAGTTACAAGAATTTCATTACCATGCTTTAAAGTACATCTCGTAGCATTATGTGTTATTTCATAATCTATACCCCTTTTACCCGCATATTTAACAGAAAACAGATTATACATTGAATCAGGAACATATAATACATTATAGATAGTACCTTCTACTCGTTCACTATTTTTATAAGTTTCAAAGTCAATATTACCTTTACCATATGCAGACATTGTCATACCGTTGCCCATTCTTACACTGACTGGTGTTGTATATTCTTCGAACGTTGAAAACCATTCTCGATGCTTCGACATATGATCCGTCGCACCCGAATCCACAATCCAGAGATCATCCCGATTGCCACAGCTGCCTTTGTCACCTATTAGTGCTATCCTCGATGTTGATTTCTTCTGTACAGAGGACGAGTTACTTCTTTCTTGATTATTCGACCATCTTCGCTGTCCATTATTCTTATTCATGAAGCAATTGTTACTTTTATGACCTTTTCTTTTGCACGTATAACACCTGAAGCAGTCCCTTTTTAAATGACCTTGTCTTCCACAATTATAACACTGCTCTTGTTTCAAATTATTCTTCTCATATTTATAAGAGTCATTCTTCTGTTCTTTATGACCGATTTTCAGATTAGCTACCAACGCTGTCGTCTCCTCGTGTACTTCCTTTTGCTCTTGTAATCTAAATTCTTCTGCCATCAAGCGCTCAGTCAAATTTTCGAGATTCTTCTTATCGTCAGATACCGAATCCCAAGCACTGTGAAAATGATTAAACTTTTGTGGCAAAGATGTTAAAACACGAGTCATCACCATAGTCTTTTCAATTTTTCCCCCGAGATTTTTCATTTTTCTAGCCAACTGTTCTATTTTTGAAATATTATACGTAACACTTTCACTCTCTGTCCACTTAAACACAAAAAATTGTTTTTGAATCATCGACAGATTTTCATCAGATTTTAGATCATATGCTGTATTCAATTTGTCCCACATCTCCTTGGCAGTAGAACAACCCATTATAAGTTCGAGAGGCTTTCTCTCCACTGTTGTAACAATTAACTTTCTGGCAATTTTGTCCGCCTTCTTGAACTTTTCCAACAACGCGTCACGATCTTCTGCACCTGCAGCTGGCTCGGCTAATCTTCCTTCGCAAACATCCAGCACATCATCATCCTCTTCCATCAACGTGCGTACTACGGAGCGCCATTGATGCCAATTATCTTTGTCTCGAAGTTTTTCAATTTTTATATTCGGTTCCATTTTTGCACTAATATTTTATACTTGCACTCCAATTACACACTGCACTCCGATTTTAAAATGCCACTGGCCCCATAACCTGTTGAGGTATGGTTAAAAATAATTAATAATTTAAGTACAGGAGCAAACACACACTTTATTGAAGAACAGTTTAGTAGCAAGTATACATACAACGGACACACGAAATACACATTACAAAAGCAGATTTAAAACTGAACTAAACTGGTCGAGTGCATCTCTGTTTATATAGAAAAAAGGTTCCAGATTTTTCCTTTTATTTAAAACTACCAGAACATTACTTTTGTAGACTTCTCACAGTAAACAAGCATGTGTGTGGCCGAGGCCCCGCCCAGGTAGCTAGACCTCCCACCGCACAATACAAACTTTCACTCTACAATAACAGGTATACTTACTTAAAATTGAATGTAGAGTTTTCTAGTAAATTCTCAACAATGTACCAACAGTCCAGCTGTTATGAATACAAAATAATTGGTCCGAAAACAATGCGTGAACTGAATATTATGAGTATACTCTACAGGATCGCCCAGTATCGGCTGAATTGGTTGTTACATCTTTGCCGAATGGATGACTGCCGCATCCCCAAACAACTATGGAACTATAAGCCGAGGGGACGGAGAGGCGTGGGACGTCCGATGAAGCGCTGGAGTGACCAGCTCTGATCTTTCCCTATTTGAGACCGAAACAAACTATACTTGGTTTTATCCTTGAAAATGATGATGATGAAAACAATGCGTTAAAGCTGCGCATGCGTAATTTGGAAGTTGGAATGCTCTGTTTCCAACTTGAAACCCATGCATTTTTGTAATAAAGGCACTTACATGAACGCCTTGGAAGAATTTGAGATATATAGGGCGTACAATGACGTACACAGTCGTGACTTCGTGTTAAACGATCATTTAAATTTTAAATCAAACCCGCTCTACGATACCACAATAAACCTGTCTACACAATAGCTTGATAATCAGTGTCCGATCGGTCCGACTCGAGTGCGCACTCAAGTAAAGCGGGTATGTGTGTAATCGTTTTCGAATATTTGTATTTTAATATGTAACGACCTCGCTAAGAGTGAATTTTTATTTTATTAATTTCTGTTGACGAGACATATGTCTCGAAACGCGTAAAGCAAATCAAAACGCAAACCGAAGTCACACGACGGAAGAAATAAGGTAAATATTATACAGATTTTGTAATGAGATCTTTTGACACAACGAAACCAGACCCCGTTTCATGTCTGATTGTTTTAACTGTATTAGTTGGGCTATCACCCTGCAAGATATATACACCCTAATTTACGTCAAGAGTAGTGTAAATTGAACTTGTAGGCCTGTATAGTCCTTTTATGTAGACCGACCGTGTAAAATACAGTCTATAAAAAATCATGTAGATATAAGATTTACAATTGCTGTGTATTACTGAGTAAACCGGCTATTCATAAATTAGTGTGTGCGTGTGTCTGTGCGAACCTTGACACGTTATTGGAACGTGCTACACAACAACTGGCAGTTACCGTAAAATTGCCGATTGTTAGTGCTCTTTGTTGTTGGCATGACATAACTCCGCGCTCAAGGTAAACTTTGGTCAGCTGTTCACTTAAACACGGCCACATTACTGGACGGTGTTGTGAGCGAGAATATCATGTTATTGCATTAGAGACATCCTGGGTCTAACACAGATATCCACCTCCTTTGTGTCCATTGGCGAAATGATTAGTCATGATGAACCTAGATTATGACGTGTTTATGACCCCGGATAATGAAGGGTCCATAAACACGACAATGCGTGACGGTATACAACATTATGCCAACAGCAGATTATTGAAAAGCAAACTCATTGGTCGCAACACAAAAAATAAAAAAATATATAACACTTATCCGACCGATTGTTACTTTTAGAGGCGAAACATGAACACTGATAAAAAGGGACAAGAAACACTAAGAAAGTTTGAAACCAAGATCTTAAATCGTGTTTGTGGCCCTGTTAAGGAAGCTGACGAATGGAGAATAAGAAATAACCAAGAGGTAGATGAACTATTGAAGGACGAGGAAATTGTAAGATTCGTAAACGCTGAACGAACAATGCTTAGGTAACCTAGAACGGATGGATGATCAGCGTATGCCAAAGAAAATCCTGATGGTTCAGGTGTATAAGAGCAGAAAGAGGGGCCGACCTAGAATAAGATGGTTAGATGATGTGCTGGGAGATCTCAGAAGAATGGATGTGAGGGGTTACACTGAGATGGCAGTGGACAGGAAGCTTTGTAGAAGATTGGTGGTGGAAACCAGGGCTCACGTTGGGCTGAAGAAGAGGAAGAAGAAGAACTTAGATTATAATTAGGACCATGATTTTTAATATCCTCCAATTGGGTATTGTAATATACTGAATTTTTATTAAACACAATGTGTTAATAAGTGTGTATCTGCTACAGGACGAGACGAGCTTTAAGATAAGAACACTGATTGAAGTACAAGCATATGGTTCTGCTAAGAGTCACCTCGTCACCAAATACACTGTCTGTTTTTTTTTCTATACTTGATGCTTTTAGTTTCACCTCACAGGTTTCTCATACTGCTGACAAAGTATTCTGAAGTGTAGGTGAAATATGTTTATGAGTTGTCGATTGCCACACTGTCTGAGTGAAATCGCGTTGCCTGTCTGAGACCGCGATGACGATGGTGAAATTAAATTCCCTCACCCTAGATCATATTTCATTAAATTATGCGAACACATACGTAAATGGTTCTTTCGAACAATGAAAGCCGGAAACAGTGAAATAACAGGGCATTAAATGAACTAGCACTAGTACAAGGGACGCAGAACTGCGGACAGTAAAACTTCAGTGACACAGAGGTTGTTGTTTCAATAAGGCAAACAAAAAACGACCGCGCAGCGTTTCAGTAAAACATCAGACGTACTACTGTCACAAATGACTCGGTGAGACATTGGGATATAAAGTGCGCGAGGTGTGACGCAATAATGCAGGGGAGGGTCACTGTGCTGCGGACAGTAAAATCTCAGCGACAAAGAGGTTGTTGGTTCGATAAGGAAAACAAGACAGCATTCAGACCCACAGCATTCCCAAACAGGTGACTAAAGTCGAAGAAGCGATTCACGTTCATTACAAAGTTGGATTTCGTAACGCGTGTTTATATGCACATCACGTCTTTAGCGTGCTTTCCTCCTCACTTGGTATGGACGGTACCAAGGCGTGCCCGCAGGACAGTGCTCAAACTAGCTGTGCTTCGCACATAATTTTCACTTTGATATTTGTGTCTCTCCCATTTGTAGTTTTGTTTGTTTCAATTCGGCAAATATTTTTTGCCACTGTAATTAGCTATTTCACATTTACATATACTATTACGGAACTCGATATATCCCCGGCTATACTTCAGAACGTCCAACCATCCCATTCTCTTCCCTTCGTCCTTCCAATCCTTCCGTTAGATATTACACTTATACCTCAATGGACACAATTACATCTCAATATGTGTCGTGTCCACTTCGCCTTCTCCTTTTTACTGGCAGTATTATCTTAAGGCCATTATCAACTCTCCTCAGTACCTTATCATTATTCTCTTTGTCCCTCCAAATGATTACTAGCATCCTTGACCACATCCAGATTTCAAAACTATCCGAATAGATTATTTCCCTTTTCTTCATTGTCCATGTTTTGTCATCATCATCATCATCATCATCATCTGCAAGGATTATACCAAGGATGGTTTGTTCCGGTCTCAAACAGGCAAAGTGTAGAGCTGGTCACTCCAGCGCTTCCTCACACGTCCCAAACCTCTCAGCCCCTTCGGCTTATAGTTCTATAATTGTTTAGGGATGCGGAAGTCCATTCGGCAAAGATGTACTCACCAATTCAGCCGATACTGGGCAGTCCTGTCGAGTATACTCATAATATTCAGTTCCTGCCGTATATCTGTGTTTCTTCTGTGATCATGGAGAGTATACCCTGCCACGTGCCTGAGAAATCTCATTTCAGCCGCTTGGATACGACCGGGTTGGTCTTTCCATGTTGGATACGACTATCCATGTTTTCATACCATATAATACTGTCCTGCAGACAAATTCCGTAAACGTCTTTCTCCGACATGTCTGCAGAGCCACGGCTTCGATGCTCGTCTGATTTGTCCGGCTCAGCGTCGGACATTAAGAATGTCAAACTATAGGTCACCATTAGGGTTAACATTTTTGAACAGCTGTGGCATTTCCTTATTTTTTAAAATTTAATTTTCTCGTCGTTATCCTGTCTATTGCTAAACTCTTTTAGTTTCCTTAGTATATTCTCTGTTGTTAAATAGCGGGAACGTGTATACATTTGAAAACCAGTTGATAATCTACAATCTGATTGATATTGGTCTAATTACTGATGAGATTGAATTTTGTCCTCCTTGCCATGAAATCGGAACAAGTATTGATTCAGAAGGCTTAATGGCTGGTATACGGTCGCCGACCAAACCAGAGGTCACGCGGTTCGTGTCACTGCCCACTACAAGGTTAATCAATGCACCACTCCATTCATACAGTGACGAGACAAATTTGCGAGAGTTTCTGACGCAAGGTTGCTCCTGCCACCTTGTCATTCACGTCTGTCTTCTGCTCTTCATACCGTCGGGGCAGCATCTGCCAACTTAATCTGCTATTTATTGTAGACTTCCTGCTACTGTGAGGTGTCAACAGGTTACAGAATGTCAAAACACAACACACAGAAACACACGCAAAACACAGAAATAAATCACAGCTCATATAACTTTCAACTCGGTGTAAAACTATTAACCACCCTGAGCTCCAGAACTCGCTCACTATTTCGAACGAAGTGTGTTTATTATTACTTAAATTTAGATATTAGATAATTTTCAATTATTGGCCAAATTACAAAGTAAAAACCGACTCGCTATATTTCTTGGTCAATAATAGTCATGTGACAGTTTTAGTGCACACAATCATACAATAAACATTAAACATTTTAAGCATTTCCATTTGAGTCAGTTCCCTTTAGTTTGATAGCCTACTCGACTTTCACATTTTTTTCAAACTTTTGATACCTTTTTAATTTCCATGTTCCGTAAGGAAATGGAAGTATGGTGATCGCGAATAAAATCGTGTTCAAGATAAGGGCTGATTCTGATTGTACTACCCTCAAAACATGAAGAAAAGACGTTTTCTGAAAAGTGTCTGTGTGTAGAATTGTTTCTATGGCGAACGACAACTGCCACAAATTAAAACAGAATCAAATAAGCTTCTGCATATGTGTCCGAGTTGTAGAGGACTCAAGACCTATTGATTTTGGCGAAGATTGGTTATGGGAAGGGGTAGTTTACCTGCAACGTTTTGGGTTTTAACAAGAGTAAAGTACTTAATATTGATAACTAAAGTATTCTGAAAAGAATGCCATAATAATCCACTGTAGAAAGGTAGATGAAATATCTATAAATGAAAAAGGTAGTTGAAGGGGGAGGGAGTAATTTTTTATAAATGAAAATGATAATTGAAAGGGGAGGTGATAATTTTGTGCGCTATAAAATGTGCACTACGTTATCGGCAAAAAAGAAGTAGTTTCTATGGAAATATTTCATTTCAGTTTGTCAGACATAAAACTCGATTTACAAGGAACACACCTAACTTGTCAGAAATTATCGAACCGAATTCAAATAAAAGATTTTAAATATAAATCTTAGAACATGGAAGTCATGTATGGTTTTCCATACCGATTTTTAGGCTCTGGTGTTTCAAAATTTTGAAATTTAGAAAATTTAACACTATATTCACGTACCTGATAACTAAGTTCAGGAATTTGAACACTAAATTCTATTTAGTTTCATATGCCGCATGATTTTTTGGACTTTTATCAACATTTTCACCTATTTAACCAAATACACTGCACTCACCGTCTATGGCTTTTTCCGTGATGTTTTGTCCAGTTTACATGTTTCAAGGCACTTGCCTCATCATCAGAACTTATAAAATCAATCTATGTCATAAAAAATGACATTTGTCAAAATATTAAAAACACAATACGGTAATTAAACTATGTACATAAATTCGTTTTAAAAAATTCGTTTTATTTATGTACATAGTTTAATTACCGTATTGTGTTTTTAATATTTTGACAAATGTCATTTTTTATGACATAGATTGATTTTATAAGTTCTGATGATGAGGCAAGTGCCTTGAAACATGTAAACTGGACAAAACATCACGGAAAAAAGCCATAGACGGTGAGTGCAGTGTATTTGGTTAACAAACACGTGGCTTGGGACTACAATAGGATTTATTCCGTTTAATTCACCTATTTGGTGTTTTTTTTTGCAAGTTTGTTAATTAATATAACGTTCTGAATTCTGAAAAGCGATGTCTGTTATTTAGGCCTACTGCTTTGGTCACTGTGTGGCTAAATTATATTTTTAAATATGCGGCTGCTTCAATTAAGAATTTCTTTGTTGATCGATGCTGGCAGAAAGTTCTTTGTAGAAGTCCGGTCTACATACAATTCATACAAATATAGTTAGGAAATTTGGCATTACAATTTAACAAAGTGTGTGTGGGGGGGGATGAGCTTGTGAAAGGGGAGAGGGAGATACAAGCATTCGCGGACGCACAAGTGGACAGTAACACGCATTAATTCGCATCACGTGTCCCCAATAATGAACGTGTTACATCTAATGGGCGCTTTCAGCAACTAGTATATAACAGGCTGAGCAGTTACGTAAATAGAAACTAAGGCAAATTGCCTACATGTTGACTAGATCTGACGTAAATATAACCGACGTCTAGCGTTTGATACCCCATCACCACAGAGTAACCCAGCTGTTCATAAAGCACAGAAGAAATTAATGCACCCAGCCTATTGAATATTTTTCGGAGATGTTCTGACAATGAATAGGAATTTTTTAACAATTTTAACGGTAAATTGTTAATTTTTTTTAACATTTTGCAGAATTTACCTCTTTGGTATTCACTAGTCCAGTGATTACTGATAAAAGCGTTATCGAGCGGCAGCATTCAGTGTGATCTGAAATATACTAAAATCGCACGACACGGAGCTTTTCGATACAAATGCATTGAGTTATACAACTAGATTATAAATTTCATTAACTGAATGTTAGAACTGATACTATTTTCATTTAATTTTTGCAAATACGTGTTATACTAGGTACTATGGTAGCGTGAATGTACGCCCGTACGCCGGCGTTCCCTGATAAAATTCACAGAGTTAGATATAAACAATATTCGGGTTTATCAAAGAAAAAGATAATTTTCCATCTACAAAATTCATGACCTGACACAACTGTTGTTTTTTGGGCAAACATTACTGTTTTGAGCTACAATCTGTTGCAATATATATCTTATTCGCCTGATTTAGCTCCATCAGACTTTCATCTATTCCGAAACATAACAAAAATCACTCAATAAATTATATTCCTCAAAACCCTCAATTAATCTGAGTCATCAGAAGTTTCTGTATGACATCCATAATATATATTATTATTTTTATATAATTATACAATTTTATAAAAAGTTTGAGTACCTGGGCTACAGTGTGTCTTATAATGCATGCAACGACGTTGTGAATAAGTTGCATAAGTTCAACCTTATGTGCGGGACCATTAGGCGAAGCCTTAAGTTAGCAAGTAAAAGAACACGCCTAAAATTCTACAAGGTGATGGCTCTTGCCATACTTCTTTATGGATCTGAGAATTGGACTTTTAACGAAAGGCCAGGCCAGTCGCCTCCAAGCGGCTGATAGAGATTTATCATGCACGTAGAAGGGTAAACTCTCCATGATAATAGAAGAAACACAGATATACGGCAGGAACTGAATATTATGAGTGTATTCGACAGGATCGCCCAGTATCGGCTGAATTTGTGGTAACATCTTTGCCGAATGGATGACTGCCGCATCCCCAAACAACTACGGAGCTATAAGCCGAGGGGTCGGAGAGGTGTGCGACGTCCGAGGAAGCGATGGAGTGACCACCTCTAATCTTTGCCTACTTGAGACCGGAACAAACCATTCTTGGTTTAATCCATGAAGATGATGATGATGATATAATTATACATATAATTTGTATAGAAATCCCCGATCCTACAGATTTATTCTGTGAAACGTGCGTTAGGTAAAACTACAAGCATAATAATTTAACAAAATATACTTTCAGACGTAGGCCCTATTTATTATTTGACGAGAACGCACACACACAAACCCCCCGACACACACACATACATGTATACAGTTTTAAAGTTTAACATTTGATTGATGTTGATTGAATTTTAACCTACTTGTTATAAAATCAGAACAAATATAATGAAGTCAGAAGGCTTTTTGGTTGGAATTATGGACGTGGTCACTCATTACAGTAGAGGTCACAGTGCGTGTGTGTCAAACTGCCTAACACAAAGTCAGTCTACGCACCACCACTTCATTCACACAGTGACAAGACAAATTTTGCGAGACATTGCGACGTAAAGGTGCCGCCTTGTCATTCACGTCTGGATTCCTGCTCTTCTCAATACTCCATCACTGTCTCTTCTTTTCATACAGTCTGGGGGGGGGGGCATTGATTTTCCTCCTCCTATGGCGCTACAGCCCAAGTCGGGCCCTGAGCTCCACCAATCTCCTCCTCCAGTCGCCTCTATCCATTGCAACCCTCCTCCAGTTTCTTATTCTTATGTCCCTCGCGTCCTCTGCAACGCCATCTTCCCACCTCTTCCTCGGTCTGCCTCTAGGTCTCGTTCCCTCCCCTGTACCCAACAAAGCCCTTTTGGTGTTCTTGCCATCCTCCATTCTCATAACATGTCCGGCCCAACGCAATCTTTTATTCTTATAAATTTTGAGACTGGTATATCTTTATATATTTGATACAGTTCATTGTTGTATCTCAGTCTCCATGAGCCATTTTCTTGTATTGGGCCTATAATGCGTCTAAGGAGTTTCCTTTTAAAGGTGTCTACTATGTCGGCTGTTTTCTGTGTGATTGTCCATGCCTCACACCCGTAGCATAACACCAGTCTAATGACAGTCCTATATATTTTCATTTTTGTTTCCCTGTGCACATCCCCAGACCTAAATGATGGCATTGATTTTCATCTGTTCGCAAACCTTACAAAATTCCTCGGGGGGGGGGGGGAATAATATGTATAGATAATATATATAATAATATTAATAGTAATAAAATATTATGCAGCTTATTTTACATCTGCAGACTACATCGCACCCCAGCGTCCACCGTCTTCTGTTCTCAAAATCTAGGCTTCATACCAAGATTTTTAGTTCCTGTGTTTTTTCTAGATACCGGAGAGCTGGTCCAGCGACCCAACTCTCAAACTGCAGGACCGGGCTTTGTTAATAGGCTTTTCTCCCTTAGCCTTTTGTACAATCCCAAAAAGGCAGAGCTGCCGCTTCTGCCGGATCCGCTGTACTGAAGACCATCTTCTTCGGCTTTATCGTCGTTGTGCTCTTCGCCCGTAATTCTGGACAAGGATAATAACCCTAGTAAAGGGTTATAACCCCCCAATACTAGGTCTCCAGCAGAACTTTCATATTGTTTCGCCAGGACATGTCATCATTTTTAGTTTCCAAAAAGACGTTTCAGCGGATGCTTTTGGTATAATCATTGACAAAAAAATTGTCAGATTTCTGTGCTTGTAAAAGCTGTTGGCTGCAACTATAAAGATAATAGCAGACAAAGTATCCAGCCATTCGGGAGTACAGTGTGTGTTGAAGGGCCGGTAACAATTGCGCAGCAGGCATTAACAACACCTGTTCACGCTGCTAATTGCTCTGCCATTCAGATATGTGTAAATATTAACGAGTGACGTCAGCTGACGATGGGTGATTCATTTGCTACACACATGTGGCCTACTTTTGTGGGCGCGTGTGCCTGTATAAACAGTATGTTGTTACACGTATCATAACATAATACAGAGAGCAGTCGTGTCGTAGTGGCTAACACCGTCGGCGGGGGTTCGATTTCCGCCGGGGCCATCTGGTTTACATTCAACCGTTCCTCTTCGCAACTCGTTGGTAAACCAGTGAGACGTGTCCTGCCTAGTATAAACCCTCCCCAACTATGCCGTTCGGATCCGGGGTTCAACTGTAGGTCCCATACGCCTATGACAGACTCCGTAACACACGCACCACGGGTATATGCGGGGAGGGTACAAACCAGTCGAAAGACTGATGCCTCAAAAAGATATAATATACAGATAGACTTGCCATCCACTAAAATGAACTCATAGAACATACATATGTGCTCGGCGCTACAGCCCAGTCCGGGCCCTGGCCTCCAACCCACTGGTCTCTACTCCCGGCCAGCCTCACTGCCTCCTTACCAACCTGGTCCAGCCATCTTGTACGCGGTCTTCCCCTCCTCCTTCCCATCGGCAATTAATTCATGATTTTTTTGGGATTCTATCCTCCGCCATTCTCTGCACATGTCCGGCCCAACGCAATCTGTTAATTTGTATGAATTGCACGATCGGAAGATCTTTAAACCTTTCGTACAACTCTCGATTATGCAGTCGACTCCAAATCTCGTTTTCCTTCACAGGGCCATAGATTCTCCTCAGTACCTTCCTCTCAAACACGGCTAGTTTCTGTTCATCTAGTTTTTTTAGCACCCAGCAGTCCGAGCCGTACATCAGAACTGGTCTGATCAGAACTCATAGAACAGTTGGGTTAAAAAACTAGGACAATTCCGGACATCAAACCTGTACTTAAAATAAGATCTTCTTCTTCTGATAGTTCCTATCCGTTTCGGATGTTGGATATCATACTGACTATTTTAACTTTATGTACTGCTGCACGGAATAAGTCAGTTGAAACAGTTGTTTCATGTTATTATAATACAGAAATTACCGTTATAATTATATTCATTCCTAGCCTAACCTAACCTAACCTAAGGTAACAAAAATATTGGAAGAAAGAGGTTACTCGCAGGAATGAAAAGTTGCAGAATTGAAATCTCATCGAAGTTCAGAATAGGAACGTTTCTAAATGACAGATTCGGTCAGTAAATGAAAGCACGGGGCGGGGCGCAACCGACCGCGTAAGAACAGGTAAAAACTTCGTTTCGTCACAACTGACCGAGACCGCCCACCACATCTACCACCTAGCGCAATCGCTCATCACAAAATTACTTGTTGAAAAAATAAAAATAATGTACAAAATGAGTTTATTTTTGCAGAAATAATCGTAATTTTCAACGTATAAAATGCATTTAACATTTCATAATAATAAACAGTGTATAGGCCTAAACCTATTCAGACCCATAACTAGGAGCCAGCCTAGGGGGAGCGACTGGTGGTGGATGAGACCAATGGGGGATTATCCATAACGCCAGGGAATGTTGTAGCACCGGGCACCAGGGTCTCTGCTGTCAGAGGGGGCACCATCCAGCCTTAAATCACAAGAACTTTTCGAAGATAATAAACGTAAAAAAAACAAATGTCCTCAATCCAAAATCATAAAAAGATATGTGCACAATTTTCAACGAGTTTGCCGTTATGTTTTTTGTGTTCGGGTGAAGATGATAGATCCCATGATACTACAGTTTGTCCACTCTAAGTATTAAACTGGATTATTGATTGTAAAATGATTGATGTATTACCAAATATATACGTTGCTTAACGTCTGTGGTCAAACTTTGAAGCTATGTGAACTTTGTATTGTAAAATGCTGCATTGCGGTGCGTGTACTGACGTCACGTTTTTCTCTGCTATCTGCTGCCGGTCTTGAGACAGGTTGACAGCAGTCAAATTTAAATCAGTTCCTTGCAAGACTCCGTACAGGCAACACGCCTTGTTCGCCAGCCGCAGCGCTACATAAAGTTTTTCAATATTTTAATACTAATAGCATGATCACCATGCTACAATTTACTTAGACGATCTCGGCTTATACATATTGTCATGTACGCCAATATTTTATTTCTATCTTAATTCTCCGGCACTTATGCCGCGTTAAAAACTGCACGCGCCAGCAATTAGGCCTCTTTAACTTTCAATAAACAGTTATTTTCAGAAACATATACAGTCCACTTCATCATTTCATTCACACCGGCACCTCAATAAGCGTTCCTAAGACTAACTCAAAATTACATTGAGAGCGTCTAAGACGCAACAGTCTGCTTTTGACGATTCCAATAGCTAACTGCAAATCTGAAAGATCATTTTCTGTATTAAAACGCATTAAAGGTATGTTAAGTTCAACTATGGGAGATGAGAGATTATCTTCGTTAGCAAGGTTGAATATTGAAAGACAGTTACTTGAATCGCTCGATTTAGAAGAATTTAGAAGATTATACAAGACTTTTTAAGGCAAAATCAAGAAAAAATGGTTCGATTAGTATTTTCTAAGCTTAAGTACTACTATGCTCGTTGTAATCACTATTTAGCTAAATATTTGTTGTAATTTGAAAGTTTAATAAAATAAATAAATAAATAAATAAACCTCCGCTCAACAGTCCGTTAAGGACCAAGGCGTACCGCGCGGCTTTTGTGTTAGTGTGACGGTGTATGGCTAGTACTACGCGCCACCAGCCGCTAGTTGCGGTATTCACAGCCAGGAGGCGGCGCTGTTATCTCAGCGCCTACTCAGTTTGCCTCACGACGCTGAGTGCTCGCCGTACGGAACCTCCGCTGGGAATTGAACCCGGGACCACGAGCGCATCAATCGCCCGCGTTAGCCACTAGACCACCTGGAGGCTCAGTGAATTTTGAATTGGGGAGGGCACCAGTCTGATGGCAGAATAGGGCACCATGCGCTTCTAATCCGATCCTGGATGAGATTAACTTGAAGGTAGGACCCCCCCCAATTTCCGCAGGACTAATCAGAAATTCAGAATTCTTGCCATATAGTTTTTTAAATACTTTTTATAAAGTCTTTGCTGCCCAAAGTTTTTAAGTAAACTAAAGTGAGAAGTATAAGGGTTCGGAAAAATCATGAAAAAGCGCTGATTTCAGAATGTTCCATGTTGATTAGTTTTTATTTAAATTAGCCCTAATGGCCTAAATTACTACCATTACGTTAGTAATGGTAGTAAATCTCATGTCATTAATAATCAATTTAATTCCAAACTTGTATCCGTAATAAATCAAATGAAAATGAGTCTTTTTGAAGATATATTGATACAATTGTTGCATTTATTATTAAACGTTATATTTTGTCAACAATAAGTTTTGTTTACTTCTAACAATAGACTGAAAAATCGAAACAATTTTACCCATCACGCATTAATAACTTACGTATTTTCGCATTGCATTCAGCAATAAAGTCATTTACAATTGATATACTTCTTCATCTCCACTGTGTGGTATATATCGTAAAGAAACTGCGTTCCGTACTCTTTTATGCCACCCGTTGTTGGCGTCAATTTTATAAAGGAACGAAATCGTACTTTTCTTACTTCTCGCGCTGACGACGTCCGTCGCGAACGCACGAATAACCAGTACCGAAATCTTCACAGTGATAATCCTTACCTGTCCTTATTCGATGTATTTGTTTCCCGATAGGCGCCAAATTGTTTATTAAAACAATTAAAAAGTTCCAACTAGGTTGTCTTCTGTGCGGTGATAACAAATTCGATTTACCCTCGCAGACTGGCGGGAATTCGAATCTCGCGTGCCGTTCGTCGTGTTGCCAACGTCCAAATCTGGTAAATAATTTTATTCACCGCTAAAGTGCACAAATGTTATAATACAATTCAAATAAAATGAAGGACGGTTATTAATAATCAGTACTAGTTTATTAGTGCTCAAAATAATTAATTAGTGATCATTCAGATACAAAATATATTATTATAAAACAATGTTGCTCCGGCTATGAACAAATTATATCTCAAGGGTTGGCTCTGTTGGCTGAACAGTTTTACAACACCAGCATGGGTGCCGTTATTGTTTATTTTATACAATTCATTCAGTCAACGAGTTCTTTTTATTAGGAAAAAATTAAAACAAGATGTTATTAAAGTACACCACCTTACATCAATGGTACTTAGACTATGAAGGTTTAAATACAATTCGTTTCTTAGTGTTAAAAAGTGTGTGCTAATCTTTCATACTTCATACATAGGTTAATTTATGTTTACATACAAGTTTAATAAATATTATCAATCAATCCTTGAAAGAAATTGAGTTACCAAGTTCGGAATGAGAGTTATTGAGTTGTGAGAAAAGTTAATTAATTTAGTTCGCAAATTCTGGTAATTCAAATATACTTAACAAAACTTTGTCGATTCTTGTGATGAGTCACAGGTATTCCTTCCTTTGTGGGTTGATACATTCATTAGTTTTCCATCATTTGGGTTTACTGCGTCATATGGCTTCTTTTTCAATTAATTAGAATTTTTATTTACTTTTAATTATTAAAATCTGGTTTATTTGCTCTCCGTGTTTTAATGGGTCTTTGTTCAACTTCTTGAATCCATATCTTATTAAATTTGATAGTATTTCTTCCTATTTTAACTATTAATTAAGTCGAATATGGTTTGGCATCTTTCTCCCTTGATCGTCAATAATGGACTATCTTTTTATAACGGTTTCTAATATAATAACGTTTTGTTGTTATGGCAACCATCTACAATCTTATTGGTTGAATACATTTGTATCTATTGTTATAAATCCTGGGTTTTGGTTCAAAATGAATAAGTATTTTATAATTGCTTTTATTCCTTGGTCTCCTTATCAGTGCATTAGATATTAACATAAATGTCTCTATTTTCTTTCAAAGATTATTTTGATATCCCACAAAGCTGGGCTTGGTCATGTATTAATCTTTTGACAAAATTGCTAATATTATGTTATTACATATTTTCCTTATTTTATCAGTTTATTCTATTTCTCACATATTATTATTGTTAACTAATTGTAATTAATGAGTTACTTGTTCTTAATCTTCTAATACAATAGTTACTTGCTTACAAATTGTTTATTTTGAATTTAGACAGTTAGTCATTTTTTAGGCCTAAGCTGTAAATTGTCTATAACTTCTTGTTTTACACAAATTAAAGATTATTTATCATTTCCATATGTTTTGCTTGCTGTCACTTATTACTTATTTACTTTTTGAATTATTTTGGGCTGTTTTACAATAAATGAAAATTATTATAATTTTACAAAATCATTTCTTGTCTGTTATTCTCTATTTTTCTGTCTTTACTCTGATGATTAATATTATGATCAGAATGATCACTGTTGCACACCACTGTATAAAAATTATTCCGATTAGCGCTTTCAAGCTTCACAGCCCATTGTCAGATCGAAATAGGTTTCGATCTGACGATGGGCTGTGAAGCTTGAAAGCGCTAATCGGAATAATTTTTATATAGTGGTGTGCAACAGTGATCATTCTGATTGTGATTTCAACCACTAACACAAATTTCTTCATTAAACGTCGATTAATATTATGATTGTAAAATTTATCTCCTTACTTATCTCTATTACTATTTCTTACACACTTGTTTAGCACTTAATAATACTATTAAAACATAACACAAAAATAGGTTTATGGTCTGTTCATTTTCCAGCCATATTCCTTCTTATAAACACAATTCTTTTAATTAAAAAAATAATAACTTTGGTGAATATTATTTTAACACCATCTATTCTATCGTGATAATCATCCCTTTGATTATTTTATTAATATAGGATGTTTTATTATCATTGCAATCACAACTCATGTTTCTTACTATCTAACATTATGAAATTAGTTGTCTATCAACCTTTTGCTTGTTGTTTTGGTTTATTACCTTCGTCTATTTATTTTTCTTTTTTAAAATCATGAATTGTTTATATTAATCTATTCTTATCACTTCTAACACTTTCACTGTTTATCACTATCACTTCCTACCTATCTCTCACTCTTGGGTTTTATTGGATTTTAAACACACATTTATAGTTAGTCTTTCAACATTTTATGTTTTACTTTCTTATCATAATAGGGCTATTAACAACCCACATTATCTATTAATAATTGTTTCACTTATTTCTTATGGTTAGTGTACTTCCTTTTGTATTATATTATTTAATGCTCGTTACTAAATTTGTTTGACTCATTTGTGCTTTTTTATCATTAGTTTACCTTCTCTTATTTTATTGTCTTTATCTGGCCAATCTCTGGGGTTGGGTCATAGTCATTTGTTTGTCAGTCTATTCTATTCACTTATTTATTATTCTTGTTTACAAGTTTTCTTTTATTTTCTCAATACCATTTTATATTTTTTCATCATTATTCATCAAATTAGTTTACTTGTTATCATTTATCTAACATTTGTGGATACCCTCTAGGGTCTGATTTCTGCAACGTTATAATATATATATCGATACTGCCGCGTACTCAAAACATCGAAAGCGTAGTGCATTTACAGTTACTGAGAAAGCACCGTAATACGTATAATTAAGACATAATGAAGAAAGACTCTTATTCACAATAGAGCGTGTAAATTGCATCCAATTATTAAGCAATACATATGCAAGAATCATAAATTTTATTTCACTGCGATGAAACACGTTTTCCGTGAAAATGAAAATGAAATGTAATAATTGCAAGGTGTATCACTAAATAACTGTAAGATAATTACAGCCAGCGTCTGGTTACAATTAATTAATGGACTCAACTGCCGGCAGTTGTAGCAGTAGTAGTAGTGTTTATTGCATAAGAAAGTAATTGGGAAAAATAATGCCAACACTGATAGGCTAATGAAATTTAGTTATCAAGTTATCGTGTGAGTATTATGAGGTATTCTTGTGTTTTACGTTTTTTTTTTTTAGTAACAAAGCCAGTATAATTAAAAATATACACTATACGAAATATACTAATGTCGTAGGTCTGCGCATTGGCTGTACAGTAAAAAGCTATTTTTATTTTTCCACACGAAACATAAAAAACAGCTGGTTTCAGGAATACGAGGGTAACAATTTTTGAGCGGCTGTGTATTGTGTAATATTTTAGAGTACTTTCCCAGTAACTGTGCCTGCACTAATTTTCGATGTTTCGATTACGCGATATTCGGAATCGATAAATTTTTGGGGCGGCTCAGTAGACCAGTGGGTATGGCACCTGGCCACTAACCTTGAGGTCACGGGTTCGATCCCCGGGCCCGCACCATAATATCAAGGTGCGTTTTCCAGCCCCAGGTCGACTCAGCCTGTTGAAAATGAGTACCTGGGATAACATCCTGGGGATAATAATGGGCGGCTGAAGCGTAGTGCTGGCCACACTGCCTTCCTTGTATGTCGTACGGCTTGCTTTATTGCACAAGGCAGCTTACCCTGTCTTCTTCTAAGCTACTTCGGTGCCATTATTACTATTATAAAATTTTTGTTTTATGTAATAAAATTTTTTGTTTTCGCTTGTTACCGTATTGTGTAATATTTTAGCTTCCTAATACCACATCTGGTTATTTCAAAAATTATACCATGTCTAAACAAATATTATTAACGATTGTCAGATATTGTTAAAATATTTTCCTTTGGAAATTTAGTTTGATACGTTCGTAATACGGATTGATTCGTCTCCTCAAACCGCACAGCTTAATGGAAACGGGAATAAAATATCAAGCTTAAAACAAACGAACGTATTTGTCAAAACGTCGATACATAGCCCATATAGTCACAGTCAATTTGTGTAGGACCTATAGTCAATAACCGAACCTTACAAGACGTTATAACGCGTTAGTCACTATAACCTCAATTTCGCCACTAGAAATTAACAAAAAAAAAATATATATTTTTTTTTGTCAAGCGCTCACTGTTTATTACAAATTTTCGTTGTCGAAATAAAGAGCTACAACAATTCATTTACCGTAACAAGTTTTCGAAAATAAATGTATTACTTAGTGCAGAAAAGTTACGCGAAAAATTTAGTTTTTTTTTAGCCTATTTCATATTTTATATGAGTAAAAACGTTAATTTTGTTTGGTTTGGGTGGTTTTGAGTAAAACGTTAAATTCATCTGCGTGAGACAAGTTATCAAAATTCGAATTAACGAAATTATATAAATTACCCACAATTGTATTCTTGTTTCTGCTAAGATGAAAAACGTTTCTTCCGAAAAACGAAAATAAAATTAATGTGCCTGATATTCGCGTTGTCCGTAACCAACTTACCTTTCAACAGCCGTAGCCCAGTAACACGTGTCTGGTAAAAGTTAAATGACCTAATTGGAAGCCAATGCGATTACAATCGGAAAGTCGTTCGGCGTAAAAAAAATATATTAGAAATTCAGTCTCAGAGTCGTGGCATAGCATTATAGTAGCGAATGTTTGCGATCTTTGTTAAGCAGAGACCGCGGGTTTGATCGTAGTGTCCTTGAACAGTCGGTTTCCATTGACATTGCTTTGAAACATTTCACCAAAAAATTGACTTAGTTACAATTTGCATATAAAAATTAATTAAGTCGTAACGTATTTATTATAGGCCTACTTTAAAAATTAGTTATAATATAATCATTTTTTTATATTAAACAGTGGATTTCACTTTATCGACACACATCGGGACCATATCAAATTGGCCCAATTACTCGCTCTTGGCAAATTGGTCCTATTATACGAAATGTCTTAGTAACGGAAAATCAAACATAACTTAACTACAGTAAACATGGCAATTATAAGATTTAATAGCAACGAAATACTGCCAAGGAAATACAGTAATAAATATGTAATACGTAATACTATGAAAACAGTGTAATGAAATAGCAAAAGTAGGCCTATTTTAAGAATCCTGGAGTCCCTAATGGTGCCTGTAATGTATGGTATGTCGCCAAGGAGAAACACAGAAAGTCCGAACACGTGTCGTCGGGTTATGTTAACAATGTATACTGTATTGTTATGGTTTCTCGCCCTACGAGTCTAATCGTGTAAATTACGACCTCAAAACAAAAGGCTTATTACTTCTATTTAAGAAGAGAATAACTGAGCTGTTACTGGACCGAATAACCGGCGGTCCGGACCTATTAAGCGAAGCAACTTTCTATGTGTAACCCTGTTTTGTTTTTGTATTTTGAATATTGGCCCAATAAAGGAGCTGGCCCTAATATTACCGGTGGCCCCATCCATTAACCGGAATACACTGTAATATAATAATACCACATAACTAAGCCACTGTTTTGCAAAACTGCATCCTGACGTTCAACATATTAACATAGAAACGCGCATGCGTGTGTGTCTGTTTTGCTTTTTCTTCAAAGCCGAAACGCTTGAACGACAACAATTATCGTTAGGCCTGGACGTAGAGAAAGAGGGTATATTTCTGGCAGCCTTTCATGAATACACAACGATTCTTTGTAGTCAAAACGCGTAGGTAATTAACGGATGGGTCCTTTTCTCATTATTGCGTTTGTATGTGTACAACAATGTAGAAACGCGACGACAAAGAGGGAAACGGATGAAATCTATACAAAGCTGTTAAATTAAAGGGCGTCGGCCTCGAAGCCGCGGACGACAATTTCCGTTGTAATCGTTCCGTTCACTAACGTATGTTTGTGAAATTCCGTTGAGAATTTGACGTATTTCAAGGAATCTGCATATGAATATACCGCGGTGTATGCAAAACAGCCTCCCAGCGTGACTGACGACGGTGTAACGCGTGTGGCCGACCCACCTCGGTATTCCGGCCTCGGTTTTGTCGCATTCTTTCGCGTTGTGCTGCAAATACACCTCATGAACACAGATTATTAGTGGTAGAAAAGTTGTGCAGTAACGTCCATTTATGCATCCGATTTATATTGTACGATGAAATTTCATACAGTAAGTTCTGCATCCGATTTGACTCCGATTTCTGGCGTGTATCAAAAATATCGGAAGTGGGTGTGAACAAACTCTTTCAGCGCTGCCGTCATCAGTACTGATAATGGATCCGTGCATGTTGTACTTTGAAGAGAAGAAGGAAAAGAAGACGGGATGTTCATCCTATTAACTGTTCAGTCTGTTGTTCCTTCTTAAAATTGTCTGTTTTTATAATCGTCGGAAGCAGGATCCCATTGTGCTCTCCTGTTTTGGATTTCGTTAATGAGTCTTTCTGTATTAATGACTTCCATATTTACAAAACAAATGAAGAAAATCACACCACGACGCGAATATCGCCGATTGATTACTCGGCACAACTGCCTCGCTTACGCCGATATTACTCGCGCGAGTGCATAAACGGAACCATTACGGCTACGGCGCATGTATCTAGACAACTAGTCCGACTTTGTATCTTGTGCGTTTCCTAGGACACGACGATATGTTCCTGAGTTCGGAAGAATAAGTTTATCGTACGACAATACACAAAACGGCCCACTTGTTTCTGTTGTTCTTCATGTCGTAAAATTTTGTATCGTAGGTTATCGTGCAGTATAAATCGGATGGATAAAAGGACACGTAGGAATATTCGGGATGTAAACTTTTTAGATAACGATTACTTACCACAGAAAAGTTGGCTTTTAAAGATCGTGTTGTACGCCAGGATGCTTTTAAATATTGCAAAAAATTGGATCATTGTTGATGATTCCGATTTTAAAATATTTCAGATGTCGATAAAATTTATTTCCTTGAGAACAGTTTTTGTCATGACAGTCAACCAATGACGTCATTATCACTGTAGTAAAACCGTATCGACGGAAGTCAGCTGTCCACACAACAATTAGAAAACCGAAGTCTTTCTTTACTAAACGATCTATAGAATTGAGACAAGCGAAGCGCGCAAGGTATCGACAGCGTGGCTTGGATATTTTTCATCGTCGGTTTAATTGAAGAAACTTACAATCTTACATCTGGATTTTATTGCCTTCAGCAATTTTGTTTTTGACATAAAGAATTATTATTATTTCATTAAAAAGTGAAACTCAGTTGCAGCAGTTCCACGATGATAAATAACATTTCATTCGAAGTGTGTGTGTGTGTGTGTGTGTGTGTGTGTGTGTGTGACAGAGAGAGAGAGAGAGAGAGAGAGAGAGAGAGAGAGAGAGAGAGAGAGAGAGAGAGAGAGAGAGAGAGAGAGAGAGTGAGTGGGAGAAACGAGGGAAAAATAGACTGTTACAGTTTTTCAAATCGTCAAGAAAAGCAAACTAGCTGTTCGCAGAATTAAATTGGGTTACGCAATCGTTGACTCTAGAGATTTTATTTTAAAGCAACACTAAAATAACGCACACACACACACACACACACACACACACACACACACACACACACACACGCGTTTTCCTTCTAAAATTGTACCGTTTTTATACAATTACGACGTGATTTCGATGGGAGAAGAAGAAAATGTCTCTCGGCTGAGATATAATTCCTTGCAGGGCGTTCGACGCCGGCGACAAGATGTTATTCAAACAAAAATAAATAATATTACAGTTAATACCGGTGTTGAAAGGTCGCGCGTTCGTCACCCATGGATGTTTATATACTAACTGGATGCCCGACTGCCAACCCAGTATGCTTGCGAGACTGAAGCAAGTGTGACGTCACGCCGCCATCTTTAAAACGGGCAAGAGATCTCGAGCCCACAGTTCTACCTATACAACTGGTACATAATTGTGCCATTAATTACGCGACAATTAATTATTTTTTGATGATAAATACATGCTACGGTACGTCCTGAATAATACGATTTTTTGTCAAACCCATCAGCCCGAATGGTAATTCTCACTTACCTGTAAAATCTTTTGCTATTTCCACTCGTAATCAAAGAATTTATTAGCCAACACCGTGGGATCATAGTGTTATGGGAACGTAAAATGAAATTTAAAAACAAAAGTTTCTCAACGAAGAATTAGAAATAAAAGGCTGTATTTCCAACTTTCATTATTATTAGGGCTATTTATCTGTATGAAAAGTTACCGGTACTCACCAGGAACTCGCGAGTTCAATTCCGGGGGAGGTAGATCGATGTAAAGTTTGGAAAATTCTATAGAGATAAATGAAATTATAAATCTTGAGAAACTTGGGCTCAAGGTGTAGTTGTTTATAATGTATACAAACATTTTTTGTCTAATCACCTGCCAGCGGCGCCCGGGAAAAATTGTTATAAACAAATTTAAAAAAAAAAATTCAGTTTTTCGCTCATATCTCCGTTAATTTTACCCGTAGCTTAATTTTACAAGAGTTAAATTTTAAAACTAAGGAAATTCTACACGAATTTCATTTCAAAAATATTTTTGTACGAGCAAAAATAAGCGCACTATAAAAAATTGTAAGTAAGAGGGGACCGCGCACCTGCCGTTCTCCACTATTCTATTATATATAATAATAGAACGTTTCCCCACCATTCTATTATAATATACTTGCATATCTCAAAATATTCATATTAAAAAGAGAAATGTATATAGAAGTTATAGATAACCATCGTCGAATTGAAATTACTAAAAGTTGCTGAACAACGCTTGAGCGTGAGACGCGTTGCATCTTCCGTCTCTCTCTTACCTATAGCGCAAACGGACGAAATTAAACTATTATTTACGGCTGAAATATTAATTTTACGAAAATATTACTAGAGTACTTTTTTGTAGATCTCCATTAGAATAACATTTTTTTATTACAAATTTTTTTGATTGGATCAGTGATCGGATACCAATTTAATGGTATAAAATTTAATGATTATGCATGCCTTATTTATTAATTTTATTTAATAATTATTAAAAATTATTATTGCAAACACCTAAAAACGGTGGTTATTTGAACGTCACAACATGCTCGACAACACCTGTAAGTTGCACAAAAATAAAATATTTTTTTATAACTTTTCCAGGCATCGATGTTTTGGCAAATTTTGGAGTCGCGCGGCTATCGGCTGAAGTAGCAACTAATTATTATTAATTATCCCAATTTAACCGTAAATTTTCATACCTATTATAATTAAATCTTAAAGGGCAAGGTTTAAGCTTTCGAAATAGGCCAAAAAGAAGTGTCCTGATTATTGCACTTACGCATAATTATATTTTGAAATTAAGTTATTTTTTTTAGTTACGATTTTTCCAAGAAAGTGGATTTTAAAAATGGCGAATCTTAAAAATTGAATTTTTGTAATTTTTTCTATTCCTTGTAGTAATCAACCAAAGGGTCTAGAAAATGAATTTATACGGGAAAGTTCATTATAAAATTAATTGTTTATTTAATTGCATATTCTTTAAAAAAACAGCATTTTGTAATTTCATCTCTTGTACAATATACACATAATGAAATCCTAAACCTTTTTTCATAATAGTCGCATGTAAAAAACTATAATTTTTCGATAGGCACTTTGTTTTGTTAAAATAGTTCAATTTAAACAAGAGTTATAACGCTTAATGAAGCGCGCGCGTGCCTCCGCTCGCTAGCCTCGTCCCCCACCACGACAGAATTATACGTTATAAACATTTAGACCTCCCGCGCTTGTTTTTGCTCGCACAAAAATATTTTTAAGATGAAATTTGTGTAGAATTTCTTCAGCTTTAAAATTTAACTCTTGTAAAATTAAGCTACGGGCGAAAGTAACGGCGATATGAGCGAAAAACTGAATTTTTTTTAAAAATTTGTTTATAACAATTTTCCCCGGGCGCCGCTGGCAGGTGATTAGACAAAAAATGTTTGTATACATTATAATCAACTACTCCTCAAAAATCGAGACTACTTAGATTTTTTTTGTTCAGTTCAGGCTTACGCCGACAGTTTTCCTGCACTATATAAGGAGGTGGATGACAAAAAATCGCTGCAAAACAAAACATGCCACTTACGCAAAAAACTGCAAGTTCTCTCCTTTTTTCCGTCGATTTGTGCAACCTACAGCACAACAAGAGTCAGGCATTTTATCTTCTTTTCGAAGTGATAAGTCAAGCAAGCATTAAACCAATTTACACTCCAAAAGGTCCGCACAAACCAACCTAACACCACGTCTGTTTACATTTTTTTTGCCCGTTTTAAAGATGGCGGCGTGACGTCACACTTGCTTCACTAGAGAACGCCCTGTCGGGCATCCAGTTATATTAACATCCATGTCGTCACCCTACTACAATATTTTGTTTATTATTGAACGCACCGCCCAAAGCTGGGATGATTTTTTGACATTCGTTCCTTTCTCTTTGCTAAAAATTGGCAAAAAATATAGTTTTGCTTTCTTTTCTGTGTACACGGTTTTTTATTTCTGTGATCCCTGCACATGCGCGCCAGCACACACACACACGCGCGCGCGGGCATGTACGTATGTATACGTTTAGACATCTTCTTCTTCTTTTTCTCTACAGGGTATCTTCTTCCGATAGTTCCTATCTGTTTCGGATATTGGATATCATACAGACTATGTTAATTCTCTGTACTGCTGCACGGAATAAGTCAGTTGTATTCATGCCAAACCAGGTCCTTAAATTTCTCACCCATGAGATTCTCGGTCGCTCAACTCCTCTCTTTCCAAGTACTTTTCCCTGTAATATGGATAGCAATAATTAAAATCTCTGTTCATTTCTCATGAGATGTCCCAGATACTACAAGGTATACTATACCTTTTTCAGTATATAAACCTTTTCAGGCAGCCATCTTGTCTTCGGGCTCGACCCACGTCTCTTCTAACAATGGCTATTTATTTCAGCTCGCCTTTGGGATTGGATCCTTTGTCATCCTTTCCAAATGCTCCTTACCGTCACACCATTCTCTCGTATAACTCGAAATGATTGTATTTATGTATTTTACTTGTAGTTCTGTTCTTACATCCTGTCCTTTTTTCGTCTTGCACTGTGTAGTTTAAAGCAGGGGCGTATTTAAGAGGAATACGAACGGGACCGTATCCTTCCCCAAAGGGTCCAAAAAATTGATGAATTGTGTTAATTTCTTATTTTTTAGGCTGTTTTATTTTTTTTTTTCAGCTGTGTACACTAAAAAACTCTTTGTTTCAATATAAGAAAATGTTAATTACACAGCATAACACGTACGTTTGAAATATGAAATATAGGAAAGTCGATTCAGTCAGTACGTATCTTTAACCTGTGCATACTCATTGTACGAGTATCTTTAGTCACTTAGACCTGAGGATTCTCATTGTAATATGAGTGAAACGTTGTCATACAAGACATTTTTAACGCCGTCCATACCGGAAGAAGACTTCAACAACATAATACGTATCTTGTAAACAATGTTTCAATAGCGCATATTTTTATTGTGTTATTACTGTTTACTTTAATTGGATTGATTTCAGCCACTTTAACGATAGCAATGTTGAGTAGTCTTAACTTGTTTTTTCTTTTTTATGAAGCCGACCCGACACTGGTCCCGTCCTCAGGCCAAATTATAGATACGCCACTGGTTTAAAGCATTTCAAAGAAACTGAATTAAAATAATAAGTTCTTTTGTTATAGAGGTACAAGTTAAAAAAATTTGTCTCTACGAAAAGGTATTGTGTTTGTGTTTGTGTGTGTGTGTGTGTGTGTGTGTGTGTGTGTGTGTGTGTGTGTGTGTGTGTGTGTTTTTAACGACCTCTTCGCTGTCCTCCTCAGTCCCTTGTGCCCCAGGGCTGTTATCATCCTGCGACAATAGTTACAGCAACCGGATTAAAGGGGAACACAGTTTGTGGTAATACCGACTTGGACAAAAGGATGACAGTCGGAAGCCCATGATATAATGTGATCTTAAAATGTCTCTGTGCACCAGTCAGATTGCATCGTCAGTAAGATGAGATTACCGTTTTGAGTCCACGTTTCCACAATTTAGTATTCGTCAACAGCAGCTTATCGCCTTCAACGGAGCTCATCTCGGTCGTCGTGTCGTCGTCATTCTACTGTCGGTGTAGCAGGTGTTTAGCGATTTCCAGAAACAAGGCTTCACTTTAGCGCTGAAAGTATTGTGACAAAGAATTATTTAACACTGATAACAGTTGGTTTGGTGCCAACTGTGTGAGCCAGGAAGCTGTTATACATAATTGCCCAAATGGTAGTTCATAGAAAGTGCGAAACATTTTGGACAAATGTCTCAAACTGGAAACAGCAGTGGCGTATCTAGAATTTGGCCTGTGGGAGTCCTGGTTACGGTCGAGTCGGCTTCATACAAAACAATAAGCAAGTTAAGACTAATCAACATTACTATGTTTAAAGTGGTTGAAAAACGTCTGATAACATCATGAAATCAATCCCATTGAAATAGGCTAAACGGTAATAACAATAACAATAAATTACTCGTTACTTCAACATTGGTTTAAAGATACTTATTGACTGAATTGATTTTCCTATATTTCATATTTCAAACGTACGCCCGAATGCTGTGTAATAAACCTGTTTGTATATTTAAAAATGAGGTAGTAGCTGAAAAATGAAGAGCTTAACATAGTTCGTCCCCCCCCCCCCCGTAAACACATTCCTGGGAAACAGGCGATCGACGACGAACAGGGAAAGAGGACACACGTAAGCCTTTAATAACATAACAGAGAGACAGTACGAATGTCACGTATGCGCGCGCGAGTGTTTGTCTAGCGAAGCGTTAATAGAGTGGAGGCTGACTGACAACGCTGTGTCTTATCTCGTCCGAAGTAATTAATACCAGTCTAATGTAGGCCCACGCAGTATACGTCACATTTAAGCCTTAGAAACTTTACTGAGAGTAGAGGCGTACTCCGTGCTAAAGCCAGCCGACCCCACTAATGCACCAGTGTGCCCAATGCGTGTCTAATGCACCAGTGTGTCTAATGCACCAGTGTGCACCAGTACTGCAGAACTCGTTCACTGTTTTCAACGAACTACATTTATTGTGACATAAATTTCAATTTTGATTCCAACCGGCTGCAATTTATTTTGGTTTATAGATTAATCTGAAAGTAAATATGAATAAAACAAAATAAATGGCAATATGTGACCTTCACCAAGACTTGATATTGGATGAAGACATGGGGAAGATTTCATAAAGAGAGGAATACAAGTATTTAGGGGTGAAAATTACGGCTAGTGGGAAGCAAGACAAAGAAATATAATCCAGAATTATTTTGGGAAAGATGGCTATATATACATTAAATGCAATCCTGTGGGATAACCAAATTACAGCAGAAACTAAAATCAAAATATGTGTAACCATTGTTACAAGTATCGTGACTTAGGGTTCAGAAGTTTGGACTACTAATAAACACACAAAAACAAAATTAATGACAGCAGAGATGGACTTTTGGAGACGTTCGGCAAGAGTATCCAGACGTGAGAAAATTAGAAATGAAATCATTAAGGGCAGAATGAATGTGAAAAATTCAATTGTTGATTTTATCCAAACAAAAAAATTACAGTGGTACGGGCACACAAAAAGAATGGCACACGAAAGATTGCCAAGGAGAGTTATAGAATGGACCCTACCAGGAAGAAGGAAAAGAGGAAGACCACCGATCAACTGGATAGCAGAAATTCAGACTATATTGAAGGAATGAGAAATTGAGGATCTTTGGATGGACAAGGCAGTGGAAGCTGAGAATTCAATCACTTCTGTAATCTTTGGTTCCGGAAAACGTGTAAACATTGTGCAGCCGAAATAATAATAAAAAATTTCAAATTTGCTGTTAAGCTCACACGGCCAGTGTCAGTATTATCAAAATGATTAAAAACTGGGCTGTTAGGTCGTGGTCGGATGCTATATGACAGCGACGTTGTCAGCAACGTTTCGAATCCCACCATACCTTTATGAGCTCAGCATGTTCACACCTTTATCCGACAGAATACTGTTGTTTTTGAGATTGTTTGCCACAAAAATAGCGAAGCGGGAGGCAAAATTGTGAAAATATCGTAAAAGCCCATGTCGGGTGTTTAATTAGGAAATTTATCCACAGTCTGAATATCGTGTTGTTTTTTTGAAGATCTAAAATTTTTGACGCCCAAAAATCCAATGCAATTTTGATAAAATCGCAAAAATTCCTGTGCGGTATCAAATTAAAGAGAATTTTTAACTAACCTCTGAGTGTGGTGCTAAGTTTAGAAAATTTAAAAATTTTGGGACCCAGGCCCGGAAAAAGTGATCAAAAATTTGAAAAAACATTGTGCAATGTCCAGCAGGATGTCAGACGAAAAGAATTGTAATCCAAATGCAGTTGTTGTGAATGTTTAGTGTTTATTGTACGATTGTTTACTCTACAACTGTTATATCGCTAAAGAAGTATTATAGTAATAGCGATTTTTGTAATTTTTCTCATAATTGAAAAATTAGCTTATATCGAAATTTATCTAATAATGTACTTAATATACTTAATTTACTTTATAGGCTTGTATGGCCGGAGTCAATGTTGTTAAAATTCCTTCCCGGGCTGTTTGGCCGTGGTCCATTGTTTCTCTACAAAAACAGACGTTTCGGCAGTGCCATCGACTGCTATCATCAGTGGTATACGTGACAGTTCTGTGGTTACGTTAGCGTAACTCGATTTACACTGATGACGGCAGTCGATGGCACTGCCGAAACGTCTGTTTTTTGTAGAGAAACAATGGAGGATGGCCAAACAGCCCGGAAAGGAATTTGTAACAATAATAAATGTAATTCTTTCAAAACGTGAACGAGTTGTGCACCTCGGGAAGTATAATACTAGTTATTACGTGGTTTTATATTGGGGTAAGCAAAATGTTTTTCTTAATAAATCTGAACAACAGACAATGTATTTATGTTTTGAAAAGTCAGGAATGACCCCTGGACAAAGCGTTCAGTCAATCTGTTGACAGTAGTAGGCCTAGTGGTTGGTTCTTGTCATTGTCGGTATGCACGGGCACGTGCCGGGGTATAAGTCGTCGACTATTAGGCCTACAGTTACGTAAGTGGACGCTAACGTGACGCTGCATGCATCACACCAGACAGCTGTCACGTCACGTCTGCTGTCAATACCTATGCTCTGTATGACGATGGTTGGCGTGTGGACCCGTGGCTTACCTGCTGCCTCTCCCCCATTGTAATACTTCCGCCCGGTCTCGACAGCAGCTAATTGACGCGTGAGTCACCTCACTTTGCGTCCAGTATGAAACAATTTTTTTTCCTCGCCCAATACTGGTAAAATTTTGTTATATTTGAAATCAGCGAAATAATACGATGAAAACGACACCAAACACACTAAAAAATATTAAATTTTAAGGTGTTTCAAGGTAAAAGCTCAACAGCTACTTTAATACACATCTTCAGTGCACTGTGGTTTATAACGCCCAATTTTTAATATTCCTTAGTCGTGTTTGGTGTCATTTTCATCATATTATTTCGCTGATTTCAAATATAACAAAATTTTACCAGTATTGGGCGAGACAAAAAAAAATAAAATTGTTTCATACTGGACGCACAGTGAGGTGACTCACGCGGCAATTAGCTGCTGTCCAGCCTGGGCGGAAGTATTACAATGGGGAGAGGCAGCAGGTAGGCTAAGGGTCCACACGCCAACTATCGTCATTCAGAGCATAGTCTTTATTGTTGAAAATATTATTCTGGCCGTGGTCCACAGTCGTTGTCATTGTTGACAAACGTTTCGACCGCACTGTCGGAGGCCATCATGAGTGTCTAGATAGGTATAGGCCCGCCAGCCTTTCCTGAACAGTCATCTGCGCCGACCCAATGCATAAATTACCCCCACTTTCAAGTATGGATAAGTTATCTAGAGAGAAGAGAGGGGAGACAACGCTATAACGTTCACTGTCTCACTTCCATATTATTTCCCTCACTGTCATACGCATGCTTCCGGTGTTCTCGCCAGTCTTGTTGCAGCCGATTTTCACGCTATGAAACACTGCACAAAACTGTTCTGCGCAAGTGCAAAGTGGATGAAAATTTTGTTTGCCTCCCCACGAGGTGTTTGTCTACTGCGCATCGAGACCTGAGTGTTCAATTTACATCGTCCCGCCTCTAGAAACCTGACTGACGATAGAAATTGAACAGTCGCTTATAGATGCGCAGTATACATACCTACACCTCGTTTCGAGGCTAACAAAATTTTCATTTATTTCGCACATGCGCACAACAGTCCTGTACAGTGTTTCATAGTGTGAACATCGACTGCAACAAGATTGGCGAGAGCAATGTAAGCATGTATATGACAAAGAGGGAAATAATACTGAAGTGAGACAGTGAACTGTTATCGCGTCGTCTCCTCTCTCTTCCCTCTAGATAACTTAGCTATAAGTTGTAAGTGGGGGTAATTCACACATTGGGTCGGTGCGTCTTACTATTCAGGCATATACTATGAACTATAATATACACAGTCTGTGAGGTGAATTGGTGGACACCGTGCCAATCTACACAACAACAATCTTGAAACCGCGAAAGCTTAACAACACACACAGAGTCGCGTTTCGGCGTTAATTTTTTCACGACCACTTTCACAAATTTTTGTTCACGTGATGTACACCTACATTTTGTTTGACTGCACTTATCTTTCAGCGAGCTTTGAGTATCTCTGCGGCTGAGTCGTTTGTTTATACCGATGGTTCGCTCGCCCCAGGCGTGTTCACACTAAGCGAACGAATTGTAGGGAAGTCGCTCAGGCCAAATGTTAACGAAGGCGTTCGTTGTGCCGTCCACATTTACAACGAATGCTTCAGTTCGTTTCGGAACATATGCTTCAGTTTGGTTCCGTTCGGTGTTTCTCCGCCTACCGAGCGAACCTTGACGAAGGCGAACGTAGCGGTTCGTCGTTACGTACACATTGACCGAAACATTCCTTCGCTAGCCTTCGTTCGCCTTCGTGCGATTAGTGTTTACGCGCCTTACCGAGCGAACTTTGACGAAGGCGCACGAATGCGAACGAAAGGGTTCGTTGCTACGTACGTTCTCTAGCCTTCGTTCGCTTAGTGTATACGCGCCTTAAGATAGCATCGTCATGGAGCTGTAGTGTGTGCAGTTCACAGTGGCGTTAACAGCTGCTCCTGGCGGGAGGGAGTGGAGGTATGAGACTACTTGAAGTTTGAACTCGTAATTTTCCTCAGGAGAGACGAGATATTCGTATAATTTTATAAACACATTTTATATTGCGTCGCAATACCACGAGTGTCATGGTCAAGGCCAGGCACTAAATTACCTTCCAGACAGTTCGAGCACTAGTAATTACGCAAATTAGGCCGGCATACCGCCAAAAGAACGTGTCTACTGCGGGTTTAGAAGTTAGTTACACCTGGTGATATTGTAGAGAACTGATCAACTCATTGTTGCGGATTAGTATTATTGCTTGTGGACAAATTTAACTTTAATTATTGTATTATAGTACCTTGTTGATTTCAAATTGTTATTTCTGACTAATTAAAGCTTGTAATTATGACTTCGTTGGTGTTTGTGTTTTGTTTCCACTGTTCAATACGACGATCCGTGAGACCGTCGTAACAGTATGAAAAAATACCGTAACAAATTCCTATAAATTTTTGTTATTATTAGAGTATCGTGAAGAACAACAGATAGTTTGATCTGTGATCCGTTACTGTATAATAGTTATGCAAGTCAAAAGAAGACGATCTCTTATTGACGAATCGGCAACCAAATATCACCGGGCGCTGGAAACTTCCGTCGTTACTCACATAACTTTGACAATTAGCGGCGTTGCTAAGCAACCGTGACTTGGCTATATTGTCGCACTCACTCAGGTAAAGCTGATTGGCGCGCAGTCTACCGTCGGGTATCGGAACTTTACTCCGCGTCATTGTGCCAACCGCAAACGTCACGTGTTAACCTCTCAGTTTTGCTGTACCAATTTGCTGCCAGTAATTAGTCCTCACATGTCAGCTCCGCTCTTCGTCTTGTACGAGACGACTCACCGTCACTCTTCCTTTTCAGAAAATATGAAATTACGGCTCAGACAATTTCGCAGAGCATGAAAAGGTAATATATAAGAGCACAGTAGAGGCAACAGTGTAAAGCATATTTAAAAGCAACAGGGACAAATTAATAACGGTTGAAATGCTCTACTGGAAGTGAAGGTGTAATTTGAAGAGAAAAACACGGAAGATAAAACACTGTCTTCATCACATTCTGAACTTCATATCATCGTATGTTAGGATCACTTATTTACCCGCCGTGTTCCTTAATTCTAATCCCGATACGGTGTGCTTCGGAAGATAGATTTTGGTAAAATGTCTATCGAAAAGTCGAAAGGTAATAAAACTTATGGATTCACTAGTTTACCTGATTACCATTATGATTTGAAATATTTTTAATTTCAATTTTTTCAGGTACGAGCGTAATTAGCCAAGAGGGAATCTGAGATGATGATATTAACTATAGTCATGGATCCGAACGCTAAAATCTTTGCTCTGGTCATCAGGAATTTAAAATTCCTTAATTTTAAAGTGAATGTTAAACTTAATTTGTATAGAACAATTAATTATTGTGCAGCCAATTGCAACATATGCGTCTGAATGTTGGCAGCTGACGATAAGGAATAAAGGAAAATTGGCAACAGTTGAAACGGATTGTCTGAGAAGATCTTGTCAGACATCCTGGCTACTCTGTGTAAGAAATGAAGTAATAAGGAAGCGACCAAATGTTAAATAAAATATTAATGTAATATCTTCATTAACATTATCTTCCGGGCTGTTGGGCCGTGGTCCTCTTTTTGTAGAGCCAAATGTTTCGACTGTAGCTGCAGCAGTCATGTTCAGTGGTCTTCTGTTCTGCTCCTCTGGTGATAAAGGGGTCGCGTCATCATATAGATCCAAATGTTTCGACTGGAGCTGCGGCAGTCATGTTCACTGGTCTTCTGTTCTGCTCCTCTGGCGTCAAAGTGGTCGCGTCTTCATTTAGATCCAAATGTTTCGACTGTAGCTGCGGCAGTCATGTTCAGTGGTCTTCTGTTCTGCTCCTCTGGCGACAAAGGGGTCGCGTCATCATTTAGATCCAAATGTTTCGACTGTGGCTGCAGCAGTCATGTTCAGTGGTCTTCTGTTCTGCTCCTTTGGCGACAAAGGGGTCGCGTCATCATTTAGATCCAAATGTTTCGACTGTGGCTGCAGTAGTCTTGTTCAGTGGTCGTCTGTTCTGCTCTTCTGGCGACTAAAGGAGGAAACCCATTATGAACGGACATCACGACACGGCTCCGGCTAAGAGTTTTGAAGATGTTGGGGCGTGGTCCTCTTTTTGTAGAGCCAGATGTTTCGACTGTAGCTGCAGCAGTCATGTTCAGTGGTCTTCTGTTCTGCTCCTCTGGTGATAAAGGGGTCGCGTCATCATTTAGATCCAAATGTTTCGACTGGAGCTGCGGCAGTTATGTTCAGTGGTCTTCTGTTTTGCTCCTCTGGCGACAAAGGGGTCGCGTCATCATTTAGATCCAAATGTTTCGACTGGAGCTGCGGCAGTCATGTTCAGTGGTCTTCTGTTCTGCTCCTCTGGCACAAAGGGGTCGCGTCATCATTTAGATCTAAATGTTTCGACTGGAGCTGCGGCAGTCATGTTCAGTGGTCTTCTGTTCTGCTCTTCTGGCGACAAAGGGATCGCGTCATCATTTAAATCCAAATGTTTCGACTGTAGGTGCAGCAGTCATGTTCAGTGGTCTTCTGTTCTGCTCCTCTGGCGATAAAGGGGTCGCGTCATCATTTAGATCCAAATGTTTCGACTGCAGCTGCGCAGTCATGTTCAGTGGTCTTCTGTTCTGCTCCTCTGGCGACTAAGGGGTTGCGTCATCATTTAGATCCAAATGTTTCGACTGTAGCTGCGGCAGTCATGTTCAGTGGTCTTCTGTTCTGCTCCTCTGGCACAAAGGGGTCGCGTCATCATTTAGATCCAGATGTATCGACTGGAGCTGCGGCAGTCATGTTCAGTGGCCTTCTGTTCTGCTCTTCTGGCGACAAAGGGATCGCGTCATCATTTAGATCCAAATGTTTCGACTGTAGGTGCAGCAGTCATGTTCAGTGGTCTTCTGTTCTGCTCCTCTGACGATAAAGGGGTCGCGTCATCATTTAGATCCAAATGTTTCGACTGCAGCTGCGCAGTCATGTTCAGTGGTCTTCTGTTCTGCTCCTCTGGCGACAAAGGGGTCGCGTCATCATGTAGACCCAAATGTTTCGACTGTGGCTGCAGCAGTCATGTTCAGTGGTCTTCTGTTCTGCTCCTTTGGCGACAAAGGGGTCGCGTCATCATTTAGATCCAAATGTTTCGACTGTGGCTGCAGTAGTCTTGTTCAGTGGTCGTTTGTTCTGCTCTTCTGGCGACTAAAGGAGGAAACCCATTATGAACGGACATCACGACACGGCTCCGGCTAAGAGTTTTGAAGATGTGTTCAATATTTTCAGTTGCAATTTACAGTTCAGCAGAAAAGGAGCTTGCTGTAGTGGCCGCAGTTTGTTTGGAGCAAGAACATTAGCAAAAACGTGTGAGCGGAAACATAAGTTTTGGGTGCACGAAAAATTTAAAAGAGGAGGGACTATAGTGAATTCTATTATCTGTTTCAGGAGTTATTAAAAGATTATGCCCAATTTTCTTTTAGTTTCGTATGTCTCAAAATTAATTATTAAGTGTAGCCACTTAATTTTTTAATAATCAAAAATGAAATTAATTGAGACCACTTACACGTGGTTAGAGCCTACTGGCCGTTCGAGGCGAACGGAAATAATGATCTCCAGAGATCTCCAGAGCATTCCGGCCGTTCCGTTCCTGTGCCGAGCGCTCATAGTGGCTTACATTCCATTTAAATAAACGCAAAGCAATTTGGTCGGTGCCGTGCCGTGCTGTGCTGTCCGTTTGCAACGGATTTCCTCTAAGGGGTCGCGCCGTCATTTAGTCGCCGGAGGAGCAGAACAGAAGACCACTGAACATGACTGCCGCAGCTACAGTCGAAACATTTGGATCTAAATGATGACGCGACCCCTTTATCGCCAGAGGAGCAGAACAGAAGACCACTGAACATGACTGCTGCAGCTACAGTCTAAACATTTGGATCTAAATGATGACGCGATCCCTTTGTCGCTTGAGGAGCAGAACAGAAGACCACTGAACATGACTGCTGCAGCTACAGTCGAAACATTTGGATCTAAATGATGACGCGACCACTTTGTCGCTTGAGGAGCAGAACAGGAAGACCGCTGAACATGACTGCCGCAGCTACAGTCGAAACGTTTGGATCTAGAAAAATAGGATGACGGCCCAACAGCCCGGACAATAGTTCTACTGAAGATAACTCCGTCCGTGAAAGCTTCATTATTATGATTAATGGAATAGTTGAACAACTTAGGTTAGTGTAGTAGGTACAGCGAATGAGCAACAATAGACGGCCTGGAACGATGCTATATTATCAACCGCTTCATCCGAGGAAAAAGGTATAGGCGTCGAAAGAACTTGTATACAGGATGTGGAGGAGCAGGAAAATACAGGAGATTGACTGGGAAAACAGTAATTACCGGCGGTTGATATGTGTGTGGTGCGATGAATACGTGTGGCTCGCCGCAGTGTGTGTGTGTGTGTGTGTGTGTGTGTGTTCAAAAACCACGAACGTATAACCTAAGCGAAACACACGCAGTCCACTCACAATTTAAATAACTTGAAGTTTTCCTGTTCACTGTTACCTTCACAACAACGATCAGCTGGGATGATGAGTCAGCTGTCTGGGAGGTGATTGAATATAATCTCGCAGCTGATGCAAATACCAAACGCGTGTTTTGTACAAACTCTCGTCCACCGAAAATAGACAACTTTGTGATGAGTCATATGCGTTTTTGGTGTCTGTTTACAGTATACAAACGGCCGACATTTTTGCACACACATACACACACACACACGCCACAGTTAGTAGTAAAACTTTCGTATACTATAGATTTGGGGAGGGGGTGATCAAGAACCGACAGTTGTACATGAATTCTCTTCAAGTATTTTTGTAGATTCTGTACAGTATATTTTTAAGTATAAAAACCCTTAATTTTTCGACTTAGTCATATAAATAATAAGAAATTTAATTTGACGTTAGGCACTATTTAACTTGCATCTAGCATAACACTGCTCTGATTTAACATTTGATAATTTACACGTTAAAATCATCATCATCATCATCATCATCATCATCATCATCATCATCATCTTCATCTTCACAATACGGCATAGACAAGGTGCTGTCTGCTCCGCCTTCAAAAATCCTCCGGCCATCCCTTCCTGGGTCTACCCACACACCTGTGTCCGATACGATTGTATTTCCAGACTTGAATCTGACATTCCTTCTAAGTGTTCTTTCCAGCATTGTTTGTGATCTTTTACTTTTTCGTTCAAGTTGAAAACTTGTAACTCTTCTCTTGCGGCATCGTTCTTTATACGGTCAAGTTTAGAACGCCTTATATCTCCTCTTAAGAACGCCATTTCCAAAGACTATTTTTACTGTCTTGTTTCTTGGTTGTTGTCCATAATTCTCGTCCATAGGACAGTACAGGGACTGCCATAACTTTGTAGAACTTTAATTTTGTATCTCGACGTACCTTGTTTCTACAAGAAGAAGAGGAAGAAGAAGATGATGATGATGAAGAGGAGGTGGAAGGGGAGGAGGAGGAGGAGGAGGAGGAGGAGGAGGAGGAGGAGGAGGAGGAGGAGGAGGAGGAGGAGGAGGAGGAGAAGAGTTTATTTTGAGATTGTAAAATCCTCATTATGGGACTACCAGTATGGGGGCTACTTAGCGGAAACCCACAAGCGGAAGCTACCATCTCTTATGGGCCGACGTTTGTGCTGGGGCACCTAACTCCTAACCAGACCATCCCTATGTGTCCGTTCCATAAAACGTTAACATTGTGTTTTTTGCACAACCTTAAAGTTGAGTAACATAGGTCTACGTCATTTGGGTTTAATCTGTTTATAAATACAAGTCTTTTGCACTTTTGATTCAGAAAATTACCTTTCCATGACTAATAATCTTGACTCTCTTGAACTCAAATAGTTAGTCGTACAACGCTCTTGTGATGTTCACATCATGTTATTCGATGGACCATTACGTTCCATTACGCAGTCAACAGTACAAATTATGGATTAGATATGATTATGAGGCTTTATTCTCTTCTATATTTCATTTTGTTCTTCTTCATCATCATCTTCACAACACGGCGTAGCCAACGTGCTGCCTGTTCGGCCTTTAAATATCCTCCAGCCATCTCTTCCTGGTCTACCCACACACCTGTGTCCTATAGGTTTGTATTTTCAGACTTGTTTGGCCAGTCTGAAATCTGACATTCTTTCTATGCGTTCTTCCCACCGTTGTTTGTAATCTTTTAATTATTACAAAATTAAAGTTTTACAAAGTTATGGCAGTCCCTGTCCTGTCTTATGGGTGTGAATTATGGGGATTTTGAACTTATTCCATTTATGTAATAAATGTTATTTTTCTGTATAAGATATCTACAGTTACAAGAAATAATGCGTAATCTCTTTTCATTTTTATTGCAGGAGGTCTTGCTGGAGAAAAAGGATACTTCGGTCCGTGGCAGCTTTGCAAGGAGCTTCTCTACGGGAGAACGAAATGCGGGGACTCGGTCTCGCGATTCCAGCCTGTTGGTAAGCGCGCATTCTTATTAATTATTATTTTTATTATATTTTGCGCTTAAACGCGTGTATGTTTTGTTTTGTTACGTTTTTAGTAATAAGCGCTTCTTATTATTTTGTCTTCTTAGTCTCCGTAAGTACTAATGTGTCTATTTAACTGCATATTTACCATACAACAAGTGACAGAAAACAACGTGAAAAGGATTTATGAACACATATTGCCTTTATCGATTTCAAAAAATCTTTTGATAGAGTGATCAGACCGAAGTTGTGGGACATACTTGAAAATAAAGTTATACCACAACACCTAGTTCAGGCCATAAAGAGTTTTATATAGACACATCGCGATAATCGTAGACGACGGAGAAGAATCTATCCCGATTGAAACAAACCAAGGCGTAAGACAAGGTTGTTGTCTGTCACCATTACTTTTTAACCTTCATTTAGATGATCTCCTCAAAAATGGAAGCAACAATCCCCTGACGGTATTAAAATCCACCGAAATAAAAGCTTGAAAACCATTCTCTTAGCGGATGGCCAAACTATATTCGCCACTTCAGAAGACGATCTCCAGCGAGCAATATACGTCTTACATCTTACACAAAATAGGAAAAGAATATAACTGTAACACATCTCAATCAAAGACAAAAGTAATGGCTTTTATAGAAGATGAACCGGTTCGGACCAAAATATGCACAGACAACACATGCATAGAACAAGTAAGACATTTCAACTATCTTGGACGTGACGTTACTTATGATCAAGATAGAGATATAGAAACTAAAGTGGCGAATTTCACAAGAATGTGTAGAACGATTTGGAGAACGTTGGGAAATAAATGTAGAAAAGAAATCCAACAATAGCATTTTTTATAAAACAATAGCAATCCAACAATAGCATTTTTTATAAAACAATAGCAATACCTGTACTACTGTATGGTTCTGAAACTTGGGTCATAAAGAAAAAAGGTGAACAGAAGATACAAACAGCAGAAATGAAATGTCTGAGATCAGTTAAAAGGTGTAATAGACGAGATCATATAAAAACAAAATGGGGAGATAAGGCGTGATTTAGATATTTTTGCAGTTAATGAATGGATTAAATAATACAGAAGAAAATGGATGCAATACATAGATAGAATGGAAGAAAGTAGAATACCGAAGATAGCGAAAGATTACAATCCTAGAGGCAGAAGAAAAGTTGGTAGGCCTACGAAAAGGTGGACAGTGGAATAGGAACAGGCCGCCAAAGCCTAGAACCTTTAAGAAGAAGATGATGGTGATGATGATGATATTATTTTGTGCACGCACGTGTACCTCCTATCTACATGTAACAGGAGTTTTACAGTATCAGTGGGAGGTAACTGTATTCTTGTTGTAGTTTATAGCAAAGCTTATTAATTATAACTAAACGTTATAAACGTATTTCAGTTATAAATAACTTAACGTACGTTAGAAATTCAAATATTTGTTGCCTTCAATAGAAAATCATTATTATGTGGGTTCGGTAAAAAGTGGAATAAATGCATCATAATCTCCTGTAACCAGAAAAATATCATCATAACATTAAAGCTTACGCGGCAGGAGTTATCATCATCATCTTCTTCTTAACAGTTTTAGGCTTTAGCGACCCGTTCCTACCCCACAGTCCACCTTTTCTTAGGACTACCAAATTTTCTTCTGACTGTAGGCTTGTAATGTTTCGCTATTTTCGGTATTCTACTTTCTTCCACTGTATCTATGTGTTGCATCCATTTTCTTCTGTATACTTTAATCCTTTCATTACCTAGATAAATATCTAAGTCACTTCTTATTTTCTCATTTCCTATAGGATCTCGTCTATTATACATTTTAATTGATCTCAGAAATTTCCAACAGTAGCGTCGGCAACCAGGACGGCCGGAGTTATGTTCCATGCTGTTGGACCGTGGTGCCCTTTTACTGTAAGCCAAACGTTTCGACTGCAGCTGCGGCATTCATCCTCAGTGGTTGGTCTCCTGTTGCGCTCATAATAATGGTAAATTAGTCGCCAGAGGAGCAGAACAGAAGACCGCTGATGATGACTGCCGCAGTCGCGTCGAAATGTTTGGCTTTACAGTAAAAGGGGACCACGGCCCAACAGCACGACAATAATTTTACTGCAGACACAAATAGTGTGGTAATCGATCCTGACCCAACGTTAATTACATTGCCCAACACGGACGAAATTATCATTTTAATAATTAAAAATTACCTTAATAAACGTCTTGCGACTTCTCCGTATTTTCTCCTGGCGCGTTTCAAAACCTAAGGTTTCATCTTCAGAGGATAATCACTCTTCGTCAAACGTTAAAAATTAATGACACAATGACACACATACACATAATTACGCTAAAAACTTAGGCCTTTTCACATTGCACAGTTCATACTGTCAAACTTATCAGAACTCAGGTCCAAGGTGTATATTTATTAATGTTATCTAGTAGTGTCTTGTGTCTTGAACTTAAGAGCTGTATCAAATAAATAATGTGATTTGAATGAGAACTGATCATTTAAAACATTTCCAGGATTGGTTTTAAATGCCTTGTAAATCTCATATTCCTCGAGTGTGTCCATACGACGTCCCTTGGCACAATAATGTAATGGCTTGAAATTAGTGTCAAAATCTGCATACCCATGGTTGGACGCCATGAGGTGACGAGCGTAGTTGGATTTAATACGTTCTAACTTGTAACTTTGCTCTTAGGCAAATGTTCCCTAAACCGCTCTCGAAACCGTCTGCCAGTTTGGCCTATATATATCTTGTTCCAGTCATTACATGATAGCTTGTATACACCTATTTGTTTCTCTATAGGTATTTTGTCTGTTGATTTAACCATTTTTGTAAGTTATTGTTGGTACGGAAAATCACTTGGAAGTCAAATCTGTTTAAATTGTTTTTTAAAATAAGCGGCACTATATTTGTATACTCTGCTGATATATATTTCACAATATTAGTGTTACTATTAATTTTAAGTTAATTTTTATTATTATGTTTGTTTTTTAAATGTTTCTTCAATAGTGTGTCTATTAATGTGCTACTGAATCCGTTTCTTGTGGCTACGTATTTTATGGTATTTAATTCATCTTTAAAATCATCTGTTTTCAGTGGTATATTGATTAACCTATTTATAAAGCTATGGAAAGCTGCTAATTTTTGTGAATATGGGTGGTGTGACTCTGCGTTTATAGTCAAATCCGTGGTTGTAGGTTTTCTGTAAATTTTGTACTGAAATGTATTTGCCTTCTTTATTATGTTTAGGAACAAAAAATTAATTTTGTTGTCCTCTTCATGTTCTGTTGTAAATTGAATATTATTGTGTACGGCTTGTTCATATAATTTTTTAATTTCTCTATCTGGCGCGTAGTGCCATCAAATATAATAAAGGTATCGTCGACATAGCATTTGTATAAGATTATTCTATTTAAATATTTATTGTTATGGGTAAAAAGAACTTCGTTTTCGTAATTGTTTATGAATATGTCAGCTAATAGACCTGGGAGTGGTCATTGTGTCATTAATTTTTAACGTTTGACGACGGAAGAGTGATTATCCTCTGAAGATGAAACCTTAGGTTTTGAAACGCGTCAGGACAAAATAAGGAGAAGTCGCAAGACGTTTATTAAGGTAATTTTTAATTATTAACATTTACGCGACTCGGATACCAAAAAACATGTTTATATAATTTTAACATGATAATGTTTTTAGGCTGGGGGTCTTCCACAAAAAACGTCATCGAAAAACTTGACGCTTCCACACTTTCGATTCCCCACAGACTAGAAATTTGATATGTGAACGCATCAAGACAGAAATAATCGCTGCTGACATTGAGCTTAGCAAACGTTTTAGTGAGAATACATTTATTGGTTTTACATGCTTGGTTTGTGATCGTCTGTGGTTTGGAAATGATTTACGTAATCCACCAAACGTAATCCACATTATACGTTTCAAAAGCCTAAAAACATTATCATGCTTCTCGATGTTTCGGTTTCGTCGAAATTCTTTGAATGCTTAGGTGAATAAATAGAGAGAGGGAGAGAGAGAGAGAGAGAGAGAGAGAGAGAGAGAGAGAGAGAGAGAGAGAGAGAGAGAGAGAGAGAGAGAGAGAGAGAGAGAGGTTTTTTCTTTTGGGTGTTCGTTATGGTATTTTGACAAAATACAATAGAGCACTTTACAGTAACCACACCTAACCACTTTTTATTTTTGATTTTGCTTGGTATGTAAATATCGACCAGTAAAAACGTTCCAACACGTCAACACTTTTATGTAACCTAATCCGTTAATTACCACAGTCTACCATAATTTAGTTTTTACAATACGTTGCAGTGTTTACAGGGGCAGGGAAAATCCGATTCGTCTGTTTCAACGGTTAAATTGTTACCGCCAGTTTTAATAGGTTGACGCGGCAACGCTTCACATACGAATTGGTGAACGCAAACTCCACGGCCAACGTTATGAGTTCTATGTTTCGCGGGCTATTAGGCCGTGGTCTGTTTCTAACACTCGTTGAAACGCCAGACGTTTCGGCCGCACCCACGGTATTACAACCCGCTAACAAAGTATTACAAGGAATCAATTAAGGTTGTTAATTAATAAGGTTCGTAATTTATTCTTTAGCGAGTTTTAATACCTTGTTCCTACTCCACTGAAGGTGGGCACCGCAGGTGCGCCTAAATGTCCGACGTTTCAACGAGAGTTAGTAACAGGCCACGGCCTAACATATCTCATAAACATCCAGTACGACATTTACGGTGCGGAGAGCCATTCCGACAGAATCAGCACCTCGCGTGTACCGTACTATGCCCGTGCAAGACCCTAGACCCCCTTGCCCCACTGTTTGTACTTTGACAAGTCTCAAACCATTGCATTCCTCTGAGCGACTGTTTTCAGTACGATCCAAACAATTCACCTTTTACATTGTTGTAAACGTATTGTTGTGTCCTGTTGCAGCCGAGGTGAAGATAGCCGGCTACGTAGCTGCCGCGGCGACGATACTGCTGGCCGTGTTCTGTATCTTCAGCGTTCTTCAGCTGTCCATGATCGCCTCCAAAGACAGAGTCGTGCTTTCCTACAGCTTCGTTGTTATGGCCAAACTCGGCCTTGCCTTATTATCAAGTGAGTATCAAAGTTATACCTCTGTGTGCATGTTAACAAACAAATTAATCTCTTTGGACGTAAAATAACTTGTCACAGTAGCGTGGCGTCCATGTAACCGCTGTTGCCGGCGGCAACAGTATGTAAACAAGAGAAAATAATATTAATTATATCACAGAATAAATAGTTTAGTTATTGAATAATTTGAAATCCGAACAATATTTGTAGGGGAACTTGAAGAAAAGCGTAGCGTTGCTTTCGAACTGCTGGGCACTTGAACCGTGTTGTGTTGCCGGCCCAGGCATCGGTAGTATTTTACTGCGTACGTTTATTGACCTCGTACTAGTTGTCAATGTATAAACTGTGGGGGGGGGGCACTCGTCCGTCCAATGTGTTGCCGCTGCATTAACCGACAAAACGCTTAGTTAGCAGCTATGTTCGTTTTCGGAACTGACGTGCAGCAGATACTACGTACCTATTTGTGTTTTGTTCGTTTAGTCATGTGTTTCTTTGTTTGCCTTTATTATTTTTAATTCGATTATTTTTTGTTCTGATTTATTCTATATAAGTATAATGAGAGTCAAATCCCGTTGAACCGGGACCCTCTTCTTCTCCCAGCGAATGATAGAAAATGCTCTAAAAAGAACACTTGGTACAAGAAAAAATTTGAATTAATTTTTAGGTTAACTTTTAGGCCAATCACAACCGAGAACAGGTGTTATGTACCACGCCACGCCACTGATTTAATTACTGTTGGAAATTGCAAAATTCATTTCCTAATAAACCGTCCCCTCTCCATAGCCGATGGTCCTCCACCAAGACTTCCTCGCCGACAGCGTTTGAGAAATAGACACAGTTAGCCGCTCTTAGATCTCTAATTATACTAATTTCACATCAGTCCCCACCGTCAGACACACAAACTCACTAGCAGCTCATAAAACCAAACATACTCAAACTTAAAATCTATCATTGATCTCACTATAATGAAATTTCCTATCAACCACTTCCCAGCTCTTTAACCCACTACTAAGTGTCGCTATAATGAAATTTCCTATCAACCACTTCCCAGCTCTTTAACCCACTACTAAGTGTCGCTATAATGAAATTTCCTATCAACCACTTCCCAGCTCTTTAACCTACTACTAAGTGTCGCTATAATGAAATTTCCTATCACCCACTTCCCAGCTCTTTAACCCACTACTAAGTGTCGCCCGCCTACCTTGACGCTACCCTGTCGCCACCCTCCTGCATTGGCGACCTGCGTTACTCATCCCTGTCGCCTTGGCCACTCTGAAAAAGAAAAATAAATAAATAAACAAACACCTATTATTGGCGCCTCCACCTGCCTCTCCCTTCTCACACCTGGCTACCAACTACATAATGCACACAAATACCCCAAAATGCACTACTCTTTCTTCTATGTGCCTCCACCTTCTCAACGGCCGGTCTGCAATGGCGTACCAACCGGCTGAAGGGGGCTTGCCCCAGGCTAGACTGATAACAGTCGTTGCTTTGATTGGCAACGTAAACGGTTTGAAACGAGTGTGTAATATATGGGGTATTGTTGCTACTAAATACTGAACGTGAGTTAAACCAAGTAACCAGGTCGTTATCAGGCAGCCATATGTATTGTAAAATGAAGGTGGTTTATGTATAAGGTGACTAGCCTACGTGTTGTTTCACAAACAAAACCTGAACAGAACAAATAAAGCGTTGATGACAACACAATGAGGAAACGTAGTTAACCCAAGAGTTATGTTTATGCTTCCATTGTTCTCACGTTTATCATAAATGCAGTGTACTACAGGCGCTGATAACGATAAAGTTCACGAGAGTCCGTCCGTGTGTGCTTGCATACAGCTAGTAATTTAATTCTCTCCATCCGTCTAGTCTTCAGTCGCGTATTTGTACCTAACTCCCCTGCAATATTTCTTCTCTGTATTATGAATATTTCTTTAAATTATAAATACTTCGGGAAGTAAAATTTTATTGAAATATACTATTGTGTTCTCACCTGACGGAATGGTTTCACAGAATCCATTATTGTGTTCTCACCTGACGGAATGGTTTCACAGAATCATTCTGTATCTTCAGATGTTTTTTTATGAATTCAGTGGTTTTCAATTCATATAGGCCTAATAACCTCTGAAGATTATTGGGCAATATATTGATTATAATATTAAGATTCTATAATAATATATAGAATAATTCTGTGAAACGTGCGTCAGGTGAAAACACAATAATATAATTCAATAAAATTTTACTTGCTGAAGTATTTACAATTTGAAGAAATATTCACACACACACACACACACAATATTTAAATTTAATATTTATAGCAAATTTACCTCAAGATGGTTTTCTTTATTTGGAACATTTTTTGGGACATCCAGTGTTCCCATCCTCAGCCTTCTTAATTTTGTATCTTGTGGGGTACTTGTGTGTTGGTTGGTTGTTTTTATGGATTCTTGTTGGTATTTGGTACTTTAAATTGGTATTATTGTGTGTAATTGTGATGTATATATTAGTATTTTGTGTATTTTCAATGTTGAGTGCTTTACTCAAACATGAGAGCACGGGAGCTCTCGAAACATGTTCCAAATAAGGAAAAATAACATCTTGAGGTAATATAAATATAAATTTTAAATACTTTATATATATCAAGAAACGAACTGTAGCAGAAAGTGATTGAATATATATATATATATATATATATATTATATATATATCAAGAAACGAACTGTAGCAGAAAGTGATTGAATATATATATATTATATCTTTAAATAAATACACTGCAAGTAGGTTTATTTTCATCTGACGCACGTTTCACAGAAATTCTTCTGTATCTTCAGAGGTTTGTTTGAATTGCAATTGAATCTTTCGTTTACAATGACAATTCAAACAAACCTCTGAAGATACAGAATAATTTCTGTGGTACGCGCGACAAGTGAAAATAAACCTACTTGCAGTGTATTTATTTAAAGATATTACATGCGCGACGTACAGGAAATTCAATGAGTTACTTACAAAGGAATAATATATACATTCAAGGTAACCCTTGAGTGTTTCTTGCAGTATTTTATATTGGAATGTTACAAGTATTTCAAAAATTCACACAAATACATTACCCATGTACTCAACGCAACTATGAAGTGTATTACACCGGCCAGGTAGCAGGATTTTTATTTTATTCTCGTTGCGTCAAGCATACGTAGTTGCACAATAATTTTCAAAGAGGAGTGAGATGTTGTTGACATGAAATTATTAATTAAAACCGTTTCAAAATAATCATTATATGATTTAATGCAAATATTAAAATTTCGAAAAAATAAATAAAAATATTCTCTTTTATAAGTTTACAAAAATACAATATAACCTTCTATGCTGTTCATGACATATAAAAAAGTAAACAACCATATAATCTTACTAGCTAAACAGACATGTTAAACAAATTATGTAGATACCTTTTATTTCAGTGTGTCTGACTTTGACTCACATTCTAAATAATAATAGCAACTCATTTATAAACAAAAATAATATTAAAACTCAAGAATAAAACTAACTGTTGCTATAAACAAAATAAAAATTACAACATTTACTTCTAACCTATTATTTATTTCTATTGACACGCCCAAATTTTAATATACAACAAAAATTTAGTATTTTTTTTTAAGTTTCTTGTTAAATTGAATTCTTTTCTTTAACTACCCCTTAAATTTATGTACAGTAATTATATTTAAAACTTTGAAAGTCTTTACTGTTCATATATAAGTTTTTTTTTGGAGAGTTCTTTTCACAAACAAAAATATAATTGTTTATTCATCACCTGCGTACTGCCGACGTTACCGTTGTGTGTGTGTGTGTGTGTGTGTGTGTGTGTGTGTGTGTGCGTGCGTGTTGTGTGTCCTAAATCCTGAGAATTTGATGATGATGATGATGATGATTATGCTGATGATGTGTTCTCTGTCTCTACGGGTTGTTGTTTGTGATGGTCCAGAGTTCCTCCATAAGTCTTGGTGTGTGTGTTAAAGATGTCCTGATCGATCGGCAGGCGTGACGTTGTGTGAAGATATTTTGAGTCTCTGAGACCGCCCCAAAATTGCCGGTGATATTTATACTGGACGGCAATCTGACAAGTCCAGGACTGTTTTCGACCTGTTAGATATCGTCACTTCGTGCAAAGCGTCCTTTTAATTACAAATCACTTTTTGGTTCATTTTCGCGATTTCGTAAACATCCTCGTACCACGAACGATATCATCGTTTGCGTAATTTTTTCCTGGTCACTTACATATAACACACTTATTAATTACTATTTAATTACACTATTAATTAACATTAAATTACCTGGCGTCTTTATTATTGCAAATTTCTGCAATACTTTTACATCACTTACATACTTTTTAACATTCGTTAAAAATTCCTTAATGTAATGGCGTTTTTATAATTCGGGTAAGTCTTTGTTCACAGGTTTAAAAGGTAATAATTAGTTTATTTTTATCCGGTTAAAACCTGATTACAGAGAATTCGTACGCATCACCCCATTGTAGATTCTTGCCTGTCGTAGCTTGCGTTCACACACACAAACACACAAGCGCTGTATTCACTCGCGAGGGCAGCTGTACGCTTTCTGACACTTCTTATCCTGCATAATATTGTTAAAAACTGTTAATCATATATTTTTCTATGCTAAATATTTACAAACATACCGCCCTGGGCAAGTATGCAAATATATGTATTGTTGGAATATAATATATATGTTATCAAATAACAATACTTCTGCAAGTATATTTGTTGTATTATGATCGTTGTATTTTTACCTATAATAGAATGACAAGCAGAATTATCACTGTTGCACACCACTATATAAAAATTATTCCGATTAGCGCTTTCAAGCTTCACACCTCATCGTCAGATCGGAAATGAACAAATAACCTGAAAACAAACCCTTCACCCCCACCCCACCCCACCATGCTCACACACAACAAGCTATAATTCAAATGTCCCTTCCCCACCCTCTGAGCCCTGTCCCTCCAACTGGACACTTACATATTTTTCTAGCAAATTCCTTGTGTTTCAGTGCGTGCGTGCGTGTGTGTGTGTGTGTGTGTGTGTGTGTGTGTGTGTGTGTGCATTCCTTTTAAACCTAACCGATCTGTTCATTTCCGATCTGACGATGAGCTGTAAAGCTTGAAAGCGCTAATCGGAATAATTTTTTATATAGTGGTGTGCAACAGTGATAATTCTGCTTGTAATTTTAACCACTAACACAACTTTCTTCATTAAACTTCTATAATAGAATGATAATAATATAGCAGATATACTTGCAGAAGTATTTAATATTTGAAAACATACATATTACACGTTGTGCCGGGGTTTGAATTACCCGGCGTGATTTAAACGTGGAAGGCCGCTAGAGCGCGTAGCGGTTGGGTGGCACAGCTAACTTGATTAGTAAGACCGTGTCTGCGCCACGGCGATGCGATCTAGTGAGCCAGTCAACCTTGTCAGCTGATTGCGGTACGCAGCTGATAGAAAACAGTCTGCCAAAGGTTATGTTCAGCAATCCGCAACAGGTTGAGTTTATGTACCATGGTGGGTTCGCAAAATGCGTGGTTCTTTCTCATTTCGTCTCCAACCTTCCAACAGGGTGTTGCTGGTCTGACGGCCCAGGGGAAGTACCTAGTTGATATGTACCTAGTTGACATCTTAATATGACGTCGTAGTCAATTAAAGCGTTTCAGGTGAGCTCAATTATTTTGTTCGATGTTAATTTAATGATGGGTATGTGTGTTATATTTGTGTATGTGTGTGTGATCCTTTTCTATTGTAAATTAAATTACACGTTACTTCCGGTCTGGGAGCACCTGGCGACTTTGGATTGATAAATTTAAAAGTAAATGTTACAAAAATAGTAAACGTGATGTTCAAACAGTATGTGGAATTTTCAAGTTCTTTATTACACAGAACAGTATAATGTATTGGTAATAACAGAGTAGTAGTGTTGGTGCTATTCAATGAGAAATTATGTTTCATCATGTTGGCCATATGTATTCTAGTAAATTCAGCTAATACGTGTAGTTCATTGGATCTCTTAAAATGTATTTTCCAGTTACTAGTCATTTTGAATCTTTTTGCTATTGCTTTTGTCGCCCCTATAAATAAAAGTTTGATATGTCAAGACAACCAAATCTTGGTGAGTAGGGTAAAACGGGTATATATTTCTCAAAACAAAGGTAAACTTATATTTAAGGTAATGTAATAAAACAAATTTCCAGATTATGATGTGTATTAGTATAATAAGAGCAACTAGAGTGTTGATAAAATTTGTGACAGTGTGTGTGTGGTGTCTGTGTTCCGAGGCGAGAGAGTGAAGGGGTAGTTGTATTCTCTGACGGCTAATCTGCAAAATGTTATAGGGTCCCCGTACAGCCGGGAGAGAGGGATGTGCGAAGATGGTGACACCTACATCAGTCACCATCTGCAGAGCAGTGTAGCACGAATCTCCCCGAAGCCGTCAGCCTCAGAAATACTACTCCTACAAACATCAATGACATCTGCCCGGAATGACACTAGCCGGAACTTCTGCACCCTTCAAGCACCACCACAACACTAATCGCAGACTGGTCTACAGGGTATCATTTCAGTTCTTCAAAAGTACAGGTGGGAGCATTCCAATTACTAAACCAGTCAACAACAACTCCACCCGGTTTTAGATCAAGTGTAACTGACATTTTATATCAATATAAAGACATGCTCTTAAGGGTAACAGAAGCCCAGCTTTTTTTTTTTTTAAATATAACATTGTAACCAAACTTTTGATATAATTTAAATGGATATTGTAATGTAAATCAAACTAGAATTCAATCGTTTGAAGGCTGTAACTAAAATAGCACTAATAAAAAAAAAATTGTTACTGGTTACAAGAGTATTTTATTGCAAGTCCTGCCACTCTGGGCTCCAGCACACTTTCGCTTCCGCTACGCCAAGTGGTCTGGTTTTTAAATTTTACGTGACGGCCTAAGTGGCCGCCACAACATGGTTTGGAATTATATTTGTAATAGTTTCCTGTTTAGTTACTGTTTGTTGGATAAAATAAACCAACTAATGCTGAGTTTGTTCTGTCATGTTGCAGCCCTACTGGGAATCGTAGCTGCGGGACTGTTTGCTCTGCAAACGGACGATAGAGCCAACGACTTCGTTGTCAAAAGAGGAGAATCTTTTTACATTCAGGTAAACAAACGCTGTACAGTGCCTACATGATTACATAGTACGGTACATACTGTACGTTACAGAGTGGGCCCCGTAATTGTGGGACAAAAAACGTTTTGTAGGTAGCAAACAAGGTTTTGTGAGATTTTGTCATTACGGTCGGCCATTTGTGTCGATTTTCTTCATCACCACCTATATACGGGCAAAAGTATTAATAGGCTACTTACTAGACTTCTATAGAAATAATTATACCTAATTTTCTATATACGTAACTCAAAGTTTCTTGCAGCAATTATATAATATCGTGATATTGTTCAATGTAGTTTCTTCTGCAAGTAGAGTATTGGGTTTGTGTCGTTTCAATATCGGACGCACGTTTCACTGAAAAAATCAGTAAATGATGAAGTAAATATTATTAAACATATAGCTGTCAATAATGGATATAAAAGTGATATAATAGATAACTTAATACGCAAACGTAGGAATAAAATGGAAAGAAAATTAAAATTAGATGGTAAAAAGAACCATTATATTTCAGTTGAATATACTAATGTGATTCCTAATATAATAAAAAATGAATTAAGAAAATTAGACATCATTGTGTCCTTCAAAACTACCAATAACATATTGAACATATTAAAACCTCGAACACAAAAAACAACCGAAAACAGTTCTGGCATATATAGAATCCAGTGTAGTGAATGTGATAAATTCTACATAGGACAAACGGGCAGGAAATTTAAAGACAGATGTAAAGAACATTTGCCAAAAAAGAACATCAAGTCAATCAAATCCAACTTTGCTTTACATCTGGTAAACAACAATCACAGTTATAGTGGTTTCACAGATAACTTTACGCCCATACATATATGCAGTAAGAGCCGATACATGGATGCCATGGAAGAATATGAAATATATAAAGCGTTTTTATTTCAACCAAACCTACTGCTTAATGATCAATTAACATTTAAATCTCACTGTTTATATGATACTGTATTGAAGAGTGATAACGCTTGTGTACACCAGCCGAATATATAGGTTGATTACGCGGTCAGTTATAGTACGGCAGTGCGCACTGTTACGTGGACTGAGTTCTATCATACTCATTGTGTTATGTGTTTATGTGTTGATATGTTTTAATTATTATATTCTTGACACGTTCGTTATGAACTAGAAGAAAAAACGATTTTACCTGATGATGGGAACGTGTTCCCGAAACATGTCGTAAGACATCAAAGACGTAGTCGCAGCACGGATAAAGAAAAAGGTATTTATTAATTTCAATTTCTCTGCGACTGGAGACCAAATATAATGAGTCTATCAAACGGCCTACTATCCTTCGATTTCGTGCCACATTTTCATTCTGTTGTACTGCTTAAATTCTAGGTGTTTTGGACACACAATGTTCAATTTTGTTACGTCCTAGCACGTGAAACATCTCAGAATGTTTTATATGAGTTGTGCTACCAGCATGTTTAGCGGCTTTAGCTTCAAAATTTTTTATAGTGCCTACTTCAACTTCGCTCCCATGGTTCCTCTTCATTAAATATCAAACAATAATAGCAGTGCAGAGTTTTGTTTTGGTTACAACCAGAGAGGAACCAGTTTTGCTTACAACCTATACAAAACGTTCTGAAATTTTCTGACAACTTTTCCGTCTTTCTGCGGCAAATCTAAAAACGCCCGAGATATTTTTAACTTTAGCAATACCTTTCACTCTAAATGTAACGTACTGATTTCATATTTTAACAAAAATTCTAGTGAATCAAAGTTGTCAGACTTTATAACAAATACTTCTGCGGTTTTGTACTTATCATATATTGATGTAACCCGACACCAATATGGTATAAGGGTATTTTGATAATAAATAAATAACTTCTGCGGTAGATCTAGTACTAACTGTATTCATTTTGCTCATGTAAACCAAGTAAACAGTATGTTTAAAGCACTCAAAAGGATGACACTTAAAACAATGTATTATTAAGTAATTAGTACGTAAATGGTTACACACTTCTTAGTCTATAACACTATTTTCCAAATTAAAAATAATTTGTAAACTCAACAAAAACAAATATACGCGAGCACAATGAAACAAACACAGATGGCCAGGCGAGAATTCTGTGCTCTTTAGAGTGGAGGAAACGTGTCTTCTGATGAAACGTGTCTTCTGATGTCCAGTTACACGGGACGCATTTTTATGGTGTGCGTGGAGGTCCACTCCTGTTGTCGGCGACTGAAGACCTCCTCACCTCCAGCCTTGTTAAAAAGACATTTCAAGTAACGTCTACCCTGACACTCAACGTATAATTCCAAGGTTCCATGGCTCATACTTGCGTCATGTCGCGTGATATTTAACTACTTAAGTTAGTTTTGTATCCTCTCTTAGCAACTTACACAACTTAATTCATAAATAAAAATTAATTATTTTATGGATAAATTATTTGGGGAGACACTGTCTACCTTGTCTCCACCGATGCTTCGCCACTGTCTATAATATATATTTAACAAGAAGCAGAGCTAGATACGGTGACAAAACATCAAATAATTGGATGCTTGAGTTCCAATTAAATGGCGTATCAGCTAAAATGGTACCTCCATATCAGATGGGTGAAGACTATCTTCAACCTTCGTGAGGAAGGACTGCACTTTTGGATAAAATGTTTGTAGGTCGAACGAAGATCTGGCCAATGGGAGCTGTGATCTGATTCCTGTAATGAAATTGGACTCTCGCTGCGAGTTATCGGCCGAGGATGAATGATGTCTCGTAGTGTTATCAAGGTCTTTCCTGTCAATACTATACTAGTCATTTTTCTTTTTTAAAATCGAGTCTTTCTTTCTTTCCATTTGTCTTCTGATTTCCTGGACGATGATTCTGTTCACCCGTATAATTATAAATTTCTCAGCAAAACATTTCTTCCTTAATACGTTTGTGTCTTCTGTTTAACACCCACCATTCTGATCCATGTCGTAATGCTATATTCCACACAGGCTAGTAAATAACTAGCTATCAGGGAGGTCAAAATATTTTCCAGGAGGGGCAAACAATTTTCCAGAAGAGAAAAATATTTATATCGTATATTTTTCATACATACACACATGCTTGTAATTCTTATATCATAATAGAAATAAGTACACAGATTTTATTAATTTATTAAAACATTTATTGCTTCGAAATATGCTTAAAAATAATGGCTTGTAAAAGTTAATGTTTGATCTCCATTAAGTAGTGCTCAAGTTTCAAAGTTTTAATACTATGACGTCCGTAATCAAAACATCAGAGCAGGTTTTAGTGTGTATGAGGGTACACCATGGACAAAAATTTTCAACATTTCCTATTGAGCGTTGCTCAGAGTAAAGCTGCGAATCTACAGTGTACGTTTAACAGAACAAACACGCGGAAAAGAAGGAGCGCTCCAAAGTCTATCATGGACCCTGAGCACCTTGCAGAGGGTTCATTCTCGAAAGACAAAAAATTTGTCTATGAACCGTTCCTCTGTAAACATGTGCAGTTACACTGGTCAGCGATCCACAGGAAGGGAATCGCTATCCACGCTGGACACCTTTTCAGCTTGCACGTGTTGTGTTGGTGTGGGTTTCTGCACTTTCCATTTAAAAAGCATGAAAAAGTAAAAAAATAAACATGAGTGAGGCCAGAAATAACGCGAATTGTATGTGTGTGTCCTGCCTGCCTTTTTATTGCTGTAATCACAATAATAAAACTTCGGAAATGTAAACATTACATAATTGGGATATGCTTGCCTGCCAGGAACGATATATTTTCACTCATACATGATTTAAATTAAAATAAAAATATTATAATTTTATTGCCTGGGAACAAAATTATTTTATTTTTAACATTTACCATTGTTTGAAAAAGTTTAAATGAATTTTCAAGTACTTTACTCTTGTTAAAACGTAAAATGTTGCAGGTAAACTACCCCTTCCCCTTAACCTATGTTCACCAAAATCAATAGTCCTTGAGTTCTCTACAACTCAGGTAGGTATGCAAAAATTATTTGATTCTGTTTCAATTTGCGGCAGTTATCGTTTGCCATAGGAAACATTCTACACACAGACACACACACGCACACACACTTTTCGAAAATATCGGTATGGAGAACCATACATGACTTCCATGTTCCGAGATTTATATTTAAAATCATTTTAGAAATGAAATATTTCCATAGAAACTACTTCTTTCTACTTAACTGCTTCAGCCTTAACCACAGTACTGTGGTCACTAACGTATAACAACTCACGTTATCGCACTCGATTTTCACTGATGATGGAAGTCGATGGCACTGCCGAAACATCTGGTTTTGCAGAAAACATTGGTCTACGGCCAAACAGGCCGGGAAGGAATTTTAACAACAAACTACTTCTTTGTTGCCGATAACGTAGTACATACAAAATTATCCCCTCCCCCTTCAACTATAATTTTCATTTATAGAAAATTACCCCCACCCCTTTCAACTAGCCTCTTCATTTATAGATATTTCATCTACGTTTCTACAGTGGATTATTAAGATCTTCTTATCAGGATACTTTATTTTTTAAAATGAAGTACTTTACTCTTGTTACAACAAAAAATGTTTCTGGTAAACTACCCTTTTCCCGTAACCGATCTTCACCAAAGTCAATAGGCCTTGAGTACTTAACAATTCAGGAACGTATGCAAAAAATTATTTTATTCTCTTTGAATTTACGGCAGTTATCGTTCGTCATAGAAAACATTACCCTTGTTAAAACATAAAATGTTGCAGGTAAACTACCCCTTTCCCTTAACCGATCTTCACCAAAATCAACAGAACTTGAGTACTTAACAATTCAGGAACGTATGCAGAATATTATTTGACTCTCTTTGAATATGCGGCAGGTATCATTCGTCATAAGAAAAATTACCCTTGTTAAAACATAAAACGTTGCAGGTAAACTACCCCTTTCCCTTAACCGATCTTCACCAAAAACAACAGGTCTTGAGTACTCTACAATTCAGGGCTGTAAGCAAAAAATTAGTTGATTCTGTTTGAATTTGGGGCTCTTATCGTTTGCCATAGAAAAAAACCTCAGACACACACACACAGACACTTTTCGAAAAATGACTTTTTTTCATGTTTTGAGGGTAGTACAATCAGAATCTCCAATTATCTCGAACACGATTTTTTCGCCTTCACCATACTTCCATTTCCTTGTGGAACATGGAAGTAAAATCGGTATGGAGAACCATACATGACTTCCATGTTCTCAGATTATATATAAAATCATTTGGTACTGCCTTTATGCATACCCGCAGTTATTTCGATAATGCGATTTTTGGGCTTCGATATGTAGTGTCTATCGCACATAATTTTATGTAGTGAAAGAATTATACAAATTTTAATTTTGTATGTTGCAAAATGATTGGCTGGTGATTGCAATTGATTTCGTTTGTCATTTTTTAATGGAAATGAATGTAGTTGTAATTTGTCACCGGGTCGTGGCTGTGACACCAAAAATTGATTATGTTAGGTTAACATGAAAACTGAAATTATACATGGAAACCAATACGTGTGTAATATAAAACTATTTTTTTTCTAAAACCACGAAAAACCCTACTCGAAGTAAGGCGGGAGTCGCCCAAGGATCAACCTCGCCTATTATTATAGGCCTACATGTCACTTTTTTGTGGCAGAACTCGGTTTTTTTTGTAAAATTCGTTTTCCGACAAGTACTCGTTTTGTGACTAACAAAAAACAAACATCCATTATGTACAATTTGTAGAGCATATGTTGTCATTCCTTAATACAGTGCTTTTTGTTTTTTCATTAACCATAAATATTTGTATTTTCATTTTGTATTTGCTGTTGTTTTTTCCAGTTTGTAAACTTAAAAACGTTAGGTTCTTTATTTTAAGTGTTACTCTGTTATAGGCCTACGCATTGTATTACACGTTTAATGTTGTTTTCTCAACCACAGCTTTTATTTATTTTAGCAGTAAACTAAAAACCCAAAACCATAATTACCTAACTACCAAATGAAAACAACACGTATTTTTGCTTTACATTAAGAAATAAGGCAATTTACAATTAGTACACTTGTTCTTTTCCACACCGTAGTATATCGATACAATCGCATATTAAAAACATTGAAATGTATTGCGGGTACTCATACAGTTCCAATCATTTACTTGAATTCGGTTCGATAATTCATAAAAAAATTTAGAATTTTGTCAAAGTGAAATAAAATGTTTCCATAGAAACGACTTCTTTGTTGTCAATAACGTAGTACACATACATATAAAACTTATAAAAAAGTATCTCCTCCCTCATCAGCTACCATTTTAATTTATAGAAAATTACCCCTTCCCCTTCAACTACCATTTTCATTTATAGATATTTCATCTACCTTTCTACAGTGGATTATTATGACCTTCTTTTAATGATACTTTATTTATAAAAATTAAGCACTTTACTCTTGTTAAAACGAAAAGGTTGCAGGTAAACTACCCCTTCCTCTTAACCGATCTTCACCAAAATCAATACGCCCCGAGTCCTTTACAATTCAGCACTGCATGCAAAACATTATTTGATTCTGTTTGAATTTGCGACTGTTATCGTTTGCCATAGAAAAATTCTACACACAGACACTTTTCGAAAAATGACTTTTTTTCATGTTTTGAGGTTAGTACAATCAGAATCTGCCAGTATCTCGAACACGATTTTTTTCGCCATGACCATACTTCCATTTCCTTATGGAACATGGAAGTAAAAATTGGTATGGAGAACCGTACATGACTTCCATGTTGTTTGATTTATGTTTAAAATAATTTACTTGAATTCGGTTCGGTAATTTCTAAAAAAATATCGCCCACCCTCAAATTAATTTCACTATTTATAGATATTTTTGTTATTATGGGGCAGTCTTTTAATATAATGTTATTTTCAGTCACTTTATCTATAAAAATAGGTAGGCTTACTTTATTGTTATAAAGAAACCAAACTACGCATATAATCATCCCTCCTCCGAAGCGCTCCGAAGTAACTCATGGACCCGGAGCATCTTGCAGAGGGTTCATTCCCTAAAGACGAAAAGCCTGTCTATGAACCGTTCCTCTATAAACACGTGCAGTTACACTGCCCAGCGATCCACAGGAAGCAAATCGCTATCCACGCTGTACACTTTTTCGACTTGCACGCGTTGTGTTGGTGTGGGTTTCGGCACTCTCCATTTAAAAAACGTGCAAATGTAAGAAAATAAACATGAGTGAGGCCAGAAATAACGAGAAGTGTGTGTGTGTGTGTGTGTGTGTGTCTTAATACTGTGTGGGTAATCATAATAATAAAATGGAAACGTAAACATTACATAATTGAGATATGCTTGCCTGGCACGAACGATATATTTTCTCTCATACATGATTTAAATTAAAATGAAAAAATATAGAATTTTGTTAAAGTTAAATGAAATGTTTCCATAGAAACTACTTCTTTGTTGTCAATAACGTAGTACACATATAAAACTTATACAAATTTACCTCCTCCATCATCAACTACCATTTTAATTTATAAAAAAAATTACTCCCTCGCCCCTTCAACTACCTTTTTCATTTATAGATATTTCATCTACCTTTCTGCAATGGATTACTATGACCTTTTTTCAGGATACTTTATTTATCAAAATTAAGCACTTTACTCTTGTTAAAACGTAAAACGTTGCAGGTAAACTACCCTTTTCCTGTAACCAATCTTCACCAAAAGCAACAGGCCTTGAGTCTACTACAATTCATGGCCGTATGCAAAAAATAATTTAATTCTGTTTGAATTTGCGGCTGTTATCGTTTGCCATAGAACAAATTCTACACACAGACACTTCTCGAAAAATGACTTTTTTCATGTTGATGGTAGTACAATCAGAATCTGCCGTTATCTCGAACACGATTTTTTTCGGCATGACCATACTTCCATTTCCTTATGAAACATGGAAGTAAAAATGAATTTAATCCTTTTCAAACAATGGTAATTGTTAAAAATAAAATAATTTAGTTGCCAGGCAATAAAATTACATTTTTTTGTATTTTAATTAAAATCATCTATGCCTGAATATCCGCAACCACGGCCCAGTAGGCAACAAACTAATTTTTGGCCACATAATTATATACATATGTAATTAATGGGTGATTTTCTGCGTAGTTCAGTTTTGTTAACAAGTATAAAGTACCTAATTTTTTTAGATAAAGTGTCTCGAAAATAACATTATATTAAACGACTACCCCATAATAACAAAAATATCTATAAATAATGAAAATAATTTGAGGGTGGGGGATATTTTGTTCGAAATTATCGAACTGAATTCAAGTAAATGATTTTAAATATAAATCTTAGAACGTGGAAATCATGTATTGTTCTCCATACCTTTTATTTTTTATTTGTAGTGAAATAGTATACTTATTTATTTGTAGTGATACAAAAATGTATCGCTTTTGAATAGCTGGGCTACAGTGTGTCTTATAATGCATGGAACGACGTTGTGAATAAGTTGCATAAGTTGAACCTTGTGAGCGGGACAATTAGGCGAACCCTTAAGTCAGCAAGTAATGGAACACGTCTAAAATTCTACTAGGTAATGGATCTTCCCACACTTCTTTATGGGCCTGAGAATTGGATTTTAACGGAAGGCTACACCAGTCGCATCCAAGCGGCTGAAACGAGATTTCTCAGGCATGTGGCAGGGTATCCTCTCCATGATCATAGAAGGAACACAGATATACGGCAGGAACTGAATATTCTGAGTATACTCGACAGGATCGCCCAATATCGGTTGAATTGGTGGGAACATCTTTGCCGAATGGATCCCCGAACAACTCTGGAACTATAAGCCGAGGCGACGGAGAGGTGTGGGACGTCCGAGGAAGCGCTGGAATGACCAGCTGTAATCTTTGCCAATTTGAGACCGGAACAAACCAGCCTTGGTTTAATACGTGAAGATGATGATGACGATGATGACTCACTTTTTTCTTCTGGGACCAGTATCTGGAAGGTCACTCCGCCGAGTTGGGTTCACATGAGAGGTTTACAGCCTTATATTTCTTATGAGCATGGTTTGCGTTATAGCCTATGCAGTATAAAGCATGACTGCTGAATGATGGACCGATGTTTTATGTGTTTCTTGTTGACTCAACCCAACTTTACGACACTCGTCTTTCCTATGATAAATTACCGTATATGGTGAAACTTTATAGCCAACACCGCTGCACATTGCGCATACAGTCTAAATACAGAATACAGAATATTCCATTGCACTTGTACAGAAAAGCGGTATAATCCAGAATAAAGATAATATCAAACAAAAAAGTGTTTGTTTCGTGTTACTGGTTTTATTGGATTAGTGAAAGGATCACGACTAACTACATTGGAACTCCGTGTTCTTCTTCTTCTTCTTCTTCTTCTTCTTCTTCTTCTTCTTCTTCTTCTTCTTCTTCTTCTTCTTCTTCTCCTCCTCCTCCTCCTCCTCCTCCTCCTCCTCCTCCTCCTCCTCCTCCTCCTCCTCCTCCACCACCACCACCACCACCACCACCACCACCACCACCACCACCACCACCACCACCACCACCACCACCACCCCTCCTCCTCCCAACCTTTGTTTATTTTTTAAATTTGCTTTTATTATTGCTTTTTTATTTTGATCGTTTTTTTACATTTGCTTCACTGTAAAATAACCTATTTTTTTATACATCGCGAATTGGCAGGAAACTCAAAAATTGACGAAACTGTAGTAGCTAAGCGTTTAGACAGCAACTGTTTTTAGTAGCTTTATCAAAATTTAGACAGAGTCGATACGAAAACACATTTGGACAGAGTCACCAAGCGAACGAAGTAAGGTTTAATATAAAAACACACACACTTGCGAAGATACTTTTCCTAAAACACTTATAATACACTTTTCTTAGTTGAAGGGGGGGGGGGACTCGCGAGATAGTTAAAAAAAATCCCGGTAAGTGAATAAATACCTAAGTTGCATATTATTTTTTTATGTATTAGGTTATGTATTATTTTTTGCATATTATTTAGTTGCGTATGTTTTAAGATTGATTGGTATAATGACTGCTCTCTGGATCATTAAAATAATCCATCTCTACCCCCTGTATCACTCTAAACATTATTTGTCTGCTTCTTTGTCTCCCTTCATGCATTAGATCTGCGCCCAACAACTCACCATCGCCAGAGACAAATCAGCCAACTAGTAACCACGTGCGCACGGTAGAGAGGGAGTTCGAGTGTTCTAGTGCGCGCTGGAGCACTGTAAAAGTGAGCCTTTGTTATTATGCCAGACAAGACCACTGTATTATATCCCGCCCAACAATAAGGGTTTGCAGGCGAGTCGTGACGTAACCGTGACTCGATCCCGCTACCGCAGCACAGCCCTTACGATTGTGAGTAGAAACTAGCGTGGCGACCCTCGCTACTTAATCATCATCATCATCATCATCATCATCATCATCATCATCATCATCATCATCATCATCATCATCATCATCATCATCTTTACAACACGGTATAGGCAAGGTGCTACCTGTTCAGCCTGAAGAGATCTCCAGCCATCTCTTACTGGGTCTACGCACACACCTGTGTCCTTTGTGTTTCCAGACTTGTTTGACCAGTCTGATATCACCGTCCGGCTGCGTTCTTTGTAAGTTGTGAGTAAATTTAATTAATTTCCCAATTATAGGGTAATATCGTACCTAGCCTATACATGGGTAAGACGTGTGGAGGGGGTGCCCACTTACGGTCCATGACACCCGATAATTTTTATTCAGAGTTGTCTTCCCTTAGTCTTTGGTGGCCCAACATCCAATATGGCAAGGCAGCAGTAAACAAAATCTATAACAATAGGACGCAACGTTACAGCTGACTAAATCCAACTGGATTCCCGCCTGTAATACTCCAAAAATAAGCTGGTCCAGGATCATTTTCCTTACGCCGTAATTTGGTGCTGAATGGCTACTGCTGCCCTCCACCAGGAATATTTATCGACCTTCCGGGCTAGATCCGTACTGTTCTGTATCAACAGGCTCACCTCTTGTACGATGTGGCACTTCATCACGCAGTACCGTCTTGGGTGGAGAGAGGCTAAGGCTGCTTTGGCAGCGAACATCACTTCATCCAACCCGGGGAACTTGTAAGGTTCGGTGCCCAGTCAACCCGGTATAAAGCTCATAATTGGCAGCTTATAATTACTTTATCCGCAGATTGTTGGCAGTACCTCTCAGTGATGATGATTACCGTGAGGAGGTGAATACCATTAAACATATATTTTAGCTAATGGTTACCATAACACGTTGATTGATAATCTCATCAAGAAACATAAAATTCGAAAATCCAAGCCCCCAATAAATAAGGATACAAAAATAACATTTATTTCTACCGCATACACAAATATAATGCCAAAGATTCTAACCTCCACATTTAATAAATTGAATATTACTGCTACCTTCAAAACAAACAATAGTCTATTAAAAATACTACGTCATAGAAAACCCATACCTTTAGAAAAGAAATCCGGCATATATAAATTATCATGTAACGACTGCAACAGTTTTTACATTGGTCAAACGGGGAGAGGTTTCCTCAAACGATTTAAAGAACACACACCAAAACGTCACCTAAATAATCTCACTTTGTTAAATAATATCAAGTCCAACTTTGCCCGCCACTTAATTTTACACAATCATAATTATACTGATTTTAAATCAAATTTAATACCCCTACATGTGTGCAACAAAGGCCGTTACATGGACGCAATAGAGGAGTTCGAAATATACAAAGCATATAATAACATAAACAGCCGAGACTTCATATTGAATGACCACTTAAATTTTAAATCCAACCCGCTATACGATACAGCTTTGAACCTGCTTAGGCGTAATCACTCAGATAATAGTTCAGTGTCCGATCGGCTTCGTCGTGGTGCGCACCATTTAGGAAGCAAGTGAATTACATAGTGGACAATTATGTGTAACATGTGTTTTTAACGTTTAACGACCTCAATAGAGCGATTTTATCTGATGATGGAACAGATGTTCCGAAACGCGTCATTTTCATCGACGTAACGAAGTCACATGACGGATATAAGGTGATTTATTTATAATAATTTACCGGTATAAAGGTAGTGCCTCTCTAAATTCCCTTGACCATGGCCGGCTGTACTAGAAAGCCGGAACATTAAACGTGGCAACGTTGCGTCTGAGGCCTATAAGCACAGTGTAACAAAATAACTAAAATGAACATGTTATATTTTGATTTAATTTAATAGCATTACTAAAATCATGAGTAGGCCTATTTATAGCTAAGTATAAATTATAGGTCTGAGCGCACTTAGTACTATACGTTTAAGTTGAAGAAATTAGTGATTTATTATTAGGCCTAGTGAATTAATTTTTTTTCTGATTATTGAATACGTGTCTTATGGATGAGTTAATTATTATATTTCTTAAATAATGTAACAGTATTTTACATAATAAACTTTCGATTTGCAAAAAGTGAAGACTTATAAACTGCTGTTAACGGGAAATTAAAAATGACGCGATTAGACTGATGAAATACATAAATTAAGAGATCGTCTAGTCGACCTCAAAATATCAGCTGGTTAGAGTGTTGCCATGGTTAATGTTCCGGCCTTCTACTAGAGCCGGCCATGGCAGCGACGCCCCTCGCTACTGTAAATATTTATATTCTTGTTGTTGCTGTTACAGGTGTGCCTGATCATATTAAACTTCCTGTTGTTCATCGGGGCACTGTATGACGTGTTGTTCTCGAGGAGACTCGGCGGTGACCCGACCATGTCTACCAGAGATCCGTCCGGCGAAGGTGCGACCACGTACAACAATCCCGGTTACAGAGACAAAACGTCGTCACATCCTCGTAAGTTGCCGACAGAAACACCGTAACTTTAGTTATAACATTTGTTACTTTGTGTTTCATTTATATATGTAACTCTGTGAGATTATGTTTGGAGATTCAGATTATCACTGATCGGACTATCAGTGCAGTCGCGTAACTATGGGAGGGGATAATGGGATCAATCCTCCTCAGAGCTATTAAGAATTTCAGCAGGGCGTCATGGGATCAGCCCCCCCCAGTGCTATTAAAAATTTCAACAAAATTCCATAATCACTTAACCTATATCTAAGTGAGTTGCGTGTGTCAAAATAAGGCTTATTAATAATTGTTGTAGAAATAAAATTGTAGAATTACGATATTTATAAATTAATAAATAAAATTTTTCTTAATTATGACCAGGGTCGGATTAGAAGCGCTATGCTACCATCAGACTGGTGCCCCCCTCCGATTCTAAATTCAACCTTTTATCCATTATTTATACTGATAAATGGCATACCGTACACAATTTTGAGACTTAAAAATTATTTTATTAAAATCTCAAGTTACAACAAATATTTAGCTAAATAATGATTACAATCAGCATATTAGTAATTAAGCTTAGAAAGTACTAATCCAACCATTTTTTTCTTGATTTTGCCTTAACGGAGTTTTGTATAATTTCTTCAAAATCGAGCTATTCGAGTATCTCGCTTTCAATATTCAACCTTGCTAACGAAGATAATCTCTCATCTCCCATAATATTAAACTCAACATATATTTAATGGTTTTAATGCAGAAAATGATCTTTTAGATTCCCAGTTAGCTACTGGAATCGTAAAAAGCAGGCGATAAGCAATGTATAAATTCGGAAATACATCAATCAATTTACAATCAATAATCCAGTTTAACACTTTAAGCGGACAAACTGTAGTATCATGGAATCCATCATCTTCATTCAAACGATTTGAGAAAAACCTCTTTCTTGCAATTTTACACATAGCACAAATTGCTAAATTCTATTTGAAGATCGTCGAAAAGTGTGCACACATCTTCTTATGACTTTGGATTGAGGCATTTGCTTTTTTTAACATTTATTATATTCAAAAGGTTTTTGTGATTTAGGGCTGGATGGTGCCCTCTCTGACAGCTGAAGTCCTGGTGCCCGGTGCTGAAGCATACCCTAGTCTTATGGATAATCCGCCACTGATTATTACAATCATTTAACATTTGCTAAAATAACGTACATTTTTTGGAAGCTTAAACAAAAAATAATTCCGCATGCACGCGGCAGAAAATGAAGACAGAGCCTAGTAGACTACCTTTTTTCACCCAGACACACTTTCCATTACAGGATTGTATGTGCCTTGAACAATCGCTATGATTTGAACAATCGTATTTACACATGTAAACTAGCAATTTCTTCACTTTAACTCCCAAAAAAATGAGAAGTTTCATTGCTGGATTTTTATATTAAAAATAATGTACTTTAGCCGAAACTATAAGTCGCTTAAAACATCCTTAGGGACAACACCCTTAAATTAAGTTGCAATTGTTTTTTCCAAATACTCTATCTTAAAAAAAAAATGTTTTCACAAGATTTATTGAAAACACAAATTTAGAATAAAAGTGATTCCTAATGACATGAGATTTATTCTCTTTAATGTGACTAACAATTAATCGAGATGGAATTTTTTGATGGTATTTTTTTTTTCAACCCTTAAATTTCATGTTGGTTTACTCAAAACTGTGAGAAACAAAGAATTTATAAAGTAGGCCTACTTTTATAAAAATTATCAAACACCGGACTGTTAGGTCGGTGGTGTAAACTCTCGACATCCTCAGCATCGTTTCGTATCCCCCTCGGGCATCTTCTTCAGGTCGCAAAACCAACTTCGGTTGGCTGCTTTTACCCGAAACAAGTATCCGTTATCTGTTACACGTAGGCTTACACGGCCGGAGTCGATCACTTCCCGGGCCGTTTGGCCGTGGTCCAAAGTTTTCTTCAAAACCAGACGTTTCGGCAGTGCCATCGACTGCCATCTTCAGTGAAAATTGAGTACGCTAACGTGAGGTGGTATACGTTAGTGACCACAGTACTGTGGTTAAGGCTGGAGAAGTCCCGTTAACACCACTCCTACTTATAAATTTCCTAAGAGTCACGATACAGTAATAAATCAACCACCAGCCAATTAGAAAGATAACGTGTATTAGAGGCTCGCAAGGTACTCGATTGCCGTAACTGTTTTTGTAACATCCTGCCGCTTTTAGCAGCCTGAAAAAGATCGCCGAGAGGGGATATGAAACGTTGCGGACGATGTCGAGAAGTTACAGGAACCGACCAAGGCCTAACAGCCCGGTGTTTGATAATTTTGTAAATATTGCCACCGGCCGTGTAAGCTTAAGGCAAACGTTATTTTTATAAAATAATATGCGAAGAATCATGATTTTTCTCAGTTGTCCTGAGGAGACGGGGGCTCTAGCCTTCAAGTCTCGTCTTCCTCCTCCTTCTGTGGCACTACAGCCCAAGTCGGGCCCTGGCCTCCACCAATCTCCGCCTCCAATCTACTCTATCCATTGCAGCACTCCTCCATTTTCTTATCCCCATGTCCCTCGCGTCCTCTGAAACGCCATCTTCCCACCTCTTCCTCGGACTGCCTCTAGGTCTCGTTCCCTCTCATGTACCCAGCAGAGCCCTTTTGGGGTTCCTGCCATCCTCCGTTTTCATAACATGTCCGGCCCAACGCAATCTTTCCATTCTTATAAATTTTGAGAGAGATCATTGTTGTATCTCAGTCTCCATGAGCCATTTTCTTGTATTGGGCCTATAATGCGTCTGAGGATTTTCCTTTCAAAGGTGTCTACTATGTCGGCTGTTTTCTGTGTGATTGTCCATGCCTCACACCCGTAGCATAACACCGGTCTGGTGACAGTCCTATATATTTTCATTTTTGTTTCTCTGTTCACATCCCCAGACCTAAACGATGGCAGCAATGCGAAGTATGCCGTGTTAGCCATGGTGGTCCGTCTTTGGATCTCCGGCTCTTCTGATCCTGCCTTTGCTAGGTTCTCTCCGAGATACGTGAAATTGTCCACCACTTCAATTGTGTCCTCCTCTATCTCAATGTTGTTATGAACCTGGTCCCTTCTTGTTTGGATAACCATTTTTGTTTTATCTATATTTATGGCTAGCCCAACTTCCTTGGCTTTGTTTTCAGGTTCCATAAATATTTCTTTAGCTGCCGCGATCCGTCTTGACATGATGTTAGTGTCATCTGCATATGCGGCTATCTGTACAGTTTTATATGTTAACAGATTAGAGCTATTTATTGAGAAGCCTCTAATTAATTACATATTCCAATGCAATATTAAATAGTGTTGGGGCTAACCCATCACCTTGCTTTAGTCCTCGTGTGACATTTATGGGTTCAGTTAGTTGGCTATCCACTTTTACTTGGGCTTCAGTCTGCTGCATGGTCACTTGTGTTAATCTTACCAGCTTGTCTGGTATTCCAAACTCATGCATGTCTCGTCTTCCTCCAGGAGCGCCACTGTATCTCTGTTCTCCTGATAGTAAAATTATAACAGTGTTGGAAAGAGACTTTGGACTATTGGACTGTGATCCACTAAAGTTATTAATTTCATACGTTTCGACTTCAGGCCCAACAGCCCGGAGTTTATTTCCAACACTGTTGACGCCGGCTGTGAAAGCCTCAGGCTGCGGTTACACAAGCGTTTTTTTTCCGGCCGTGCACGTACGGTTGGGAAACGCGTTGCATTTTACACACAGGCGGCAATGAAATCGGTCACACGGGCGTGGAAAAAACGCACGGGTCGTCAACTATGCTGCGTTTTCAAGGTCTGCTGCATCGAAACGCAACCTGCTGCGTTTTTAACACGCCCGAGGGTGATCACACGGACCATTTAAAGATGCTGCTAAAATAGCATTTGTTTATTTACTTGTTACTATGGTAATTAATTTTGGTCTCCATGGTGTTGCTGACACATCTTTATAAAACAAATATGCAATGTAAACAATTTTCTTAATAAAGATTTATTTACTACTGATAACCAATGTTTTCTTTAATCTAAACACGGACGTTTCTGTGCAGTTGCGTTTTAACCTTTATAGCCAGAGCTGTAGGGATGCGCGTCCGAGACGTCCCAACGGTGCCGTGCGATTATAAACCGCCTGTGTGACTACACTTCCGTCCGTGCACGTGTGACCACTCCAAACTCCACGCTCGTGTAACCGTACGCTTAGATTCACTATATGATACTCTTGTTGCAGGTGGAGGAGTGTCGGTGACGGACGCCAGCGGGAAGCCATACACACGTTCGGGTACAAACGGCAGCTTGCAAACGTTGTCCACAACTTTGTCTTCCAACGGTTCGACAGCGGGCTCAGTGAGCAGGACCAGTCCGTTGCGGTCGAGCCTGAAGAAACCGAGGCCGCCGGGCGCGGCCAACAACGGGCTGGGCATTCAGAACCCCGGCTTCAGCGGTACCTCGCCCACGCTATCCAGAAACGGAAGTTTGCCTAAAAAAGTTAGAATACAGACCCACAGTACAGCTGTATAATACTATATACAGTCAGTATTAATTTGTTGTGAAATCAATTTAGTTTTGTTGAGTTTCAAGTGGCGAGCACACATTTGGTTGTGAATCTGATTTATATTGTGTAACAAATGTAGAGATGCTGAAACAGCAGTGCTGAAGTATGCAAGTGTTATGTGACCTTCGTGGGCCACGGGAATCTGACCATTTTAAAAATGAAATACTGTAAGTATATAAAATATATTTTATTTGCTTTCGTTTTATTTCTGGAGTGGCCTACCAGATAGTGGTCCCAGAAGAAAAAAGAATTATAGTCTTACAGCTTTAAGAAACCATTCTTCTTTAGTTAAATTATTTCCGTCGAGTGACGGTAAACAGATCACCCACTGAAGAAGTCTACCGCAGATGCAGTTGAAACGTCTGATTTTATAAGAAGAGGACCAAGAGGACCCAACAGCCTGGAAAATAATTTTACTGAAGTTTTATGTTATGTTACGTGAACGTTGTGTGTTATGATAAGCCATTCTTCGCCCAAGAAAAGTGGTTTATGAATGAGAAGGAAATTATAAAGACAAAATTATCTGCGGGGCCAATTCTGTTATGCAATATAAAATGGGATTTGGTGTGTATACGTGTTGTCTGCATTCCAGTTTTAACGCCCCGATCCATTTGTTTTGTAGAAAACCATAATCAGAATGTAACTTATTTAAAGAAATGTTACAACAAATCTTATCAGCAGTGTAAGTGGTTTGAAACTGGTACTAAAAAGTCAGATATTGACAAAGGGTGTATTGCTTTTTATTGTTGACCACGCTGATGGTTTGATGTCTGCATTGGTACCATACTAAGACATTGTTGACACTGAAATGGCAGCTTAAAATTTTAAAATGTATAGTAATATTTCTAATTGGGTTTGAAATAATAGTCTTTTTTTGTCGATACTTGTTTGTTATGTGGACGATGGTTCAAATTTAAATTAACCAGTGGCCAAACTAGACTGGAATTATATTTTGCGTAGGCCTACTAATGTTAAAAGTTACATCCTTTTACGGATGTCCTGTAGGCTCTTTGCAGCTGCTTGTGGAAGTGGGTGCTCAGCCAGTCATCCTCCAAAACTATCTACTTTGTGTGCTTATATTACCATTCCCAGCTCCAAACCTCAATACGTGAACGTTGTGTGTTATGATAAGCCATTCTTCGCCCAAGAAAAGTGGTTTATGAATGCAAAGGAAATTATAAAGACAAAATTCTCTGTGGGAATCACAGTAAGCATGCGCTTTCAATTCTGTTATGCAATATAAATTGGATTTGGTGTATACGTGTTGTCTGCATTCCAGTTTTAATGCCCCGATCAGAAAACCAAATCAGAATGTAACTTATTTAAAGAAATATTACAACAAATCTTATCAGCAGTGTAAGTGGTTTGAAACTGGTACTGAAAAGTCAGATGTTGACAAAGGGTGTTTGCTTTTTATTGTTGACCACACTGATGGTTTGATGTCTGCATTGGTACCATACTAAGACATTGTTGACTGACACTGAAATGGCAGCTTAAAATTTTAAAATGTATAGTAATATTTCTAATTGGGTTTGAAATAATAGTCTTTTTTTGTCGATACTTGTTTGTTATGGACGATGGTTCAAATTTAAATTAACCAGTGGCCAAACTAGACTGGAATTATAATTTTGTTTACTAATGTTAAAAGTTACATCCTTTTACGGATGTTCTGTGGACTCTTTGCAGCTGCTTGTGGAAGAGGGTGCTCAGCCAGTCTTATTCCAAAACTATCTACTTTGTGTGCTTATATTATCATTCCCAGCTTAAAACCTCAATAAGTTCAGTAATAAATTACAGGTAAAAAACTGCACTTCAGTAAAAACTGCAGATCAATTGAAACTACAGAGGAACCTTGATAATTCGAAGTAATTTATATAAGAATGGTTCGAGTTATCAAAGTAGTCGACAACTAATGGAAAATAAATTTTAAAGTGCAGTGATACATTAATTTAAAGATTAAACGAAAGAAGATTCAAAACACAATGCCTAAAACTGTTTATTTTATCATTGGGATAATTAGAAACATTTGTACGAGATAATTAAAATTACCTTAATTAAATTACTTTAAATGTTGGATAAACTATTATGACTCATGCTTCTAAATTTTTGGAATTAATAACCAAATACAGTTATGAAGAGAGTCAATTCAAGTGGCTGTGGAAGTCCAGCGACTTGGCCTGGGGCCCAATCAAAATACACATATTTATTGTAAATTATATTATTAAATTAAATTTTCATCCTTGGTACACTTGTAATATTAATGTTTTTATTTCCAACTTTTGTCAAAGAGTAGAACAGGAAAAGTCCAAAATTTGGAGGAGCATATTCATAACAAACAAGTAATTGTTTTCATGAAAATGTGCTAAAGTGAAGAGGCTATTCTTGTATAGTATTTATGAAGTGTGAAAAAAATGTTTATAGCTTTTAATTTTACGTGGAAAAACTTTTATCAGTTTCATGCCAAGGACACACAGTAATTCTCATAACTACAGCTAATGACCTGAAATACGGTGTACATATATGTATTTTTATATAATTTATGGTGTTATGTATATGTGTAAATAAGTAAGTAAATGGCTTAAAATATATATAATTGAATGTGAATGTTAGTATTGATATTACTGTACTTGTGTTACTGAGAGAACTATGAAATTCTTTATAAATATGTGTGATATAAAATTTTGAAAGATTTGATAAATAAAAGTTATATAAATCCGTCCATGTCATGCCTGTGCCTAGTAAAAATTTTATTTTAACTATATAATTAAATATATAAATATTTTATTTTAGCTTAAGGATAATAATGCATTGTAAATATTTAATATTATATGTATTGTAGAGAATATTGTTTTAATTAAGATGTCGAGACTCTGTGGTGTCTTTGCCTTTTCTTGGTATTTTTCATTCAGATATAATTATGATTTGTATACATATTTAAAAAGAAAGAAATATAACACCAAAGAGTGAAGAAAATGATACTTAACATGCCTTTAAAAGGTTCTTGTTTTAATAAGATTCAGTCCTTATAAAGGAATATAATAAATAAAAATTACAAAAAGATTTATATTGTTGTAAATATTGTAACTTATATATATGTATACATGAGTGGTTCTTTTAAGAAAAATCAGTCAACTTTTTGTTTTGTTTTAATGACATCCAATGTCAATATTCATGTTAATAATTCAATATAGAGTGGTTCATTACTCTGTCTTCCATTGTATTTCAATATTTATTTATTTATCATTATAAACAACTTCAATAACAACTAGTTTCAAAAAATTATATAAAAACATTTGGTCCGGTACTATAAAGTATCAGTTTTCTTTTTAAGGGTTTGTTGAATTTGTGACATCAATACAGATTGTAATACTTTATTGTAAAAAAAAAAAAACAATAATATACTTACAATAGTTTTTGCACATTTTTGTGCATGATATATTTAAATGTTGGCTAACCTGTTTTATTACTCATACTTTTCAGTATTTGGAATTTATAGCTAAATGCAGTTATGAAGGAAGTCAATTCAAGTGGCTGTGAAAGTCCAACATCTTGGCCTTAGGCCTAATCAAAAATACGTACATTTTTTGTAAATTATATTATTACTTAACAATTTACAAATACCTAGTTAATTTTGAGTGTGTGTGTAAAATTAAAACATAAGAACTTATTTTTATTGCACGTGAGTTTAAATCAAGTTAGTACATGTTTCTAGATGTTTATAACAATTGTGTTATAAGAATGAATTTTAAAATAACGTGCTGCTAAATTTTTATGATCATAACTATCTTAAACAATGCCTTGTCTTCAATTCTGATGTATTCTTGCAAAGTAAGAATGTAATATGAACGGTATATTAATTATTAAGATGTTCTGGTAAAGATATGATTATAGTGATCTCCGAGTAAGTAACAATCACATTTTGTGATACCATGATATAAAGTAAGCAGTGTGTATGTTTTAGCTTTACAGTTTGTTAATTATATAATATGTTAATGGTATCTCAATGGTTTAGTCTGAAAAGTCTATAAATTACTTCCATATAAAGTACACATGTAAAATTATTATTCGCAACAGTAATTATAAATTTACTGTAATTAAAAAAATTCAAATCCTTAATAGAAATACAAACGACTTGTATCAAGTTACCACGGTCACAATCATTTATATAAATATATATATTTGTACAGAAAATGATCTATTGTAATTGTATTTTGTATTAATGTGCTAATATGTGTTTGTGAATTCAGTGGAGTGTATGCATGAATGAATGGATGAATGAATGAATGGATGAATGAACAGGTGGAGGTAACTGAGGATGGTAAAAATTGTAATATAGTTTCAATAATGTGTGGTATGGACTTTCAAATGTAATTTATTATTGTTATTATTATTATTATACCATATTGTTGTTAGTGTCATCAAATGGCAGCAGGTTTAATACTAAAAGTATCAGTCACACTTGGTATTGTTTACTTCTGATAGGTTTATGTCAATGGCATTTGTTTATTTCACCTTGTTATAATGGCCTTCCTCATGCTTTCATACCAGGACAGTCTAGGTCTGCCTCTTTTTACTCTGCCTGGGGGCCTAAATATTTTTCTCAGTCATGTCTGTTCATCCATTCGGAGTAAGTGACCAAACCACTTTATGCCTCTTCATTCTACTCTGTTAATAATTGTGTCTTCTGCATGCATCCTTCTTCTGATCTCCTCACTGGTTATTCTCTCCCTTTTTTCGACTCTGGCACTTGTATGGAGATAGTCCATTTCAACGGCATAATTTCCGTGTAAATCAAATTGACGTAGTAAATTTCTAAATTTTTATCTGGGTTATTGTAAACAGGATATATATGAGGTGTGTACATTTGTGTCTGCTGACAAGTAATGCGAGACAAAGTATTGACACTAATATAAAGTTCCAACTGTTTTGTCTAGGTCTTTGCAACAAATAGAAGAAATGAGGTATTAGAAGCAGAATATTAAAAACAGGCTGTTTCCTCTCACAGGAAATAATCTGTCAACCAATTAAAAATTATTAATATTGTTTTATTTTTTATTGTTAAAATGTTTATTGTTTAATATTATTTGTCATGTGTCATAATTGTAGTTTTGTTGTTATGATTTTAGATTTATATAAGAATATGTTTTATCATTTTTTCATTAATTATATTTCTGTATTATTTCCTTTGGTTGTGATCTTTGGTGTAATATCCAATTAAATTAAATTAATTCGATTTAATTTAATTCAATAATATAAATAATTTGTGTACAGTTAATGCAATACATTTAAAAGTGTGTAAAAATTTTAACACTGTGAATTGTAAATATTCAGGGTGTCTTTGAGTATATACAGTGTTCTCAAGTTATGAGCGGTTTTATTGTAAATGTAATTATAGATGATAATCAAACAGTTGTAATGTATTATTATTAATAATATAATATTGTTTTAGGCACATGCAGTAGCAGAATATTTGTTTAAATGTTAAAATTAATGCAGAAGGGGTTGAATATGAGTGTGATCATTGTTGTGATACAAATAAATTTGTTTAAAAAAATATTAAAATGGGAATTAAAGTGGAATTTTTTTTAAAGAGCAAGTGCTATTATTTTATAATAAAGCTATATATTTACATAATTAGTGCAATAAAAATATATGTTTTTTACTGTTAAGAAAAAAACAAAAACAAAAATTGTATTCTAACAGATTTGTATACAACTTCCATTCGAGTAAATATATATATTATAAACGGCTACCTTACATTTTGATCGTCTTCTCTTCTTCTCCTCTTCAAGAATCACGTTATATAAACCTGTTCCGGCACCCACCCCACCTCATCCTTAGACGACCCACGTCTCTTCTACCAATGGCTCCGAGGATGCTTGGGATGCTACAAGTATGTCAAAGTTTTGCGTGAAGAGGTTACTGGCCTGTTCCACAACCCCCTACCAGGAGGACCAGCGACTCTTCTGTCAGGGTTACCATACTTTAGCCGAAAGGCCCTCTTTTGGGGGCACAGGAGATTCGCCCTTCTCAAAATAGGATTGTATCAGTTATTCTGATACTGAAAGTTACTTAGTATTTCCAGTGCTCACCTATCGGCATCAGTGAGCACTGTAAGATCCTAAGCCACCCAAAATTAAGAAATCAGAATTGAAAAAGGAAGACACCTAACCCTCGATTACTCTAATAGCGTCGGGGTCAGAAAAGAACAAGATTCAGTCAAGAGAGACTAGACAGAAAAGACTAAAGGAAGGAATCTCGCCCAAGACAAGTTGAAGCAAAGTGAGAATCCAGCTAGGACACATCGGGATTGCCAAACCCGTATCCACAAGATGTGGACCCCTGATGTACCTTAGATTTTGATTTGTTGTTTAATTCACCATGATCATCGACATCAAAGCCATCCATGTTGGTTGTTTGTGTGCTTGTCTAGGACTACTGCATAAACTTTCTTCGCCAGCTGGGAAATTGGTGACTGGTAGCTTCACGATAATGGAACTGCACATTGGTGACTGGTAGCTTCACGGTAATGGAACTGCACATTCTTCGCACCTATACAGGATTTCTTGGTAGAACATCGCAACACGCAGGTTTCTCAACCAACCCCTACAATCCAGATTTGGGTCCCTCTAGCTTCTGGCTATTCCGGAAGTTAATATAGTCACTGAAAGAGAGAAGACTTTAGAACAGTCATAGGCAACCTTTGAATTTATGGGGGCGCATATATAACTGAGGACCAGTTTGATGGGCGCACCCCTCCACATCCCCTCATTGAAAAATAAAAAAGTTGCGGAGTTCGGTAGCCGGACGTTACAAACATTAACTGTCACTTTATAATACCCTTGCGCTTATATTTACGAATGTGGAACACCGAATCAAAAAAAGCTTTGCAGTATTTTCTATATAAATTTGAGAAAAATTTTCACATTTTGAGTAGGTCACCAAGAACAATTTGTCATCATACACGCGCACGCTTAAACTAACAACTTTAAACGAAACAGTGGTTAAACAGGAAAACATTTTAATAAAAATAAATTAAAGAACTTACCACAAGAACATTATTTATTTTCATAAAGTTTACAGAAATGTAAAACTTGAAAAATCACTTTGAGGAGAAAAGTGTTTACAGACTGTGAGCGACAAGCTCGACAATCGTATTGGGGGAAGATGTAGTGCTGTTCGGTAAATGGCTGGTACTGTACTATTTTATAATAAAGTATTTCAAAGCAGGTGCAATGCGGGTGCGTTTCTTTGTTCAACAGAAAATAAAATTACAAATTGTATCGCGAGCGCGTCAAACCTTATCGATCGACAGGCGCAGGGTTGCCGACTGCTGTTTTAGACAGTGGACAATGTTCAGGAGAATGCGATGGGAAACGTGATTATGAAAGAGACTTTACACACTGTTTCAAGAAGTCAAGAAATGATGAATGGAAGATATGGAATCATAATGGGGGTGTTCTGAAAGCGACTAAGGCCTCATTATGGTATGTAATCTATTTTCCTCAAATTATTACATAGAAAACAAAATATATGTATGCTGCCAACAAACTACAATTAAACCCAACCCATCAAAACCTTAAAATAGGCACAATAAATATAGAGGCATTAAAAGAGCTCATATATCTTGGCTTCCAGATAAACAGCACTAACGACACCAACACTGAAATAAGAAGAAGCGTATATTTCGCAAATAAGACATATTATGGATAAAAAAAAGCATCTGACATCTACGTAGCTTCATCTCAAGAAGCATGAAATGCAAAATCTACAACTCCTATCAGGCCAGTGCTGACATATGCTTCAGAAACCTGAACAGTGACACAAAATAGCAAGAGACTTCTAGGTTGCTGTGATAGATGGATTCTAAGAACAATATTTAGAGGAGTACAAGAAAATGGAATGTGGCGCAGGCGCTATAATTATGAACTATACCGTCTTTACAAAGAGCCGGACATTGTCAGGATAATCAAATTATACAGGCTAAGGTAGGTTGGACACATAGAGAGAATGGAGGAAGGGCAGCCTTCGAAACATATTTTCTACCAGAAACCAATGGGTAGTAGAAAAGGGGAACACCCCAAAATAGATTAAAAGACCAGATAGAAGAAGACCTCGGAAAGTTGAACATAAGAAACTGGAAACCAAGGCACGCAATAGAGAGAAACAGAATCGACTCTTGGAGCAGGCCAAGACCCAGCAAGTGTTGTAGAGCCACGGTTGCTGATGTTGATTACATAACAGGCAAACTGTTACAGACTTCATAATGTTTTCTGTTGGCAAACCTGTTGTTTTCATACCCATCAATACTACATTTTCAAGTGATGTGCGTTTACCATTACTCCATACTTTCAAGCTGGCTTCTCAGCAACATTAATGACTATGTCCAGTGGCTTACTCTTTCTTCTGTCCCACCTGCAGGCAGTGCCGGATTTACCATTAGGCCGAGTAGGCCGCGGGCTTAGAGAGGGCCACAAGCCACAGATATTTTCTTTTTTAACAGAAGTATTTTTATGAAAGTAGGAGGCAGTTTCATTTATTTAAGTACGACTTTTTGAAATTAAATAATCAAGTTGTGTTAATAATACAAATGGAAGACAGTTCTTATTTAAATATTTATACATTTCCCTCAACATTTTTGTGTATGCTTTCCCCGACATTAATTCCATTAAGCTACATAGTCACTGAATATTAGTTTACCATTAGCTTGCTGTACCTTTAGTTAAACAATTACAAAATTCTAGATTTTTAAATTTTATAAAAATTATAAGAAAAAAATTAATGTGTTATACCTAGACAATAAAAAAGAAATTTTTTATGTTAAATTTCTGAATAACCTTAGTTAAGTTACTCAACTTAAAAAATAAATTAATTTTCTCAATGCTTTTGCATGGTTCTTGATATTTTGAAATGTTTGCTAAATGAAAACTTGCTTTTTTATAGTAGTCTATCTACTGGTTTTAATTTTGATAGTATTAATCTGACATAATTACTTCTGCAGTACATATATTACTTCAAAGTCACACATGGGGGGGGGGTTTAGGGCCTCAAAAATCTTAAATCCGGCACTGCCTGCAGGTATCCTTTGCAGCCCCTCCTACTGCCTATCCTTTTCCATGCCATTGTTCCCTCTTGACTACTAATCCCTCCTTATGGCTATGGCAGCTACTAAAATTATATAACGTAAACAGACTATGTTTAAAATGTCTTCTTTCTAAGCACGGACCAGTTTCATCGGTTATTTCTATAAAGTCTAAAAAGATTTCACTAGTTTTTAACTTCGTGAACCTTCTTGCTTCATCTGCATAAATTGAGATATATCTGATTATTTTGTTATAATCAGATAACCTGTTGATATTTTATGTTAATGTCTTGTGTAGTATCCTTTATTACAGGTAAAAATGAGTAGATTCAATATGTTTCAAAATAATATTTTCAACATTTTTTTTAGATAAAACCTGGATGAGTTCATTTTTAATTTTTGGGACTTGTATACTTCTCTCTATTCTTCGACCACTGATTATCTCTTTGCAACAATGGATAGCATGTGCTCAAAATATCAATAATTGCTATTTTATGATTTGTCACTCTACAATTGCCACTTTGTTGTTTGCAGACAATCAGGCTATTCTGTCGGACTCTGAAAACAGATTACAGATGAGTATACATTTGTTAAATCGAATGTGCAAAAAGACTCTGGATTGCAAATATCCACACTTAAGACCAAGGTGATGGCTTTTCGTGGAACTGATCCCGTACGGGGCAAAAATTGTTATAGATGGTACTGTCCTCGAACAAGTTAGCAATTTTGAATACCTGGGCTACAGTGTGTCTAATAATGCAAGCAACGACTTTGTGAATACGTTGCATAAGTTCAACCTTATGTGCGAGACCATTAGGCGAACCCTTAAGTCAGCAAGTAAAGGAACACGCCTAAAATTCTATAAGGTGATGCCCCTTCCCACACTTCTTTATGGGTCTGAGAATTGGACATTAACGAAAGGTCAGGCCAGTCGCATCCAAGCGGCTGAAATGAGACTCCTCAGGCACGTGGCAGGGTATACTCCCCATGATCATAGAAGAAACACAGATATACGGCAGGAACTGAATATTATATTATGAGTATACTCGACAGGATCGCCCAGTATCTGTTGAATTGGTGGGAACATCTTTGCCGAATGGATGACTGTCGAATCCCTAAACAACTATGTAACTATAAGTCGAAGGGACGGAGAGGTGTGGGAGGTCCGAGAAAGCGCTGGAGTTACCAGCTCTAATCTTTGCCTGTTTGAGACCGGAGCAAACCATCCTTGGTTTAATCCTTGAAGATGATGATGCTCAATAATTGCCAAAATGTTTCCTCTATTGGGCTCTGGCCTGTCTTGTCTTTACGGCGTCTGAAGGCTGCACTTCAAGCTGCCAATACAGAGTACGACGGGATGCAGTACTTTGGGCCATTTATTAATTTGTTTTCGTAGCTCATAACAAATAACGACACAGACCTGCAATGCACAGTGGCCTTGGCGCAGTTTTAACTGGAATGCCTGCTCTATGGCGCAGTTAACCAAATAATGTTTGCTCTCAAAATACATCAGTAGGTACACCTACGGGTAAAATAACAGTAAAAAAACAAATATATTTGTTTCTGATGCTAAATGCATACAGGGAAATTTTGTTTTACTTAAGTTCAATGGTTTATACCCATTCTTAAAAGATTAAGAGAAGTATTTGTGTGGGCCCCCTTAATCCACAGCCCCCTGCATTGCAGGCCCAGCTGTTACGCCCCAGACTATCTCAGTGGTGTGGAGAAAGCTGGAAGTGGGGTATGTATAATGCTTATAACTGAGAAACATTTGAAATAAAGCCTGTAATGTTTTTTAACAATAACAAAACAGATACTGTAAAGTGAGAAATACAATTATTTCTGAATAAGAAGATTAAAAAAAAAAGATGTTATTCATTAGGTGGCCAATATTCTTTTATGTTATTCAGTAAATCTCGGCCGACTTCATTGGGAACGAATTTTGTGGGAAACACACAAAAAATGGGAGACATGTATAGCACCCCGCCTTACTTCGAGTTGATTCTTTGCGCTCAACACCGAGTATTAGTGAAAAATTTACAGACATTGCACAAATGCAATGCACAGAGAAGGGCATTGAAAATGCTTCAATAAATCTAAAAATTATATATATTTATGTTCATTCACCAATCAATGAATTCATTCTTCATTTACCAATGTACAGATTATAAGTTAAATGTACTCGCATTCCTAAGCGAAGTTTTATATGTGTACTACGTTATTGACAACAAAGTATAACGTGTCGGCTATGTTATAACCTAGGGAACCCGTGATAATTGACACTGGCCAATTATACAGGCTGCCTTCATTGTAACAAACTCAAAATTAAACAAATCACTATCACTAATTACAAGTACTCTAATAAAAGGAAACTGGGGAGGGAGGTCTGCTGATTTATGCACTCAATTTAGTATGTAACAAAGATGACATCTTTTTATTTACGTATGATTGATAATACATTACAAATAAAATTTTTAGCTTACACTGAAATTGTAAGGGGGTTTTCTGTATTAAAAATGATAATACAGTTAGTGTATTTACCTCGGATCCGAGTCTCTTTAAACTAGTTAGGAATTTTCAAATTTACTCTACTTCTTTAGTCAATTACATTATTACTTAAAATACCATTTGAAGAATGGTTTCATTTTGTTGTGCGATGTTCCAAAGCTACATCACAACAGTTATGTTGCAAAGTATGATTTCTGAAATTTCTTGTTACAACATTGTTATTCTTAACGCTTAGAGATTGTCATTTAAAGTCTTTTTCATTTAAAATTACTTATATTTAAAAAATACATTATGCACGGAAGACGAGCTTCCGCGTCACCTCTAGTTAATCGTTTCAGTCCATGTCCTGCTGCGTGATTCTTCTGTACTCTCTTAATAGTGGGTCGTCATCGTGGTAGTCTTTCCGGTGGAGGTCTCGGAGTCAACTAATGATGAAGTGGATGTTACTGTGTCATCTAGAATGAAGTCGTCCTGTTTCTCAGTGGTAGTGTAAATGCAGTTGAGGTCTTAGTCATCACAATTCCCAGTTAATCACATCACATTTGTAATAGCACAGTAGTATTTGAGTTTACATATTCGTTACACATTATGACGGAACCCTAAAATAACTTGAACTATATTTTTAATTGGAGATGTCACCTTACACACTTATTTTATTCTTTCACATCTTTGTGTTAAAACACTCTACATTTTAGTTACATAGATCTCCACACTGTTAGTTGAAGCTAAAAACAAAATAAAAAAAAACATTTTGTGCAGCGCTCCGTTTGGAGCTGTTTACAGCTTGAACGTCGCATCTCAAGTCCTACATTGTTACAACAGGAAAATTGTAACGACGCGGAGTGAATACTCCGCCATAACATAGTTCCAACTTTTAATTAGTAATACAGTCTTACAGTTCGACATAATAAACAATCAAGACTTTGCTTGTCTACAGAATTTATTACAACTACTACTAGTGACTTTGAATTATTTATTATTTACATTATAATTTACAGGTATTTTTATTTAATGCCGGGTCGGTATGCAAGTTGGATCCGGTATACACAGGTCATAGCATGATAATTTAATAAAGGGTTAACAGTTTTTTAAACCCTTGCTTTCTCAGTTTTAGTTAATTATTTTAGTTAAATTCCCTTTTTAATTCTCATTATTATTATGAGTTAGTTCAGGGGTATTCTTCGGTTTAATAGTGCGATTTAATGGTTTCCACTAACTTCCCATTTTATATTTTTATCATTAATTTTGTTCTTATTTGCTTGACAATTTAAATCGTCACAAAAGAAGTAGTTTCTATGGAAACTCACCGGTTCCCACTTTCGATCACGCACCAGCGATCGGCCGCAAATGTGCGACACGTCCTTATAAACATTTTCAATGTTAAAAAATAATATTAATGGAAAACGAGTTCTGGCACAAGAAGGGGGAGACGTATAGTAATAGGAAAGGGCCACACCGCCTTACTTCGCGTTGGTTGATTTTTCTGTGATCTCTTTAAAGGCCGAGTATTAGTGAAAAAACAGTGGAAAACGAGTTCTGTCACAAAAAGGGAGACATATATAGCAGCAGGCAAGAGGTGGCCCTTGGGCCACCGGCGTTACTTCGAGTTGGTTTTTTTTTTTTACGTGGGTTTCACAAAAAAGCGACTATTACATTAAAGTCGTATTTGTTGTCATGTGTAATTTCAACACGGTTCAGTTTACATGTAAACGTAACGACATCAACTTTTGGCGTCACAGGCACACACCCGTGTTATGTTAGTGCTCTAGGAACAGTTTTCATTAAAAATATGACAAAGGGAAAACGATTGCAATCCCCAACAAACTATTTTATAACATACACACAAATTTTAACGAAATCTTTCATCTAACTAAAATCATATGCCATGTTCACTACATATCGATGCCAATAATCGCATAATCGAAATATCGAAAATGAGTGCTGGTACGGTTATTGGGACAGAACCAATTAGTCAGTAGCTCGACAAACGATGCTTTAGCACGCGCGCGCGCACACACACAGACACGTTCCTAACTGTTCGGGTCCAATGACTGAGGTTATGTAATTCGTCGTATGATTGACCGTGTAAGAAGGAAACCAAATTACCCTGTGACCGTACTTTCCTGTGTTGAAGGAAACAACGCAAAACTCTTAATTTTTTTTTTTTTAAAGAAGGTAAAGAGAAATGTCGGTAGACAAAAAGCAGTAGCATTAAGCAGCCTAGCCTTTTACGTGAAAAAGAAAGTAAATACGATGAAAATAAAAAAAAATAGTATTGTTTCTTTTATGAATTTGCTAACTGCTATAATTTTTATTGATCGACTAAGCTTTTCGTCATCACTGACATCATCAGGTCTTAAACAACCTGCGGTTGTCTTCTCATGTTTTTTAAGACCTGATGATGTCAGTGATGACGAAAAGTTTAGTCGAACAATAAAAATTATAGCAGTTAGCAAATTCATAAAAGAAATAGTAAGGATGGCTGCTAATTTAAACAATACGAAGAGTGTAATAGTATTGTTAATAATAATAATGAAAACGGTAATAATAATATGTGAGGGGTTTATTTAGAGTTGTTCATAAGTTGAATTATAACGTCAGCTAAACACAGTATCGTGTCAACAGTAATACTACTATGACTTCTATTTACGTGAATTATCTGCATTATTATTAGTAAACATTTATTATGGTGCGTTGTGGTAGATACGTTTATAATTATTTACTACTCAAAATCACCCTTATTCATGTGTAGAGACTCGGATTTCACACACACACACACACACACACACACACACACACACACACACACACACACACACACACACACACACACACACACACACACACACACACACACACACACACACACACACACACACACACACACACACACACACACACACACACACACACACACACACACACACACACACACACACACACACACACACACACACACGCACGCACACACACACACACACACACACACACACACACACACACACACACACACACACACACACACACACACACAGTAGTGTCAGATGGACAAGATTTTACTAAGACTTTCTAAGACTTTTATATTAACTTACCTACATTTTCATTAAACAAGACTTTTCATTAAACAAGACTAGAATAAAAGCGGTTACTTACAATAAACAGTGAGTTTAACTAATAAAATTAATTATATGTTTTTACGTTCTTCAAACATTTAAAAAAATAATAAAATACCCAATACATTGCAGTTGGCATACTGCATCTTTTTCCATAAAGTGAAAGCTGGTTCCATCTAGCGGTTTTTCTTGTAAATTAGCGCTTCTCAATCTGTAAATGCAGTACTTGAATAAACTGATTATGAATCTGTGACTGGTGTCTGGACAATTTTAAAACGTATCTTACACCTTTATAATAAACAGGGGCGAACCTAGGGGGAATATGAGGAATATATCCCCCCCGATATCCGAAAAAATAAAAAAAATATTGGAGCAAACAATTTAAAATTGGTTGCGTGTTTATTGAAATGTAATTAATTGACTTCTAGTTTTGTCAATTTTTAAAAATTACTATTTAGGTCAATGACAGGTTTAAATAATGTGCAATAATATAATAAATAAAACAGACGTTGAAAGAAATGGAGGAAAATGAAAAGAACTCGATTTGAAAGTGACTAGGAGGACATGATTTTCCGCTGATTACAAGCAACTTGAAACATATGATTCATGTAACGACTTGTTTTACACTATGCTTGAGTCATGCCAGCTGATTTATTGAATTCCGCAACAAAGGAACTGTTTGGTTTTACCCGCTGGTTGGCCGTAAACCGAGGCCTACGAAAAAGACAAGTCATGGCGCGTACGATTTTTGAAGTCACGTGACGTTAGGAGTCGCACAGTTCCAGTGTTGTCCTATGTAGTCAATTAATTAACGTGCTTTATTTGACCAAATTTACTTGAATATTTCCGATTTTAAAAATGAAACATGCAATAAACATATATAGTCCACATATTCTTTATATTCAACAAAGTATATAATATGGTAGCTCTAGTTTAAGTAACGAAAATTATAACTTAATTTTAATGCGTCAGCAGAAAAAGTACGGCAATTAAGTTAGAGCGGAAGCCGGCACCATCTACTGGAGAAATAAACAACTAAATCTATTAACGTTTAGCTTAATAAAAGTTTAGAATTTTGCCACTAGATGGAACCAGGACATCGAGATAGTAATATACGTTTTGAAAATCAAATTCAAAAATAAACACTATAAATGCTTACTTAAAAATTAATAAATATTTAATATTTACAATTTTAATTTGCTTGAATATAATATACTGTAGTAACTGAAATATGAGTAACTTATAGTATCTTGTGGTGCTCACTAACAATACCGCGAGTGCTCCGTCTTCATATATTTCATATTTATTTACGACATGTGTTAATTATACGTAATTTGTTTTAATTATCTGACGAACTTTACAGGGATTACACCTGAAGATGGGACATATGTCCAGAAACACGTAGTGAAATGTAAAACAATGAAAAGCCACTAGACGGATAAAAAGAGGTACATTTTATTCTATTCTTATAAACCAAGAACTACGTATTTCTTCGACGAAACACGCGACAATGCTCCTGCTGACACTCCGAGGAATACTATCGTAGAAACATGTTCGCCTATCGAATATCGTAGAATATTCGCTCGTAGGATATTGTATCGCCTATTCTGAACCATGTTACTGTTAACCTTAAGGACAAGTTTAAATCTTATGAAAGCTTAATAGTGTCCATAGAAAAAAATAATACGGGAAAAATATATAAAACAAATTCAGAAGGTATAAGAAATACAGAATTTTATCATAAAGGTTTTCCTTTATGATAACCCAGTTCTTGCAGAGCTAGGCGTGTGGCAGGAAAAGTGGATAAAACAAGACCCAATTTCCAGAGCACACAATGCACTGGGTCCATTAATTTCATGCAAACCATCTTTTTTTTTCCAATATAAAAAAAAAAATACTTCAATTTCACAACACTCCCAGTTTCTACAGCTACCTCTGAGATCATCATCTTCTACTCTGAAACCCCTAAAAAATGACTTATTGAACACAACTGATCAGAACCGACTGACTGGTCTTGCTCTTCTCTCGGTAGACGGCAATATTTCTGTAGATGTAGACAGTATGGTGGAACGGTTCTTTAAAGTGTCAGTCTAAATATTATTTATATTAAACAATAATTGTATCAGGGGCCCACATCTTGTGGTTACGGGTTTGGCAATCCCGATGTGTCCTAGCTGGATTCACACTTTGCTTCAACTTGTCTCGGGTGACATCTCTTTCTTTAGTCTTTTCTGTCTAGTCTCTCTTGACTGCCTCTTGTTCTTTTCTGGCCCCGACGCTATTAGAGTAATCGAGGGCTAGGGTGTCTTCCTTTTTCAATTCTAATTTCTTAATTTTGGGTGGCTTAAGATCTTAGAGTGTTAACTGATCTCGATAGGTGAAGACTGGAAATACTAAGAAACTTTCAGTATCAGAATAATTTATACAAAGCCACCAAATCCTATCTCAGAAAGAGAAGGGTGAGGGCGAATCTCCTGCCCCCCAAAACAGGGGCCTTTTGGCTAAGGTACGGTAACCCTGACAGAAGAGTCTCTGGTCCTCCTGGTAGGGGGTTGTGCAACAGGCCAGTAACTTGTTCATGTAAAACTTTGAAATACTTGTCGTATCCAAGGCAAGGACTGCTATAAAGCCATTAGTAGAAGAGACGTGGGTCGTCCGAGGATGAGATGGGTGCCGGAAAAGGTTTATATAACCTAATCCTTGAAGAGGAGAAGAAGAAGATTAAACAATAATAATTAATTCTGTTTTTGTTTGTTAGAAGATAGATAAGGATAATATTTACCCTCTCCACATTATGTTGAACCACCTGGGGTTTGAACGCTCATGCCTGGTTATATAAATTATATTGACTCGCCCTTTGAGGTTCTCACTCGAGACATGCGAGTGCACGACATTTATTTATTAGCCTGTATTTAGATTTGAGAAGATCGTAAACATAAAAAGATTTTCTTGTTTCAATCTTAAGATTTTAAGAATTATTAATAAAGTTATTAAAATTGTTAATAATATTTTTATTAAAATTTTTTATCATAAATGTTGTTGTCTTTACTATTATTAACATTAATATCAGGCCCGTACCCAAGGGGGGGGGCCAGAGGGACCATGGCCTCCCCTAAATTGTCTTGGAGTTGGACTATGGACTATTTTAAACAATGTGAGTTTTAAAGACCCTGCCACAGTAAAACTGTGCATAGCAGTGTTTATTTCGTGACACAGAACTTAAGTTCGTAAACACTATCCTAACAATGCCTATGAATATCTTCAACAGTATAACTTAGTCTTTGTTCTAAATAATTGATACTCAGATATGAATAATAAGGTACTGTGGCAACTTTTCGGAATTTTTATACATGTGTTTTCACGCCTGTTTCCTGAGGCCTAATAAAGACTTGCCTTCACTCTACAGTTAGTTTGACTGTGGCAGTTCGAGGTTACACATAGCTGTCATTTATCTGTTGCAAGCGCGAAGCGGCTGACATTTCAGGTCTGGCCCCCCCTAAAAATAATCCTGCGTACGGGCCTGATTAATATAATATTTATTTTAAATCGGTTTATTGAGTACTGTGTTTACAGAATAGTTAGCGGTAAAAGTTAAAGAAACTACCGCCAGATGCCACGAGAATTCACTTGACGAAAACTGATGCAAATGCTATGTATTTGGCAATGCAATTATTTAAAATGTTCGAAATAAAATATGTAAATTACAAATAATTTACTTTATTTGTTTAACTTATAGCTGTGTTCAATGAAAGCGTTGTGTGTGTGTGTCCAACTACAACTAAGTTCAACATTAAGGTCATTTTGAGTAGTAAATACTGTAATTATAAACTTGTCAAGCGACAAACTTGCCCTAGCAACTGTTTACTAAGATTAATTCAGGTCGTAGCAATTCGACGTCATGCTAGACTATTAGATACAGTGTTTACATATTTACCGTAATAATTCAACTTAGAAACCTTCTAGAAAAAGCTCATACACATTATTATTCTTACTGCCGTCATCGTTATTGTATAAATAATAAATAATAAAGAATAGATAATAAATAAATAAAATAAAAAATCGTTTAAATAATAAATAATTTCAATTTTAATATATTAGTAGCTGTAGTAAGTTAGTAGTAGTAGTAGTAGTAGTAGTAGTAGTAGTAGTAGTAGTAGTAGTATTAGTAGAAATAGTAGTAGCAGTAGTAGTAGGAGTAGTGGTAGTAGGTAGTAGTAGTAGCAGTAGTAATATAGTCTATAGACGGTATTGTGAGGTATTACAAACCAGTGCTCACCACTCAAATCAATCTATGTTGGTTGACCAGAAGCGAATACACAAAGCAATTGGGGGAGGGGGGAAAGTGTAAAGTTGGACCATTCTTTAATGGTCTATACAAATGATAGTAATGAGTGAAGATAAAAATAGAGTGTGTTATTATCAACACAATTCGTTTATTAACATTCAAGTATAAAATCGTCACATCTGTGTTTGTCAGTTCATTGTTCTTTTAACAACATTCACTTACAGTTTAAAATACACACTACTCATTTAAGTTATGTATCAAACAAAAATTAACATGCTGGTAAGGTGCAGTTACAGTTTAAAGTAATTTTGGAGTAAAACTATGAACATACATAACGTGATATGAATTTTGTATCACATACACAATCACAAAAGGACGAAAATAAATTCGACTGGAGTGAACATTTAGAGAAGAGGGAGGAAATTTTATTCTCCTGGAATCAACCCTTTGGTTTACTAGGCACACAAAGACGAAATAAACACGGAATCACGTTAACAGGATTAATATAAGTTTTGAAAACGAAGGCAAAAGTATGGCTTCGAATTATGAACAAAGCAAGTCTGGATGTAAGTGAATGTTTATTTAATAGTGACATTTTTGCAGCGACTTTGTAGGTGCATAAAAAAAGTTTAACATAAACTGTTGAGTTTTACTGCTTATTTGTTTTAGGATAAAAACAGGTTTTGCGAATCAATCTTACTGTAATTATAATGGAGAAATGTACTCTAAATCTGAAACCACTGCTATCTTGATTTAAACATTTTTTGACGATACCAGTTTCACAATTCAACACCTCACTCACATAGACACACATTTAATTGAAACAATTGTTGTGCAGTTCAATTCGTGTCCGTGTTTGCACATTGCTCGCGGTTGTCGAACATGCAATGTGGTTGACGTGTGCATCGAAAGCGTGGCGTGCCACAGTCTATTACGCACGTACGTAACAACACGATCATAAATCATGCGATCACCACCGGCAACGCCATCTATTGTCCTCTTATCGTACTACAATAACGCTGATTACGCGTGGATTCAATATAGAATTACATTTCGTGTGTTCACAGTTGAAATTCGGCTAAACATTTAGTATATTTTACACAAATCTTTAAATTCGTAGTGACCGTCAATCAATGAATTTTTCCGGTGATGGGTTTGTGAGGATCGGTCAAAAAGTATAACACAAATTTTAAATTATTTGTGGCGTCGTTTCGACAACATTTATTGTCATCATCACGACAATTGTTGCTGAGTTGTTACGACGACCAAACACACCAGTGGATAAAACAAATATTGCAGAATTTTTTAATTTTTACAGCTTAGTTGTGTGTTTGGTCGTCATAACAACTCAGCAACAATTGTCCTGATTATGACAATAAATATTGTCGAAACGTCGACACAAATAATTTAAAATTTGTGTTATACTTTTTGACCGATCCTCACAAACCCTTCACCGGAAAAATATATTTTACACGATTATCTTTTACTGTTTCTTTTTTTTTCTTAGCAATAAGCCAAGTTTAGTTTTTAAAGATGGACACATTGTTCTATTTGTATACTTTGTAGAATCGAAGTAAAATCGATTATCCGTTAACTATATTGTAAGCGAAACATTCAATTATAGTTCAAACAAACCTCTGAAGACACAGAATAATTTCTGTAAAACGTCCGTTAGGTGAAAATGAACCTACTTGCAGTATATTTATTCCAAGATATTACCCCATGATATATAAGAAATGGGGACATCCAGAGGGATTTGAAGATTATTTCAGTCGAAGATGAAGTTCAGCTATTCGGAAGAAGCATGAGAAACATCTGTATAAACACTAGAATGTTGAGATGCTGCAACTTCTGAACTTGTATGAAGGCTAAACAGAATGAAGCCATTTGACTAGGTGTAATGTGTCAAGTGACAGGCATCACAAGAACAAAGTGATTAGTTTTGACATGATAATGTCTTATGGCTGGGGGTCATTTGAAAATTTCTGTAACGCATCACGCTGCATGACGTCATCATTTACCAGCCGGGAATCGTTAACTAAAACCGCGACCGCTAACGTGCTAACGTCCGTCGCAGATTAAAGACCTAACAAGCAAACAACACTGCATAGCTGTAGATAGGTATGTAACCAATCAGTCAGTCAGTAACCATAATAATGTTGCGTTTAGCTGGCGGCTGAAAGACATTATCATGCTCTTAAGCTTTTACCATTTGGTAAACGGTACTTTACATTTTTAGAGCAGTGCGCCAATCCGTAGGACCACTCATTCTACACCATGTGATTATTTGTGAAATTTAAATTGATGAACAGGCTTAGCCCAGTCTCAAAAAATACTTTTTATGTATAACTTTATACAGATTTCGTGTGCTCGTTTCCACATTGTATTTACCCGCTCTTTTCGGTTTTAATAGTTCATCGTCATTATCACCACTGCAAGGACTAGGCCTTAGACCTGTTCCGGAACCCATCTCCTCCTCGTTCTACCGACATCTCTCTTCCCAGTCGAGTGATGATAACCCAAGGCAGCCACAGGTAGGCTGATATCAGGCACGCTATTCAAGTGTTCACAACATCTTCTTCTGTGGTCTTCAGGTTTTAATAGTTATTATTACAATACAGTAATTTAATTATTATTATCCCCCGTAACAAAAATACGATACAGGGTGCTGAAATTTGCAAATTTATTGGCAGCAATTTCTGCAGAAATTTAGTTATTATTGGCAGCATTCAAGAGTGGCAAGGGTGCAGTTTGTTACGTATACTTTTAATACGCAATATATGCAATAGTTCTTGAATACGTTTTTTTAACGTTTATGTGTCTTTTATTCACTTTAATTTCCTCACATTTCTCATAATTAAATTCTTTATATATTGTAGTACTTCACATTGATTTGTTTGGAATTTTTCATTTGTCCTGAGAAAAATGGGGGCCGAACCTTCATCCCCCCCCCCCCAGGAGTAGCTCTTAGTTACGTTGCTTGGGGCCTAACTTTAGGGTGACAAAGTAACTATTTGAGAATACAAGCTCTGTAGTGAGACCAAAATAGATTAAAAATGAAAAAATATCAGTAATAATTTTCAGTTAGGAAAAGGGCGGGAAATTTAATTTTTATGTTGAACAAACCCGTCATTCTAAGTTTTACTTGCACCATGATGTTTAGCTTACCTAAAACAAAAATATATTAAACATAATTAACTTGAATGTTTTAGTGGATGGTTAGTGAGGATCGGTCAATAATACAACTTTTAGTTATGTTGCGTCGACGTTTCGACAATATTTATTGTCATCTTCAGGACAATTGTTGCTGACGCCAAACACACAACTATCACAGCAACAATTGTCCTGAAGATGACAAAAAATATTGTCGAAACGTCGACGCAAAATAACTAAAAGTTGTATTATTGACCGATCCTCACTAACCATCCACTAAAACATTCACTGATTGACGGTCACTAAAAATTTAAGGATATAATTAACTTGGGTATTTTGTTCAATTGCGGTGTATACCATCTTGTGCATTATGATGATAGGCCTATAGTGGTAGCTTACATGTTGATTATTATACAACAGTAGGCATTGTACGTCGAGTGACGGCTTGTATGAAGTACGGCCAGTTGCGCGCGTTGTGTGCTTGTGTTAATAAGCCTACGCTGGTAGTCCCGCCTTCCTCGTTAATCGGCCAAACTATAGTGCTTATTGGAGGAAAAGAGTAGCCTACTTGTTTTGTAGGCTCATGAACGCAACTAGCTCTGAGTGGTGAAAAATACAATAGAACTTATTCTGAAGGCCAATTTGTCGGCGTGCGGGGGGACATATTTGTCTTCTTAATGTGTAGCCTATGTTATGTGAACTGACTGATTCTTTTATTGATCTCATGCGCCATACCTTGCTAGGTATACTGTTGAATTTTATTTAAATTTTGCTGCAAATTGTAGGAGGCAGTGATGAGATGTTGGAGAGAGGCCAGGACTGCAGTATTGTCGGCAATGGCAGTACGATGGTTGTTTGGTAGGTCAGCGGTAAATGTTAGATACATGGTTGATCCGAGAAGTTTCTACTCTTCATCATTAGGTCATCAGTGGTTGGCTGCAACTTTTCGTTTACTTCTGTCGTACGCCAAGATCTTCACTTCCCTGTAGCTCTTTTTATGGTCGTCCTGCTTTACTTGCATCATCCCACAGTTATAACGGACTAATAAAGCCATGAGGTGTCCGTTGTAAGTGTATACAGCAAGTAGGCCTTATAATATGGATATGACTCATTTAAACTTCTTCTTCTTCTTCTTCATCAGCATTGCAGCGCAACGTGAGCCCTGGTTTCCAACTCCAGTCGTTTATGAGATCTTTTACCACATCATCCAACAATCTTATTCTAGGTCGGCCATGTTTCTGGTTTTATAGACCTACGCCCTCAGACTTTTCTTTGGAATACTCTGATCATCCATCCGCTCTAAGTGATTAGTCATTGTATTCGTTGGTCTTTTATGTATCTTACAATGTCTTCGTGGTTCAATAGCTCATCTGTCTTCTGATTATTTCTTACTCATCATTCCTCATCTCCTTTAACCGGCCATGAACACGTCGTACGGTCGTCCTTTCAAACCTACTTAGTTTTTCTTGTTCCTTTTTTCATCAATGTCCATGTCTCGCTTCCATAAGTAGCAACCGGTCTGATAAATGTCTTATATATTTTTATTTTTCTGTTACGACTAATGAGTTTGCTTCGCAACAGTAATAAAAACTTATTCCATTGTAAAGGATAGTTTGTAAGCGAAACATTCAATTACAATGCACACAAACGTCTGAAGATACAGAATAATTTCTGTAAAACGTGCGTCGGCTGTGTAAATCTATTTGGAGTGTGTTTGTTTGAAGATATTACTTGGGAGACCTGCAGGAAACTCAACGAGTTACAAAGGAATAATATTCATAATTATAATAAAAACTTTGTCCATTCTCTAGCTACTTGAAAAACAAGATGGCTATGTGTCAGACTCACTTTCCATATTTATTGGCTTCAAAAAATGACTATATTTCTTTTTAAGATTGTTTAGACTTAATTACTTTAGTCAATAACTCATGAAGGTGTCGCAAGCGATCACAGTAGGGCGACATGTTTTCATTTTTTGATTGACAAAGTTCAAGTGATCTTTTACTTCGCTCACTTTAGATTGTTGAGTCTGATCAGATGATTTGTCTTTGATTTTTCAACGTTTCATGTTTCTTAGAGCTGTCCGGTAAAAGCGGGGCTCCATTAAAACGAGGTCTGTTACAAGGGGGGATTGCTGTATTCTGAACATGACCTACCCTTGAACTTTTGCTATTAATAGAGCTTTAAATAATATTTTTTATTAGGCTTCATGTTTTAATCCGAGGGTGGTTTGGAAAATAAGGTCCGATTGCGCATAACGTCTGCGCAGTTGACATGATCGGTTTCAGACACGTGGCGTATGTTAGTTTAGTCCAGCCAACACAGATGTTTCATTGTTGCTTCGTGCACGTTTGCTAAAAATGAACAAGTGTGAAGTCTGTGTTGTGATACCATTTTTGCACGAAAAAATTAAGTGCGGCGTAGCTTCCATTTCATTTCAAAAAATTAATGGAAGCGTAGCTTACCACCTAAAGAACAAAAAAGAAGTCAAGGAAACATTTGCTGGCAAGAAGACAATCGGTACAGTTTTCTGGGATAACCGTGATGTTTTACTTGTAGAATTCCTGGAACCTTGTAAGTAAATAAATTCTACAGTGTATTGTCAGACACTATAAAAACTAAAAATAGCCATACATAATCGCCAGCACAACCTATTATCTTCAGACGCAAGAATTATTTAATCACGGCAACGCATGAATATGTAGGGCCTACACACATTCTTCTTCTTCTTCTATGGCGTCACAGTTCGAAGTCGAACCTTATCCTCCATAATAATCCGCCTCCATTTTTCCTAGTCCATCGTTTTATTTTAAGTAAATTATCAGCATCCCTCGCCACTGTGTCAATCCGGCGATGCTAGGGTCTTCCGACGGGCCTCTATTTGACCTTTGTGCCGGGGTTTGCATTTTGCCGGCGTGACTTGAACGTTCAGTGTCGCCAACGAGCGTAGCAGCTGTGCGCCACAGCTGACTCGATTATTAAGGCCGTGTCTGCGCCACGGCAACGCAATCTAGAAGGGCTAGTCAGACGTATCAGCTGCTTGCTGGACGCGGCTGTTAGTAATCAGCTTACCAAAGGTTACGATCGGCAAATCGAAACAAGTCGATTTTATGTAGCATAGTGGGGCCGAAGAATTCAGGCATCACTCTCATTTCTTCGCCAACCTTCCAATAGAGTGTTCGATGGTCTGACGGCCCAGGGTTAAGTACTTCGTAAATCTTTCAATGTGACTTCGTAAGCCAGTAAAGGGTTTTCATGGTTCTCGTACAAGCCGGGAGAAAGGGGAAGCAGAGAGATAGTAACATCGACACCGGTCAGTGCACCAGGATGCTCCCCGAAGCCGTCAGGCCCACAAATACTCCTGCTACAGAACACCGAAGGACATCTGCCCGGAATGAGACTCGCTGGAAATTCACCACACTCTAAGGATCATCTGCAGCGCTCATGGCACACTGATCAACATGGTACCATTGGACTTCTTCAACAAAAGTACAGGTGGGAGCGTTCTAATTATTAAACTTCAGTCAACAACAACTCAATAGACTGGCCCCCTGGTATTCAGGTTAAACATCTTGTTAATGCTCTTAATGAAAAGGGTACAAGAACTCCAGCTGTTTTAAATAAAATTGTAACTGAATTTTTGTAATAACATAAAGTAATGCTCTTAAAGAAAATGGTACCAGAACTCCAGCTGTTTCAAATAAAATTGTAACTAAATATTTTGTGATAACTTAAATTGATGTTCTTAATGAAAATGGGACTAATAAAAATTTTTACTGGTTACAAGAGTGTAGATTGGAAATCCTGTCACTCTGGGCTCCAGCACACTTTCACTTCCTCTAGGCCAAATAGTCTAGTTATTAAATTTTGCGTAACGGCCTAAGTGGCCGTTCACCTTGCTAAGTATTCCAGTTGCCTTCCATCCTAATGATGTGTCCTCTGCCCATTACAATCTATGCAATCGGATTGTGGTGGCCAGACCATTGTCTTTATACAGCTTGTTTAGTTCCTCACTGTGGCGCATCTCCTCATCCCATTGACTTGGATGCCTACACACATTACACTTCAGAAATTCAAATGGAATTTGATCATCCTTCCTCCCATCATATAGTCTAGACTTGGCATCAAGTGAGTGTCATCTTTTTATGCACGTGTAAAATGTTTTGGCCTCATAAAAATTTATGAGAAACTGAAAACCGCACGGAGGGTTGATTATGAAAACAGGTGGCAAACGTCTTTGAGGAGGGTACAAAGAAGTTTGTCCCGCGCTATAACAAGTGCTTACATAATGGTGCTAACCAGGTAGAAAAATGAATTAACGTTAAATGTAATATACGCTAGCAGTAAAATATTTGATTAGTTAAAAGATTTTTTTTTACTATCCTACAGGACCTTATTTTCCGAATGGCCGTCGTACATGTCCAATAATTTTGTCTCATCTAAATCGGATCTGTCTGCACACCTGCTTGTTATGGCACTCGATAGAACTTCCTCATTTAATACATTTTCTACCCATGGGATTTTGTACCATCACACTTCAAAGGCAACCGTATAGTGTCGTACTCCATCTATATGTTTGGATGAAGTTCTTCATAAAATAAGGCTCACTTTACTGGAATTTGGAAATTCTTAACCACTTAAAGTTTCTAATAGTTCTTCTTCTTCTGATAGTTCCTATCCGTTTCGGATGTTGGATATCATATAGTCTATTTTAACTTTCTGTACTGCTGCACGGAATAAGTCAGCTGTATTCATGCCCAATAAGGCCCTTAAATTTCTCAGCCATGATATTCTCGGTCGCCCAACTCCTCTCCTTTCAAGTATTTTTCTCTATAGTATGGACTGCAATAAGTAAAATCTCTGTTCATTTCTCATGAGATGTCCCAGATACTGAAGCTTTCTTACATTCACTGTGTTAATAACTTCCCTTTCTTTCTTCATCTTTCTAAGAACTTCAACATTAGTTATATGTGCTGTCCATGAAATGGTCTGTATTCAACGATAAAGCCACATTTAGAAAGATTCCAGTTTTTTAGTTGTGGCTTTAGTCGAAGTGCAAGATTCTACACCGTAGAAGAGGACCGAGAATACGTGGCAGCGTTAAAGTCTCATCTTTGTGTTTCTACTTGTTAAGTTTCTAATATATTAAAGTCTGGGTGATAGTAAAAATCAAGCCACAGCAACGTCCAGTTAACAATAGTTTATTTCGTTTATTTATTTATTTTTTGTTTAAATACATAACATTAAAATACAATAATTTTTTGTTCTTTATATAATAACACAATCCAACAATTTACATGACACAAATACAACATTTAACAAAAAAAAGTGTCTGATAAAAATATTTTATATACAACCGGTAAACACATGTATATAATAGCATGTACATTATTAAACACACTGTAAATAATATTATATACACGTGTACCGATTATATGTACCACTATCAGTTATGTAATAGTTCATTATGTATATTTATATATATATTTACAAATATAGTAATATACATTAAGGCCTCTATATTTCTCATTTTAATATTTTTTAACTATTCATTTTTTATGTAATATATTACTTATAAGATATAAGAAGATCTGGTAAAAAAACTATATAGTAGGCATATTAGTTGGGCCCAGATTTTTTTTTAAAAACTTATAGTACATGTTAATTATACTTCTGTAGTGAAACAATATGATTACTATTATCATTATTATTATTATTATTTTACTAGTAACAATAAGAAACTATAGTGTTTTTGATCAGCGTTCTGATTACAACAGTTGCACTCCAGTTCAAATTTGTTCCAAACACTAAACATACAGTGTGTTAGCACTGGTACACGCTGTGTGGAAGCGTACAGTTGTTCCCGTCCATGCAAATGTTTAGAGTAAGTCAATTTATATCACGTCTCACTGTAGACATACTAGAATGTTTTATGGATAAAATAACATTATCATTTACTTATTCTTGCATTATATGCGAGGGTCATCTCAAAAGTAAGTTTCCCCGATTTAGAAAAAATAAAAACACGCGTAAAAATTAAAAAGAAAACTATACTTTTATTCATAAACATGTAATTACTTTTCAATATAATCTCCAGCCTTGTCGATACTCTTTCTGTAGCGTAAAAACAGTGTTTTAATTCCTTCTTTGAACCACTGCGTGCCCAGATTTCGGAGACAGCCGTCAACCGCCTGTTTCACTTCCGTATCGGTTTCGGAACGTTGTTCTCCCACGTGTCCTTTGAGATGGGGAAAGATATGGAAATCACTCGGAGCCAAATCGGGTGAATGTGAGGGATGGTCGAAAATCGCCCTTCGAAAGGACTACAACAAATTCTGCGTGACTCGCGAGGAATGAAGACGTACGTTGTGGAGGAGAAGAACTTTCTTGCTCAGAAAACCTTCCCCTTTCGAGAACAATGTATGCCACCAGCGGACCATTTGATTGCTCGTGCACTCAGGTCCGTACACAGACACTAAGTGATGATAAATTTTAGCCACCGATTCATTTTTTTTGTAGCAAAAAACCGATTCACACTACGCACTTTCCAATCAGACACGCTGGTTAATGGAACGTCCATGATTTTAAATTTCGTGTTGTTGTTACGTTGCTAAGGAACGGATGAGGTTTTTGGCAGTACTGCCACAACACATAAATAAAAGTTCTCCAACCTTCGTCAGCCTGCTTGCGCCATTTCCCTTTGAAAGAAAAAAACAGGGAAACTTACTTTTGAGATGACCCTCGTATTTTAAAAGCTAAAAGCAAAATTTGACATATCAAATTGACAGTGTTCTTGAAAACGAAATCTAAAAGGTTTGCGTTTGGTCATTATTACATGTGGAGTAATAATAAACCAACATTTTAAGCACAAAACATGAATAGACACAAGATACATTAAGGCAGTTGTAGACAACATTTGAATTCTTATTAACAAAAATCGCGGACGCTTACGGGGGGATAATGACAGGTATTTAATTCATCATACTGTTAGAGAATTTGCGCTAAGAAAATCAAGATTTCGGTTGCTGAACATTAACAGATACTTTTTTCTAAACCTTTTTAACAGACACTACTTTAAACATTCAAAATAATTTTTATGTTGTGACAAATTTTGTTTTGCCCATACAAAATCCAAAAGTAACTGGGACACATGCACTGCAATATTTTATCCATTCAGTTTGATGTTGTTACGTTTTTAATATGTCTTTGTGTTCTGTCATCCTTTAACATTGGAGCATAACACATAAATAAGTTTAACAATTAATAGAGAGCTAACAATCGTTTATTAGAATATAAGTAAAACCTACTAATTTGGCCATTCCTCGCTGATTTGGAATTCTCACTAATTCAGACTAAAAGTTCACTCCACCAACTGGGACTGCTGTCCAAATTAGAAAAAATGTGTGTGGCAGTTCACATCTCCTCGTTCTAAGTGAAATTTCTTTTCTTTTTTTTTTTTTTTGCTAGCATTAGCACAAATGTAATAGGCTAATTTTTACATAATTAAAACTTGCATATAAAGTGTTTCATTAAAAGTTATAAGCGTATTTGAAGAATTAATTTATGAACGAAGTGCTTATTAATAAATAATAAATTGGAGGGAGCAAATTCATATAAATAACTTGGTGTCATGGTTACAAAGACAGCCACACAAGTATACCAGAAATAAAAAATCGTACAGTAGATGGCAAACAAGTGACGAGACAGTTATGTTCCACTTTATGGAGGAATGAAGTAAGACTAAATCAAAATATGTAAGACAACAGCGGAAACTATATGGGGATGAAGTGTGGGTAACTACAGAACATGTGACAAAGAGACTACGGGCTATGGAAACGGGAGCTGTGTAGACTTACACTGGAGTATAAGGTTGAATGAAGAAGTAAGTGAAGCAATGAATAATATGTACCAGTATAAATGACACAACATGGTGAGGAGCCACACCCTTTTCGAGGCGGTCCTATAACAGAACACGACGGATCTGGACCAGAGATGGTCGATAAAAAAATCTAGTCGACATAGAATTGGTTAATCTTGTTATTTGAATTAGCAGTCTCCGTAACTCCAACTTCGTCGTGCTTCTTTGCTGAACTGCTGAGTGTCGTGTTCTGGACGAGGCCTTTCAGTGTTCCCACCACTGAAACTTGAAAATGGTGAGTGAGCTCATGGAGAGGTATACAAAAAAAAATTCCTTAGCTATCAAAATTGGGGCATAACAATGAACGCAAATAAGAATGAATATATTTTAGTCTTATTACGGCTCGGAAGTTTGGACTACTAATAAACACACAAGAACAAAATTAATGACAGTAGAGATGGACTTTTGGAGACGTTCAGCAAGAGCATCCAGACGTGAGAAAATTAGAAATGACAGAAAATAAAGGACAGAATGAATGTGAAAAATTCAATTCTTGATTTTATCAAAACAAAAAAATTACAACGGTATGGACACACGGAAAGAATGGCACAGGAAAGTTTGCCAGGGAGAGTTATGAAATGGACTCCGCCAAGAAGAAGGAAAAGAGGAAGACCACTGATCACCTGGGTAGAAGAAATTCAGACTATATTGAGGGAACAAGAGATTGAAGAAGATCTTTGGATGGATAAGCAGCAGTGGAAGATGAGAATTCAACCGCTTCTGTAATATTTGGTTCCGGAAAATGTGTAAACATTGTACAGCCGGAAATAATAATAATAATAGTTCAGTCTTAAATACATGCAGAGATATATTGTTGAAACGGGGATATAAAGTATATAAGACAACAGTGAAAAGTATTGTAACACATAGGACTGAAGTTTGTGAAACTATAGAACATACGAGGAAAAGTTTACGAGCCATGGACATCTGATACTGGAGAAGGTGCTGTAGGCTTACGTTGCTGGATAAGGTCAAAAGTAAAGATACAAGGGAAAGGATGACTACTTGTACCAGTATAAATGACTCAATTGATAAAAAAGCTTACGTTGATACGGACATGTGTGTGGCCGTATGGGCCAAGCAAATCACTAAAATAGACCCCTCTTAAAAGAAGAAAAGAGCGAGACCGCGAAATACTCTGAAGTCATAAGGAATGAAATGATACAGAGGATGGAATGGAAAGATCGAAAAAAGTGGAAGCTACGATGAAAAGAACGACTTTAAATGTTGTTCGAAAGTAGCTATATGTATATGAACAGCAACAAGGCAAGGTCGCTACATGTATATATTTAGCAACAAGGCCAAAACATTCTATCGCAACTACTGGATTTCCTGTCGCAAACTGTGGCTTCCCTTCATTTTAAACACGGAAGCAAAAAGACCACGGGCAGACCGGGCTGATCAGCCGTAGAGAAGGCGGCCGGTCTTGGGGTTGTGTACCCCGAAATCAATGCACCTGGTCCTCCAGGTTGGGGGTTGTGCGAGAGGCTGGTAAACCTTCCATGTAAAATTTAGTTTACTCACATACTTCAACAGTGGAAAAAACCGGCTGGGAATACAGGAAAACGACTTGGCAATCCTAAGGCTAAAGATTTGGAAATGGTCAGAGACTCTGTGAAGAGGGGACGGGCTATAGACCAAGCCATAGAGTGAAGAAGAAGAAGAAGAAGAAGAAGAAGAAGAAGAAGAAGAAGAAGAAGAAGAAGAAGAAGAAGAAACTGTTTTCACAAACCTCAGGATTGAAGTAAGAAGGGACAGCTGGATTCCGAATGTAAACCTTCTGATTGCGGTAGTTACATTATGGAGAGTGGCATTAGATGTATGTAAGATGTATGATTATTCACCTACTACTCCGTTCAAACTGTTACACCAAACTGAGTAATTCAGGGGCGTACTGGGAGGGGAAGGCCCAAACAGGTGTATATGGAGGAGATAAAAAAGGAAGAACATATGTGGTTATTAAGACAATGTCTTCGGAAATGATGAAATTTTAAGCCCACTAACCTCTGGGTCGAGAGAAGGAGGAGGAATAGGGGAGGAGGAGGAGGAGGAGGAGGAGGAGGAGGAGGAGGAGGAGGAGGAGAAGAAGAAGACGTCATTTGACCAAGGGAAAGTAATTCGCTTGGATGCTTTAAACTAATTCAGAACCTAATTGAAGAAGAGTGGCGAAAAATAATTATTAATGGATACTAAGTATCAAAATTAATTTTAAGTTTCTTTTAGAGAAAACAAAAATCACTTATGCTTGGGTCATCGTTACAGAACTAAGACTTGACCTGTCTGCACCTTACAGTCACACATTAACCCTTGGTGTGGTCATGACCATGATTTATTAAGCATGATTTCGTGAAGATTGGTCAGTTAAGGAGACACAATTTAAAAATATTTGAGTGGTCAGTTAATTAGTAGCATGTATTCATTAACATCAAAGAATGTTTTTTATAATTTATTAATTCACAGTCAGTATTAAACTAACGCTTTATAATATACTTCGTAGGCTTTCATGGCCGGAGTCAGTGTTGTTCCCGGGCTGTTTGGCCGTGGTCCATTGTTTTCACCACCAAAAACAGACGTTTCCGCAGTACTGTGGGTTCCAGCCTTAACCACAGTACTGTGGTCACTAACGTCTACCACTTTACGTTAGCGAAACTTCGAATTTTACACTGATGATGGCAGTCGATGGCACTGCCGAAACCTCTGTTTCTGGTGAAAACAATGGACTACGGCCAAACAACCCGGGAATGAACACTTCACAACACTAACGGTTTATATTCAAGAACTGAATTCCTCTTTAATATATACAAAAAAATATAAAATAAACACAAATGAACCACCAGATTGTCGGTTTCTATAATAATTATGGGCTAAATGCCCGTGTATATGAGCTGAAGACGACGATAATTTTAGTCGAAACGTCGTTACAATATTTTTAAAATTGTGTCTAAAAATTTAATTAAAAACTTTTCGAAACCTTTCAGCATTTAATATTTACTGTTCGTATACAGATAAAAATAATATATATGCATGTACAGTACAGGATGGAGCAATAAGAACACAACAATTTAAAACTATCACAACTGAAATTCGTTGAATATTTTAAAGTCAAATAGACTATTTATAAGTACAAAGGTAATAAAATGCCGTTTTACTTAGTCATGTTCATCGTTTGAAAATAACATCCCTGAAGAATGACGCCCATTGACACTCTTACATTCTTCAAGCCGATTGAAAGAGCTACCCATGACTTGCGGTTTCGCCTGAATTTCTTTGATGATTCGCTGCGTGAGTTGATTTAAATCACGCGGTCGTGACCGAAAAACTTAAACTTCACATAACCCGACAAAAAGACGTCACACACGCAGAGACAGGTCTGGAGATCGCGCTGGTCAGGGTATTGCACCAAATCTGGAAATCAACCGATCTTTGAACACAGACCTCAACACCTACCAACTTTGTTGTGTTTACTTGCTAAACTCCCCTACTCGTCATGTTCCAGACGAAGCCTTTCAGTGTGTACACCATTTTCAAGTCCTAAATCACATTTTTGGTCGTTGTTTAGGATTTGAAAATGGTGGAAACACTGAAAGACCTCGTCCGGAACATGACAAGTACAGTTTAGCAAGTAAACACGACAAAGTTGGAATTACAGAGACTGCTAATTCAAATAACAAGATGAAGTCAACACTTACCCTTCCACATTTTCTGGGGGACGCACTGATTTACACTTTCTTCAATTGTTTCCTGTGTCGATGCAGTGGTTCTAAATGTTCTTTATTTACTATTTCGATATTGTTGAACGATCTGGAACACTTCCATGTCTCCCAACGATGAAATGATTTCTGAAGAGGCTTTATTTTATTATATAGGAATCAATAGCAAGCGCACGATGTTTAACTCGCCATTGAGCTATGTTTACTGAAATGGCATAGTTTAATTGAAGTTATAAAACCACCTGTTTATATATTGTTGCCATAGTAACCGAACACGAGCTAACACAAATTGTTGTGTTTCATTGCCCCACCCGTTATGTTAAATTTGTATGTTATATGTCGCACTTAAATCTAATAATCGTTTATTTTCCTACCTACTTATTGATAGTTTTCATTATAAAAAATTTATACGTGTTCAATAAAATTATTAAATATATAAACAGTTAGTTTCACTATTAAAACTTTATAACCATCCAGCGGAGACATTATGCCCACTGACGGGCTGTATGCCGGGGAGGTTGGGTAACACTGTGACCAATCCGTTACGGTTTTTGTAGTCCACACTGGAACCGTTGGTGTCATTACTGGTGACACCGGGAGTGACGCTTTCCTCGGTCGTCGACGGAGTCAGCATGTTCTGGTTGGTCTGGATGTCGACAGACTGTTGTTGCGACTGCGTCTGCTCGTGGCCCTGTTTGGGCGGAAACGCCGGCTCCACTACGCGCGTCGGCACACTCGACGCTCTTTTCAACTGTTTTTTAAACAAACTCTTGTCCTTAGAGTCCAAACTGGAGCCGGCCTCACCGCAGGGATTTCGCGACGCTGAAAATATCTTCCGTTTTTGTTTCAGAATCGACAGACTGGAAGCGGGCATGTCCCTGGCTTCGATCAGGCTGGGGTTAGAGTCCGTGTCCGTGGCGTTGTTGTCCTCGGACAGGGGACTGTGCGCTCCGCGGACTACGCCGTCTCCGTTCCCGTTGCACACCGAGTCCTCGGACCGGCTGCGGTTGATCAGTCTGCCCACTTTGCCCGTCTTGGCCGCCTCTATCAGGCTGTCCCACTTCCGTTTCCGCGACGAATTCCGTTTGAACATCAGCCGGCTCAGGCCGTGGTTGTGGTGGTGATGGTGCGCCGCGTTGTTCGTCTCCTTCGGCGCCGTGCTGTACGTCCGTCGCATGCTCAGTCCCGGCGTCGAGCCGATCAGACCGGAGATTGTCGAGCCGAACAGTTCCCGCGACGACGGCAGCGAGGAGTGGTCCAGCTGGAGACTGGCGATCAGCTCGGCGACGGGCGGCAATGATGTTGTGCTGCTGCTGGTCGGGGGCGGCGCGATGTTGAACCCTTTCATCAACCTGCGCTCTTTCTGTCGGTTCTTCTTGCCTCCTGCACCTTGAACACAAAACATTATTGTTGTCACATAGAAAAAAGTATAGTCTGGAAATGACAGCAAACATGATGGTAAAACATTTGGTAACAGAATTAACACTGTTGCACACCACTATAGAAGAATTATTCCGTTATTTTTTTAAAGCTTCACAGCTCATATCCGATCTGATGATGAGCTGTGAAGCTTAAAAGCGCTAACCGGAATAATTCTTCTATAGTGGTGTGCAGCAGTGTTAATTCTGTTTGTGATTATAACCACTAACACAACTTTATTAATTGAAGAACATTTAGTGAACTTGGAGAATAACGTAAATAATACTAGAAAATCAAACAGGAAATAAGACATAGATTTTTGAAAATAGCACTTAATACTATAAAATTATGTATTTCAAATCAGTGCAAACCTTACATTAGGTTCTTGGTTTACAAGGCGCGCGCGCGTTTGTGATAGTGAGACGACAGATATATAGATAGATAGATAGACGAATTGATCATCATCATCATCATCACCACCACTCCAAGGACTAGGCCTTAGACCTGTTCCGGAACCCATCTCCTCCTCGGCTTACCGACATCTCTCTTCCCAGTAGGGTGATAACCCAAGGCAGCCACAGGTAGACGGATAGCAGGCGTGCGATACAAGTGTTCAGATCATTTCCTTCTGTGGTCTTTAATCTTCTGGTGCAATGATACAATGTTTAAATCGCGTCTAATATCCTTGTTACTTCTCCGGTCCAAGAGAGAACAATCTACCGTCTTTCTTAGAAATTTCATTTCGGTTACCTGAATCCTCTGCACGTCCTTTTTACCAAGAGTCCATGTAGCACTCTTGGTAAATTTTTATTATATTTATTTCTAGAATGTTATTTGTCAGTAAGCGATTTTTATTGAGTTTTTTAACTACTCCAAAATCACTTATAGAATCATTTTTAGGTTGTTCAGTAACTTCATATTTTTGGAGCAAGTTTACCAAGTACGGGGGGTGATTTGGATCAGCCGGTAATAAATATTTCTTCGATTCAGATTTTAATATTTATTTCTTAATTAGAAGCCCATTTCTCAGGTTGAAAATTACGACTGACCAAGTGAACAATTTATGAGCTACGACTTGTGCTGTTTAGTAATTCAACATACTACCCACTACACTCTATTGAAGAGTGCCAAATCAGGGCATTTTGTGATCGGGTGATATTTTTGTGATACTGTGATTATATGTGATACTGGAAATAATGATATTTGGATATCTCAACAAATACCTCTCAATCAAGTTGTTAGAGGTGGGTGCAGTATATCACCTACTATTTTTTTACATTTATATTGACGATCTGGTAAGAAAATTTCTCATGTTATTCTTAGTGTTTTTATGTACCTTTTCCTCGGAAACTATAAAAGACTGGAAGCTGGAATTTTTACATGTTACTTTCACGACATTGTTGTGCACACGGAAGCATAATTATACTTTGGAGTCATTAAATAAAATTTTGCTTTTTTTTAAAAAGTGTCAAAAAATTTGCCTTTTTAAGAGTTTAATATTAAAAACATTTTTTTTGTAGCCCCGCACCTCCAAGTGGTGGGTGATGGGCAACACCTACAGGTGGCTGACGCGGCTCTGGAAACCGAGTGACAGCCGACCGGTATAAGCTGTCCCTCCTCTACTTGTCATTGTCAAGTGGAGGTTAGGGCACCCTCTTGCACTTGGGGTGAGAAATTCCCCCTTAAGACCGATGACCTTCCATTGGTCAACGACGTAGGATGTGGGAGGCAAGGAGAAACCACCACATTAAAGATCCTTATGGATATCTCAACAGGGAAAACTCGTCTCTTTAAGCCAGCCCAGACAGTCAGTTAATGGGAGAACACCCAGACAGAAAATCGGGATGGACGTTAAGCCTGAAGGTGGCAGCCCCACCATACGTCTTACCCTGGGATACGCTAGTAACATATCTAGGGGCAGATTCACTACTAAATTGCCTCAAATAAGGACTAGCCTGACTGATCAAAAGTTACTATAGTGTTTTCTGGTGTTTGTTTTATTTGTTAGCAGTATAACTTAAACCAAGCTTATACCTGTTGACATGCCGGCCGCTGTAGACGTGTTCATGCCGGAGTTCTTCAGTATCTCTATAAGTTCGCATCGGAACGCTGAGATGTCCTGTTTGATTTCGTTGACGTCGTCTTCAGTCACGCCTTCGTTCTCGCCCTTGCGCTGTTCCACCGTCACATATCTTCGCACCAAATTGCGCATGATGCTCTACACACAGCAACAACAATGTATTACGTTCACTATCTGGGTAGTGTTCTGGGGATTTCATTTCAAACTTATAATGTTAACGAAGATGGCCAGATTAGATACACAGAAACCAAAATTAATTATGAGAGTAAATCATTTAACTAAGTAAATCATTTACATTTTATGAGGGATTTAAGCAAGACGATGGGTTATCGGTCACTAAGTAGCGGTCTAAAGGGGGCGGTCCGTCTCGGGGCCCACTTAGTAGGGGGCCCCCAGATTTGGAAAATTAAGTTTAAGAGACCAACAATTTATTTGAAACTTTCACTATTATTATCATTATCATTATCACACATAACAAAATGTGTGAAATAAACTACTGTATTTTAAAAGCCTATATTTAATATGGCTAACATCGAGCGACTGGCCAATTACATGGTTACTACGCATGGCTGACTTTGGCGTTGGTATAACGTGAGTTGCAAGAGGTCGCAGGCTTGAAGGTGGAAGAAAAACAAGAAAATTATTTAAATGTAAATGCTGTCTGTCTTTACAGTTTTAAACAATCAGAAATAGTTCCTATTGAAGGATTAATTTTTAGCCTTTTATTGTATAATTTACAATCCAATTTTATATAATTGTTATATGTATATCAGAGATTCATTTGTGTTATTTCGCAGTTATTATAAAAATATACTTACTTGATAACGGAAGTCCCTTTCACTGGCTTGTTTCACTTTTCTCTGAAATTATACAGAGATAAAATTAAATTGACAGTAGTAAAATAAATTAAATAGTGATTGAGCTGTATAAATTACATATACTTAAAGGATTTGAAATCAGGCTTCCGTATTTAATTTTGACATATTCAGAGTTTAAAGGTGTCTGTCTGTTTGTCTGTCTCTCTGTCTTCATCTGATTGCATGTTTGCATAAGTAAGCGTGTGCGTGTGAAGAGACGGAATTAAAAGGAGAAAGGGAGAGGAGAAAAATAGAAGCAGAGAGAGAGAGAGAGAGAGAGAGAGAGAGAGAGAGAGAGAGAGAGAGAGAGAGAGAGAGAGAGAGAGAGAGAGAGAGAGAGAGAGACTGAGTGACCTTTCTGTATTTACGTACTTATAACTTATGAAAACTAACTTTCAGAACCAAAAATATCAGTATGGAGATTTATACATGACTTGCATGTTCCAAGATTTATATTTAAAATCATTTTCGAAATGAAATATTTCCATAGAAACTATTTCTTTCTTTAGCCTTAACAACAGTACTGTGGTCACTAACGTATACCACCTGAAGTTAGCGCATTCGATTTTCACTGATGATGGCAGTCACTGCCGAAACGTCTAGTTTTGCAGAAAACATTGGACCACGGCCAAACAGCCCGGGAAGGATTTTTAATAACAAACTATTCCTTTTTTACCAATAACGTAGTACACATACAAAAAATTGTCGCCTCCCCTTCAACTATTATTTTTATTTATAGAAAATTACCCCTCCCCCTTCAGCTACCCTTTTTATTTATAGATATTTCATCTACCTTTCTATAGTGGATTATTATGATCTTCTTTTCAGGATATTTTATTTATCAAAATTAAGTACTTTACTCTTGTTAAAACATAAACGTTCCAGGTAATCTACCCCTTCCCCTTAACCGATCTTCACCAAAATCAATAGGCCTTCAGGTTCTCTACAACTCAGGCACATATGCAGAAAATTATTTGATTCTGTTTGAATTTGCGGCAGTTATCGTTCGCCATGAAACAATTCTACAAACAGATACACAGACGCGCGCGCGCACACACACACACTTTTCCGAAAATGTCTTTTCTTCATGTTTTGAGGTAGCACAAACAGAATTAGCCCTTATCTCGAACACGATTTGTTTTGCGAGCACCATACTTCCATTTCCTTATGGAACATGGAAGTAAAAATACAATGTTTCTTCAGTATAGACACAGGCAATTCAATGTTGTACAATCTTGTTATTTTACGGTGGCCGGCAGTATGGACAGTGCCGTCCTTGTCGTCAGTACAACCAGTCATCAACCAGATTGAGTCTCCCCACTACGTCAGCTTTGCGCGCAACCCTGAATCCGCCATATTAAAGTAACACAATAACAAGTGTAAAGTGTGTTCACTGTTAGAGTGGAGCCAGGTGTAAACTAAGTGGAGTGATACAACACAGAGGCAAGTACAGTACAAGGTTAAAACTTTCTTAACAGACCCAATGAATTATAAAAATGGTTTACCTTTTTTTTATTGTATTAATCCCAGTTGTTTCAAAAAGTAGTTTGTTGATATAGTTTTTATCAATTAATTATTATAAATTGGGAACTACATTACTTGTGGCGGTGGATTTAGTAATGCGGGCACTTATCTAACCAATCCGATTCAAGTACAAGCACATGGTTTTGTTTACTTCAGGGTCCACTATAAGAATGAACGAACGTTAGGTGGAGTTCTGCTCCAAACAATTTGCTATGAGGTAAACATAGTCAACATGAAACGGGTGTTCACGTAATAGGAGGGTCAGTTGAAAAGTTCGCGGAGCGACAACTATAGCTTAGCGGTAAAACTACAATTTTCGTGAGCTGCAAGATTCGTATTTTATGTGAACTCCTGTTAATTTCCAAAACTATCTATCAATTTATTCATTGTGTAGAAACTGTTTTAAATGACGTGTCATGCGTGTTTTGAAAAACGGACAAAATCAAACATCGTGGTGTGATTCTTTGTTAAAAATTGTTTAGCGCCAATGGAAATTCAGAACGAAATTGTGAATGTGTCGGGAGATGCTGCGGCTTCCAAACCAACGGTTTGTAAGTAGGCGCTTGAGTTTAAACGTGGTCGTACGAGCGTTGAAGGTGATCCCTCCCCCCCCGCACTCTACGCCCACCAAAATGCAACAAGTCCAGATGCGGGAGCCATCTTGCACAACGCTTTTTCACACCAAATTCTTGAGTTAAAGTGTGATGCACACGCTCATATGAGATGCCTGTGATTTCAGCAACTTCATCTACTCCTCAATCTGCGGTCTTCCAACACCGTATGAATTTTTTTGTCAATAATGTTATTTCTTGTCTCACTTTTTGGACGTCCACGGCTGGGATCGTCTTCAGTGCTTGTACGACCACGTTTAAACTCGAGTGTGCTCCACGTACCGTTGTTTCTAAAGGCGCAGCATCTCCTAGCACATTTAGAATTTTGTTTTGATTTTCCATTAGCGCTAAAACGTTTTTAATACAGAATTCATCACAACACGATGTTTGATTTTGTGCATTTTAAAATCACGCGTGTCAGAAAAATTTCAAACAGGTAGTAAAAATTGAATAAATTTACAGATATAACTTATCTGTAAATTAACAGGTGTTCACGCGAAATATACGTCTTGCAGCACGCGTTTAGTTCTACCACTGAGCTATAGATGTCGCTCCGTGAACTTTACAACGACCTCTCGTAACGCGAGTCTGACTGAGAGGTGTTGTTGTTGCTCACCCTGATGGTGCGCATGTGTTCCTTCTTGGCGGCGTGCGAGTGTCCACACATCTTGCGGTGCAGCCACAACAACAGATACCAGAGGGATTTCGGCGTCGGTATCACGTTGAACGGCGGCGGCACTGTTCCTCCCTCCTCGAAGTAGCTGATCCACAGTCTGCTGCGCGCGAACTTCCACTCCACGTCTGCCCGTTCCTGTTGCAACAAACACACAACTTAAATAATACGGTTGATTTGATTAATCATTATACCAATACTACGTGTAGCCACATAATCGCATTAATGTATTCTGGGATATTTGTCTCAAAGAATGTTTTTGAGTCATAAATTTCCGAGAAAAGGAAAAGTTGAAAGTCAGTATTATTACTAGCGCTAAGGGAAGTACTATCAACACAGTAAAGATAAGAAAGCTTCAGTATCTGGGACATCTCATGAGAAATGAACAGAGATTTTACTCATTGCAGTCCATACTACAGGGAAAAGTACTTGGAAAGAGAGGAGTTGGGCGACCGAGAATCTCATGGCTGAGAAATTTAAGGACCTGGTTTGGCATAAATACAACTGACTTATTCCGTGCACTAGTGCAGAAAGTTAAAATAATCTGTACGATATCCAACATCCGAAACGGATAGGAACTATTAGAAGAAGAAGAAGATCGTTGAGTAGGGATGATGAATTAAAATTGGAAAAACTGAGATATGATGCAGTTGTAAGCAGCTAATTTTTAAAGAGGAAAACGGAAGTAGATAGAGCAAAAAAAAAGTAGAGGAAATAGTATGAACACAAGTAGAAGAAGCAATGAAAATGGAAAGGTTAAGAAGAAGAAGAATAAACAGAAGAAATACGAAGTGGAAGAAGCAGAAATTGAACTAAGAAGAGGAATAAAAGAAGTACATGACGAAAAGAAGAACTAGGACTATGAAAAAGAAAAGGTTTAAGGCGATGTATAGAAAGAAAAATAAGATGATAAAGAAGAAGAATAAGAAAGCTGTTATTCGTTGTTTCTAAACAACATGTGCAGAGTACCTAATTTAATGGATGTAAAATGTGAACATAATTTAGCTAACAAATTTTACTTGAACGTTAAAAATAGAACACACAAAGAAGAAGATATTTAAACCTAACTTTCGATAGTAAGTGAACATTATAAAAAGGGTTAGGTCGCAATGTAACCATCGTTAGACTTTATCACACACCGTTTCGGCCACTTAACAATCGGTCGTCTTCAGGTGTAAGTTAAACTAGTTCGTTAAATATAAACATAAGGCTATTCGTTCACTAACAAACATGAACCGTCAAAAACTTAATAAACCACCAGAATCGCCTACAAGTTAAACACAAGCAGCTAGTTTGTGTTGTATTGGGTGATTGGAGGTGTTGTGTATTAGTGTGTCAGTTGTAGTTGGTTTTCTGTATATACTGAATTCGTGCCTGTGTTCTAGTTTTGTGATGGAGAGGTCTAAGAAGTTTATACACTAATACACTACACACTAAGTACTGACACACTAATACACAACACCTCCAATCACCCAATACAACACAAACTAGCTGCTTTTAGAACCATGATGCATAGACTTAACAACATCCCCTTAGATGAAATAGACTACAAAGACGAACTAAACACGATAAAATATCTAGCAGAATCTAACGGTTATGACAGAACAAATAGTCAGTAAACTCCTACACAAAACACAAAACAAACAACAGACAAAGACAGAAAACAACAAATTCATAACACTAACATACATCAACAAACAAACAGAAAAAATTGCCCACAAATTCAAAAAAGCAGGATACAGAATCGCTTACAAAACTACTAACAAAACAGAACACACACTATCAAAACGCATGCCCAAAGCACAAAACAAATTCGATCTACCCGGTGTATATAAACTAAATTGTTCAAATTGCAGTAAATTCTACATAGGCCAGACAGGACGTAGCTTCAAACAGAGATACATTGAACACACAAAAGCACTCCACACCACTACAGAATCTACCTTCGCAAACCACCTCATTGAAGCAAACCACACATATAAAAACATCGACAATAACATGAACATACTACACGTACACACAAAAGGCCGAAAACTAGACACTCTAGAACAATTAGAAATATACAAACACACAAAAACAAATAAAAACGACATCCTAAACGAACAGACACAATTCAAATCGCACGCATTATTCGAACACATCTCACCACACACACACAGCTTCAATCTTTCGAAACACTTTCTCGTCGCCAACAACAAGACGAGCAGCGCTACTAACGACAGCCTCTGATGAAGCCTTCTATAGGTGAAAGCCGGTTTAGGCTGTAAGGTAAAACTTTACGTTTTTACTTATAAAAAACTTTGTGTTCCGAGTCGTCAATATTATAGTGATATTTAGTTAAGTAACGGACACGTCATGGACAACGAAATCCAAGAATTAATTATTTACAACTTACAATTAACTCAAATAAACTTAAAACTAAATGGGCTTATGCTAGATTATCTACAAAATTATTTTTACAAATTAATAATTATAAACTGAATTCTCAAATTGTGCGCCGCGTATGTAATCTGTCTGATCTTTTTAACAATAGAATAGGGATTCTAATTTCGCTTTTGTGATACATATGATATGCCGGTAACTGGTAATTACGTTACTGCAGTACATAATATTTGTATATTACATTCTTAATAACTTAGAATTAATTATTTACAACGTACAATTAAATAAACTTACAACTAAATGCGCTGATGCTAGATTATCTACAAAATTATTTGCACAAACTAATATTTATAAAGTGAATTCTCAAATTGTGCGCCGCGTATGTAATCTGTCTGATCTTTTTAACAGTGCAATAGGGATTCTAATTTCGCTTTTGTGATACATATGATATGCCGGTAACTGGTAATTACGTTACTGCAGTACATAATATTTGTATATTACATTCTTAATAACTTAGAATTAATTATTTACAACGTACAATTAAATAAACTTACAACTAAATGCGCTGATGCTAGATTATCTACAAAATTATTTGCACAAACTAATATTTATAAAGTGAATTCTCAAATTGTGCGCCGCGTATGTAATCTGTCTGATCTTTTTAACAGTGCAATAGGGATTCTAATTTCGCTTTTGTGATACATATGATATGCCGGTAACTGGTAATTACGTTACTGCAGTACATAATATTTGTATATTACATTCTTAATAACTTAGAATTAATTATTTACAACGTACAATTAAATAAACTTACAACTAAATGCGCTGATGCTAGATTATCTTCAAAATTATTTGCACAAACTAATATTTATAAAGTGAATTCTCAAATTGTGCGCCGCGTATGTAATCTGTCTGATCTTTTTAACAGTGCAATAGGGATTCTAATTTCGCTTTTGTGATACATATGATAGGCCTACATATGCCGGTAACTGTCATATTCATATCTTCTATTTTGAGCATTTATTATAAAGAATTCTTAAATTATCGGAAAATTTCATTTATAAGAAAAACACACGATTAACATGTTTCTTTCTCAGTTACATATTGCATAAAAGAACGAGCTTATTATATTGACGAACACCAAATTTAGAAATATTTGCTGCCAAAGTTTTTTCTTTGGCAGAAGCATGACATATAACTTTAAAAAACATTTGACCTATAAGTTTAATGAGTTTAATTTCATGACTGTCTGCAAAGTCACTACAAAATTTATGATTTTTAAACACAGAACCTGTGAACTGGCGACAAGTTTGTGCTAATAATTATAAGTATTTACTTCTTTGTTGTTATTAGACAAATATAAATTATACATATATTTAATCAGTTTTAGAACATCATGAGATGCCCTCACCAGTTTGCCCTTTGAAATAAAATTTGTAAAGTGAGTGTACGCACTAATATCTGAAACGTCGGCCAACAGTACGTTACTGCATTCCAAACACTTGATTTTGCTGTCAGTTTTTCTTACAATAAATCCACTTATATAAAATAAAATATTATCTTTGTAATATGTAGAACTCTGATTCCCTATCAAGTCACAAAGCACCTTTTCAAAGTTACAAGTCTCTGAAATATCTTCCTCTTCTAAAGTTAAAAGATACATTTTCTTCGCTGCTTTTCTGATGTCTCTTCGTACAATTGTAGGCTGCACAATGGACGGGCATGTTGGTTAAATATTTTAACAGTCTATTGAAAATATATTTTTAGTGAGATCACAGAACAAGAAGTAGTATGTCGAAGCAAAACACACGTAATTGCATGGGTGCGTAATTGTGACACTATGATATGCGGTATGCACACTTGTTGCATTGGACAGCCAGATGGTGGGGATAGCGGGTAGACCGTTTGCTCCGCACCTCCACTCCACACAAGCGCGATCCAGTAGTATAGATCGTTGGTTATAATTGTGCGGGACTCTATTAGTTGACATTTTTACTGCGTGTTGACAAATTTTGCTCGGATTATTGGACAAGTTGATTATAAACTGTATTTATGATTAACTAAAGCTGGTGATTGGTAACTTGATTGGTGTCTTGTATTTTGTTTCCCTCTGTACCGTACGACGATCAGTTAGACGGTCGTAACACTACTACATAAAGGAACCGCTACTTAGCCTGTAAGTCCGCTGAAGAGAACCGGTAAGCACAACCACACTGACGCAATTTCACTTTTAGATTCTTCAGTGGACTTTGTGGATAAGTAGCGATTCTTTTTATATAGGTTTTATATAGTTGTGATTGACTTTGTAGGCAATGCTGGTAGTTTATTAATTTTTTGACGGTTCATGCTTTCTAGTGAACAAATCTCGTATAGGATTAAGTTTAACTTACACCTAAAGACGACCGCAGGGTGTTTAGAGGTCGAAACGGTGTGTGGTAAATACTAACAATGGTTATATTCCGACCTAACCCTTCTGATAAGAAGAAAGACGAATGATATTTAAAAGAAAGTTTGTGAATTATCTAAGATTTAAAATTAAAAAGTGAGTATAGAATAGGGGAAACACAGGAGCGATTTAACTTCGTTTTCATTTTGTATTACAGAAGTGACTACATAACAGTAATCCTGTCTTCTGCAATATTAAAAAAATATATTTAAATTATGCGAACACATGACACAGTTATAGTGAAAAGGTGGTGAACTGGACCGTACTAGAGGAGATTTAAATTCTGGAAACACACGAAAAGAATATAGAGGAAATATGATAAACTGGAGTACATTAGGACAATGGACAAGAGGAGATTTAAATTCTAGGAACATATGAAAAGATTGTAGAGAAAATATGATAAAATGGAGTACCCTAAGACAATGGACAAGAGGGGATTTAAATTCTGGAAACAAGTGAAAAGACTATAGAGGAAATATGATAAAATGGAGTAGGCCTACACTAGGGGAATGGACGAGAAGGAATTTAAATTCTGGAAACACACGAGAAGATTATAGAAATATGATAAAACGGTGTATACTAGGAGAATTGACAAGAGGGGAATCAAATTCTGGAAACACATAAAAATATTATAGAGGAAATGCAATAAAATAGAGTACACTACGAAAATGGACAAAAAAGGATTTACATTCTGGGAACACACGAGAAGATTATAGAGGAATATGATAAACTGGAGTACACTAAGACAATGGACAAGAGTGAATTTAAAATTTGGGAACGCATCAGAGGTTTATAGACGAAAGATGATAAAATGGAGTAGACTAGGACAATGGATAAGGGTGTAATAAAGACGGAAAGCGAGCGGTAAAGTTACGAGAAAGGGAAACATATTAGTAGTCTCAACTAAGCCAAAGAATGGACTGTACGTCCGGATTTAATTGTGTGGTTTTTTGATTAAAAAATAGTGTTAATGTTTAGTAAATATAGTAAACAAACAAAATACTATACAGGACCCACATTATTTTAGCTAATACTAACAGTATTGCTAGACTGATTACACAGTACTGAGCGTCATGATGCACAAGTTGCTACAGACAATTGACTTTGTTGTGGGATGTTTAGTAACTGTCTACTCACGTGCATACTTATTGTACGTGGTGTGTAGTTTCGTTGCTATAAACACAATTCGTGCTTACTCAACTGACAAACGGTTCCATGAATGTATGTAGTGACCTGATTGTTCACCACTTAATATTGGCACGTTCTACTTTCTTCAACAAACTGCTCTTCGTTTGGCATCTGGTCCTTTCCTCACTAGACGTCTGAGCCTCAACTAGTAAAGTTTCCATACGTTAATGAGCTTAGGAAATATAACTAGTACAGTTTCCATTGATTGTTGTAGATAGTACGGTTCTGAACTAGGTCAGTAATTCAGAATATCTGGGCTGTAATGTGTCTTACAGCAGACAGCAGCTAAGAAGGCACTTGGGCGATCGATAAAAACGCTGTACTATTCCTAAAAAAAAACATAGACCCTCTCAATACTCCACTCCAGCCACCGCGCCGCGTTTTTGTATACGTTACGAAAAAATGTGAAGGTGAATAAGCTGCAAACGTTCAACCATATTACGTGCGGGACCACCAGGAGCACACTGAAATCAACGAGCAAAGGAACACGCCTGAAGTCCAACAAGGTGATGGGCCCTCCCCACATCTCTCTACGGGTCTGAGGATTGGACTTCGACGAAGTTCCAGGCCAGTCGTATCCAAGCGCCCGAAACGAGATTTCTCAGCCACGTGGCAAGATACGAGGGCTATTTTTTTTCAACCTCCGTTAAAGTAGGAATAAAAAACGAGAATAATTATAAATAATGTATTATACAAAATATTTGTACATCTCTCAGCTACATTTCTACATAATCGCCATTTCGATTTAGGCACTTATCATAATGTGGCACGAGTTTTCCTATGCCCTCATCAAAGAAACCTGCCGCCCGGTCACTTAGCCAACCGTTCACATTGGTCTTCAGCTCATCGTCACACATAAACCTCCGCCCTGCTAACCACAGCTTCATTTGGGTGAAAAGATGAAAGTCACTCGGCGCTAAATCCGGGCTATACGGCGGATGTTTGAACACCGTCCATTTGAACTTCCGGAGGAGATCCTGTGTCTGTGCTGTAGTGTGAAGGCGAGCTTTGTCGTGAAGAAAGACAATACCCGATGACAACATTCCTCTTCTCTTGTTCTGTATTACTCTTCGTAGCCGCTGAAGAGTGTCACAGTACGAGGCTGAAGTGACGGTCGTCCCCCGTTCATTAAATTCAGTCAATAGTACGTCTGTTCGGTCCCAAAACACAGTAGCCATAAGTTTTTTGTTGCAAAACGTTCACTTGAACTTAACCGGTCTGCCTGGAGACTCACACTATGCTTCCACTGTTTGGACTGCTCTTTCGTCTCGACATTTTCATATTGCACCCATGTCTCATCTACCGTCACAATCTTGTCCAGAAAATCCTGCCCTTTCTCGTGATAGCGTTGCAAAAATTCTAAGGCTGCGCCAATTCGCTGAGTCTTATGGTTGTCAGTAAGCATTTTCGGCACGCACCGTGCACACGTTTTTCTGTAGCCAAGCTTCACGCTTACAATGTCATACAGAACTGACCTTGAGATTTCACGAAATTTGACAGACAGCTCAGAAATTGTGAATCTGCGCCTTTCGCGAACCACTTGATTCACTTTTTCAACAATTTCTTCCGTCGCTATAGATATCCTCCCTTGACCGCCCTCATCATGGATGTCAGTTCGTCCTTCTTTAAACTTTCTGCACCATTCTCGTAAAATTGTCGCCATAAACATTACTCATTCGACGATGAATTTCGGCTGCATTACGCCCTTCAGCGAGAAGTAAGCGAATTACGGCGCGCACTTCACACTTAGCGGGCGTTTCGATTACATTAGACATGTTATCACGCTTGTTACTCAACAATGACTGAAGGGAGGGGGTGCACCTATTGGTGTGTGGTAGGGAATAGTCCAATGCGCATGCGCTGCGTATCTTAATTCCAATGTCGCATGTGGGTCTCATCGGGTGGCATTTCGGAGGTTGAGAAAAAATATCCCTCGTATATCTTCAACATCGCAAAAGAAATGTCGATGTACGGCACGATGATTATACTTGATAGGATTGCCAAATATCGGATAAAATATTTGGAACTTCTTCACGGAATGGATGACTTAGCCGCATTCCCAAACAGCTATGGAATTAAAAGTAGAAAGGACGGAGAGGTGTGGGACGACTGCAGAAACGTTGGAGTGGCCAGCTGTAGTCTATCTGCTTTGGACCAGAACAAACCACTCTGGGGTAATCCTTGGTTTGGGATTATGGTGGTGACACTTTGCATCGTCAAGCAGCATTCATGGCGAAAGAAATTTCTAATTTGAATTCTTCAAAAATGCATAATTTTTGTGCATGTGTACTGGGTTTTAGTACTTTGCATTTCGTATGCAGATAAGTCGGTGCATGTTCTACTGTACTTCAATTAAAAAGGGCATCAACACAATGTGGTACTAAACGACACACAAACATTTGAACACAAAATTCAAATTGTTGCTTGATTACTCTAGTCTACTACAGGATATGGTGTGCTAGAGTGCAATTGGATTCTGGGGATTTGTTTTCTGGGCAAACAAAGTCTTAATAATACTTACAATCCCGTTTTCCTTAAAGAAAAATAAAATTAATTAATAACGTTTTACAACATAGAAATATTTTTTTATAATTAACTCTATGAGTTTCTTGAATAATATTATATCATAAAATTATAATTACTTCTGCAAGTCGTTAATGTTACTTTTTTAATTGACCTGACGAATGTTTCAGTGATAGAATCAGTATCTTCAGAGGTTTATAAATGAATTAACAAATAATTAAAATGACTTTTATTTGTTAATAATTAAATCAATTTGAATTTAAATCATTCTATCAGTTAAACGTATGGCAGGTCAATTCAGAAAATATGTTGACGACTTGCAGAAGTAATTATAATTTGTTAATTTATTAAAATTCAAGTAGAATGCTGACTCAATTTATATTTATACGATTAAAATACTGTACGCTTGTGTATATTTTATGATTATAAAAAAAAACAACTTTAAGTAGGTAGTAATGTATGTGAAGGCCTATGTATGAATGTATTGATTATTATTGTTTATCCTAATGAAGGCACATTAAACAATACACTTTTTTATGCTTTGTTGTAAAATAATCAATTGTTACATCAAGGTCAACAATACTTATCCTATGTAGTCTTCTTTTTAATTGTGTTAACATGTTTGTAATAATTTTGAAAAAAAATAATTTTTTTATTATAACATTGTGCTTGGATTTGTGTGTGTGTGTGTGTGTGTGTGTGTGCTTTATTGACAAATATTGAAATTCTATTTATGCTATAAGAGTTGTACATTATTTGCTATAAACAATTGTATTGTCAAGGTAATTCGTAATAGAACACTGCTATATCAAGTGCCTGATTAATGTCTTACCTTATGACAACTTTATAGTATTATTGTAAAGTTTTTGTTTGTAACATTCCACAAGTTCTGGTAACAGTCTACAATTATCAAGTCATGTCTGATTCTGTGTAGTTTCATTATATAACTGTTTATCTTAATAGATGGCTTGATAAAGGTGCGCTCACTCAGAGAACTAATCAGTCGTATAGTTATAGCTAGTGTAACTAGTTGCAGTTGGTGCATATTTGTAACAATTGCGGTCTTGGAGAACTTAATATGACAATATTCTGGTTTACTGAAACTGTAACTAAAGTTATTAGTAACGATTTGTCTAGTGTTTAATTCTGTTGTTATCGCAACAGTTATCTTGATTGTCGTAACACTACAATTATTTCATTTAATCAATAATTCAATGAAAATAAATTTTACATTGAAATGTAATAAATGAACTTTTTAATCGTCATTACGTTAAAAAAATTGTAAAGGATTTTTTTAAAGTCGTCATTATCAGTACATATTATGGATGAGCACATATTGAAAGTTGGCAATACTGATAAGCAATACAATAAGGAATTATTTTGTATTGCGTTTGTATAGGCAATGTAAACCATTTTTAATAATATTCATTGTTTTAGTTCTACACGAAAAATTGGGAAAGCAAAAAAATATCCATAGTAACTAACTCTCTTGATTTACTTACATATGTCCTGCACGTGTGATATTTAAATGCATATTAACATATTTGTATGGTTATGTTTGTATTTCATGTGACATATTTAATTATCAGTATGATTTTAATTGATAAAGTAAGAAACAAACGCAATTATAAAGTAAACACTAATCTATAAAATAAATTATGTAACATTGTTAAAGTAATTATGTAAAATAATACACATTTTTTGGGAAGATTTTCTATAATTTACATCTCATTCCACTACAGCCTTACTATAATTTGTATCGCATACACATAGCTAAACATAAAAATACCATATTTTTTACAAAATATTCTAAATGCCTGATCTGTTTAAAAACTTTAGAGAACATTTCAAACACTTAGGACTGCGATTTCTCTGTGATGGAACTATAATATATAATATAATATTTAATTTTCCTTTACATATAATAAAAATTATACAATAAAGGACCTATAGGGGGCATAAATGACCGTACATAGGTTGGTCCTTAGAATTAATATTTATATACTTGTGAGTTTTACCTCACCGATCATAGTAATATATTAAAAATAAATTATTTTTCAATTTTAACAAAATTTTAGTTTGTACTATAATACAATTCAATAAATAAATGAAAAAAAAAGAGAAAAAAGGTCCATATCATAATAGACTGTTTTTTTGATTATTCAATAACAATGTTCCTAAGTTTTTCTTTGATTTTTTTTTAAGCACTTTTATATTTACACTTAGATTTTTTAGTTCATTAGGTAATTCATTAAAATATTTTATGGCATAATACACATAGCTTCTTTGCCCAAAACTTAATAGGTGTCGCGGCAATATAATACTTTTCTACCGTGTGTTGATTCGATTTTGTAAAACCTCACTTTTTAGATCATTGTATTGATAAACTATAGAATTCACTACAAACACCTGTTTAATATTTAATGGTTTATTCGAATCTTGTTCATTGACTCCTATAATTTTAAGAATACACTTTTGCAGCCGATCCAATGCGTCTAGAGATGATTTATATAGACCCCCCCAGCCTATGATAGCATACCCTGCCACACTATGGAATAGTCCATAGTATATTTGTAGTAGTTGCTTTTTTGATAAAATTTGTTTAAGTCTGTAAAAAACGTAGACTAAGTATTTGGTTTTTTTTTACAATGTTAGCCACATGTACATCCCACTTCATGTTAAAGTCATATGTTATTCCTAGATATTTACTAGTTTTAACTCTTTTCAATTTTTGACCATTTATCTTGATTTCAAAGTCATGCGGAACAGAGTCTCTATAATTTCCAAAGGTGATAAAAACAGACTTGCTTATGTTGAGTACTAGATTATTGTGATAGAGCCAAGAGTATATAATATCTAATTTAGTTGACATATCTGTTGCAAGTTCAGGCCATGTCTTTGCTTTCATTGGTACTGCTGTATCATCAGCATATGCTATTAATACATCTTGTAACACTAGTAAGTCATTGATATATAAAATAAACAATAAAGGTCCTAATATAGAGCCCTGGGGCACTCCAACATTTGTTTTAATAGGGTGACTTCTAGTCCCATTCACCTTTACAAATTGTGTCCTGCCATGTAAATAACTGGCTATCAGGGATAAGCTTACACCTCTTATTCCAATATTCTGTAATTTGGATATAAGTATGCCATGATCGACAGTGTCAAAAGCTTTGGAGTAGTCCAAAAAAGTTACAACAGTTGGTATGCTAATACTTAAATTTTTCATAAATAAATTTGCTAAGTAGGGCTATAGCATCATCTGTACCTTTCTTCTTGAGAAAGCCAAATTGTTTAGCACTTAACAGGTTATGTTTCTTTACAAATTTAAATAATCTGGTAAAAATAATTTTTTCAAAAATCTTAGCTAAATTTGATATCAGTGCGATCGGTCGATAATTGTTAACCAAACTTTTTACACCTTCCTTATATATAGGACAAATTACAGCTTTCTTAAATTGATATGGACATGTACCTTGTATCATAGCAGTATTAATAATGTGAGTCAAAGCAGGAGTTATGAACGGAGCAGCTAGCTTAACTGTATAGGCATGAATTTCATCACACCCACCAGGTTTATTTTTGAGTTCACCAATAGGCTTATTTTTGACTTCTGACTCATTTGTTGGTGTTAGAAACATAGTATGCTGATCAATTGATATATCTGGTATTTCATGCTGCAGAATAGGAGGAGTCGCACTTTCATTCAGCCTAGATACTACTGTGCTGAAAAATTCATTAAAATAATTAGCCTTTGTCCAATCATTGCTGTTTAGTTTATTATTAATCAAAATATCATTTATTTGTCTATTTTTTGAATTACGATCCAATTTTAGATGAACATATCTCCACATTTTTTTAGAATCAGCGTTTTGTAGTTGTTTTTCTTCATGCCTATTTTTAGCAGTCCTAAGTAATGATTTAAGTCGTTTTTCGTAATTTAAGTACAGCTCTTTTTTTAGCAAGTCGTCTTGACTATTCTTCCAGGCTTTATATAATTTGTTTTTGTTATTAACTGAATTAATGAGAGCAGGGGTAATCCAGGTCTTTCTTGGTTTTTGAATTTTTGGCTTAGTTTTGTGTGAAAGTTCATTGATAGTTTGAATCTTGTTTATTAGCAATTCTAATGCTTCATTGTTATTTGGTGTATTACAGACTTGTTGCCACTGTTCTGAAGCACACAGCTCCAAAAATCTTTTTTTGTTTATTTCAAAAGATTCTGTAAGTTTGCATTTTATGTTGTTTCCATGTAGTGATATTAAAACGGGGTAGTGGTCTGTGATTGAGTCAATTAATTTACCAGATTTTGCTGTGTATATTCCTTTCACGAAAATATGGTCAATGCAAGTTCCATCTTTATAATTCTTTATAGGATGAGTACAAGTATTTATCATCGATTCATAACCATTTTGCAGTAATTGGTAGAAATAATCCTCAGTTTTTTCATTAAACTCAATGAGATCTAAGTTAACATCACCCAAAATCATGTGGTTTGCAACAGTTTTGTTATTTAAGATAAATTTTTCATGATCTTTAATGAATTTGTCAATCTCATAATCATGACAACGATATAGTCCAGAAATTTTGAAAATACTTTTATTTGTTAATTCTATGAGCAGACTAGTGATTTTTAAATCATTAAATTGTTCATTAATGGTTTGATACTGTAGGTTACTTTTTACATAAATAATCACTCCATCTGCTTTATTTATTCTGCTGTTATTTTTAAAATGTGAATAACCTGTTATATTTATAAGCTTAATATTATCCATGAGCCAAGCTTCAGTGCATATTATCACATCTGGTTTATGTTTAAAAGAACTTAACATAGTTTCAAGTTTTAATATATTTTTCTGTATACTTCTGATGTTGACATGTAGGGTCAGAAGCTCAGAGTCACAAAAAATGGGGTTGAGATTTATCTGTTCTGTACTATTAAAAATTAATTCATCATTAAGGTTATATTCTTGTATTTCCATAAAAAATTTATTTATAGGTTAGTTTTGATTTTTGATTTTTCCTTTTTCCTTTTAAATACAAAATTTTATCTAATCAACTAGTTGTAGGCCTAACGTAATTAAATGGAGGTTCTGGCTTCCAGGGGTAGTTTGTATCACAAATATACTGCTCCCATCTTACTTTAAAACTTTCACAGTTTTGAATATCATTTGCAGAATGATCTATGGATCTTTTTTTAGTTAAGTATTTGTTAGCATTAATACAATTAATACATTTATTTATATCAGAGGTACAAACTGTAGCATCATGGTTACCTGAACATTTGTAGCATGATTGTTGTCTTTTAAAAGTGTCTTTGCACTTTCTCAATGAATGGTTATACCCACAACAGTTTTTACAACATTTGATATTAAAATTGTCATACACTCTGCAGTTTTCATATCCAATAAAAACAGATTTATTCTTCATTATCTTGGCATATGCATCAGAGGTTACTTCTGCTAGCGCAGCATGATTATTGTTTCTCTGTTTGTATTTGTGTACAATGTTTACACTATTTGATGGTAATTCATTTCTATGTATGATATCGTTCTCCAGTTCTACTTTATCAACATCGTCTGATATGTTTGTTATTTTTATTTGCGGATTTTTTTTTAACACATGCTTCAGCTGTCAATATTTCACTGTTTTCACTGTTTATAACCTTTAGTATTTTTTCAGAATCTTGCTCATTTATACACTTTAGAAAAACTGTACCATTATTGACTTTGTTAATTTTTAAAACTTTGGCATTAGTTTTGGTTGAAATTTGCACTTTGATAATATTTAGGGCATCGCCTTTGAAATTTTCCTTTGGCTTTATTGTCAAACGAGCACATTCTTGCTTTTTAGGTAAATTTAGCACAGCATCAGCATACGAATTTTTAATGTCTACATAATTTTTTTCAACATTTACAGCAGATGATCTTAAGAAACTGTTATTTTCACGCAACTCATGGTTATGTTCACGTAGACCGCTTCGCGACACACCAAACGCCCCCTCGGGACCCAGAAGCAGTGGGCCGCACCCCGCAGTCTGAGAAACGCTGGTTTATGGCATTTTGTTTGCTTTGCGGATGAAGTAGCACTCGAAAGCGCTTACCAGGAAATTACAAATTTTATTTCTTGGATAAAACCAACTTATGTTACATATACGAATATAAGTTTTAAATTTATAAAATATTTGTTAAATATTTGTTATTATTATTGTTAACATATTAAACGAGCTATATAATACAGGATTACTAATTAAATCAATGCCACTATGAGTGAAAATGGGCGAGAAAAGGGGACGACACTCACCGATATCAGCTGATATGAATGATTCATCATGGCGATGAGTAGATTGAGCAATACCACGATGTTGATTACAGAGTAGGTGCCAAACATGAGCATGCCCCAGAACCTGGTGAAACTCTTGATGCCAGCCAGTTCGAAGTTGTCCAAGTCGACCAGACCGAACACGGCCCAGAACAGCGTTTGCGCAGTCTCAAACAGACTGAAACAAAATTTAATTAAGAAAGTTTTGTTTGTGGTTATACTCACACACAGAATTAACACTGTTACACGCCACTATAGAAAATTATTCCGATTAGCGCTTTCGAGCTTCGCAGCTCATCATCCGATCGGAAATAACAATAACGGGGCTAGACAACTTCTTTATGTCCCCACGTCCTACAGGGTGTACACAACCTGTAGAGATACTAATAGCCAGAAAGGACGTTTAACTTCAAGCTTGTTACTAAATTATGTACACGCTATAGGGCAAGTGGGGGTATAAAAAATTTGTCTAGTCCTATTATTGTTATTTCCGATCCGATGATGAGCTGTGAAGCTCGAAAGCGCTAATCGGAATAATTTGTCTATAGTGGTGCGCAGCAATGTTAATTCTGTTTGAAACAAAATTATTGAGTAAGGCGCAAGTTGTTGAAGCTACTACGTAAACACTACGGTAACAATCTGTATACTGGAAACACAGAAATCTGATTGAGTACTCTCCGGGCTATCAGGCCGTGGCCCACTACTGCCGCATAGAACTGACATTTTCAGTATTTAATTGTAATATTTTTAAACAGTTGGTTACTCACCGTCTTGTGACTTCTTTAAAACTTTCAATAACCACGCGTTTCAAGGATAAATCCTCATCATCAGGTAAAAAAAAAAAAAAAAAAACCCCAATCCTTCTGGAGAAGTAGTCAAACAATTAAAAATTTTTACCAAACATCACAGTATTTATGTCATTTAAGAACACATTATTGTAGCACTTCGCGCCCTGTCGCGACCTGGTGCGCACCACTACACGCGATCGACTCCAGTGATCGACACGAGGTCGCGACGCGGCGTGAAGTGCTTGCTACAATAATGTGTTCTTAAATGACATACATACTGTGATGTTTGGTAAAAATGTTTGATTTTTTGACGACTTCTCCAGAAGGATTGGTGTTTTTATATAACCTGATGATGAGGATCCACCCTTGAAACGCGTAGTTATTGAAAGTTTTAAAGAAGTCACAAGACGGTGAGTACCCAAGTTTTTACAAATATTACAATTAAATACTTATACACATGACTTGGAGACTATAATATAATGAAAGACGTTTTGACCCCATCGTTTGAGGTCATCTTCAGTGGAAACGACTCGAGTAACTGGAATGATAATGAATGACAGCACTGTGGCAACTGTTGATAATCTTTTGTCACAGCACTGTGGTTAACTGGTGAATACCGTTCCAGTTACTCGAGTCGTTTACACTGAAGATGGCCTCCAACGGTGTGGCCGGATCGTCTGTTGTATGCGGAGGTAGTGTACCACGGCTTAATAGCTCGGAGAGTAGTCAATCGAATTGTAACACAGTTGAAAGCCTAAGATCAAATTGGAGAGACAGAAATTTGCTAGAACAAAAGACAACGCGTGCTTACTTGGCAAATCTTCTCCAGACGACACAGGCGTCGGGATCCGCTTGAGTTTTGTTGCTGTTCGGGTTAGACGAGGCGAACGGACAGCGCTGTTTCTCCATGTCTGCGTAGTACCACAGTAACTGGTTCATACCTGTAACATTGAGCAGGCAATACTAGTTCTTACTCAACATCGGTACTGTAACGATTTACCTTTAAAGCTTACAAGTTACGTGTTACACTAATCATGCACTTACGTTAAGTAGTCAGTAAATTGTGTTAGTGGGGCGGGCCGGCACATTGGTTTCGTTTGTGACTCACAATCCTAACGGCTATGCTGCAGTCGTGAAATCTAGTCGAGATCTCAAAACTTGATCTGCTGCCCACCGGTCTCGGTCAGTTGCGACCAAACGACGTTTTTACCTGTTTTTACGCGGTCAGTTGCGCTCCGCCCTTTCACTTACTTACCGAATCTGTCACTTAGAAACGGTCCTATTCTGAACTCCGATGAGATTTCAATTCTGCAACTTTTCGTTTGTGCGAGTAACCTTTTTCTTCCAATATTTTTGTTACGTTAGGTTAGGTTAGGTTATGTTAGGCTAGGAATTAATAGAATCATAATGGTAGTTGTATTATTATGACTTACTTGACTTGACTTAAGTCCTTTAATTCCTAGGTGGAACATAGGGCCTGGACGAAATTTCTCCAGCGTGTTCTGTCCATTGCCAGGGCCTTCACCTCCCTCCGGGTCTTGTTGACACCAGCCAGCTCCCTTTTCATAGTCTTCTTCCAGGTATTCCTCGGTATTCCACGTCTGCGGCTACCCTGCGGATTCCAACTCAATGCCTGTCTAGCGATACTTTCTGGCGGTCTTCTCAGGGTGTGACCGATCCACCTCCATTTTCTTCTCTTTTTCTGTAGTTGGATGGGACTCTGACTTGTGGCCTCCCATATATCTCTGTTCGAGATGGTCTTGGGCCACCAAATACTCATTATGTACCTCAGACAATGGTTTATGAAAGTCTGTAACCTTGTGGTGATGTCCTTTGTCTGTATTATTATAATAACATGAAAATAGAATTGATCGCTACTGATCGGTTCAAATTTCCACCACTGTCGCAACTGACCGGGTTTTATACGATTGGGTCGCAACTGACCACAGTCCCTGCCCACCCCTATCTCTGGGGTCATTCAATAGAGTGGTCTTGTCTGGCATCGCTGAGCTAGATAAGTAACATAGAACCGCTTACACTACAGACATACAATTTTTTCTCCACCGTGAGGCTCGCCACCGCACGTGGTTACCAAATGGCTGATTTCTCTCTACCGGTTGGTGGAACGTGAGTTGTACCATAGCCTGCGAGTCTCTAGAGGCCGGAGGCCGCAGGCCTATAGCTCAAAGGGAGAAGAAGGCGGTAAATTATACGTATTTTAATCACGACCATAGAGATTTAAAGTGATGAGTGGTCGATTGTCTACAGTCAGGTGTACATTTAATTTACAAAATGAACTTCAAGGATCAGGCCCTAGACCTGTTCTGAATCCATCTCCTCCTCGGTCTACCGACATCTCTCTTCCCAGTAGGGTGATAACTCAAAGCAGCCACAGGTAGACGGGTATCAGGCATGCAATACAAGTGTTCACACCTTCTCAAGTGGTCTTTAATCTTCTGGAGCAACGATACAATGTTTAATTCGCGTCTAATATCCTTGTTCCTTTTCTGATCCATTAGAGAACAACCTTGCGTCCCTCTTGGAAGTTTCATTTCAGTTGCCTGAATCCTCTGTACGTCCCTTTTACCAAGAGTCCATGTCTCACTAGCATACAGGAATGGGGGACGGGCCCCGTTTTGTAAAATTTCATTCGGGTATCCTTCCGTGTTTTATTTTTCCAGGTACACATGAATCGTTCCACGGATGCGACTACATTTTGCTATCTTACTATTCCAATGAATATCGGTGTCATATGAGGTATAGATACCTAAGTTAAAAAAATAAAATTGAAGTTTTGTAAAAAAAAAGTCATGTCATTTCTCTGTGAAGCCGATAAATTTTTGAACTTCCCTCGTATGTGTAGATTCAATTTGCTCCTATATTAGGTTATATACGTAGTATTATTATGCGCCCGTGCGCGCGCGCGGGGACATCGTCATCATCTGCACTTCATGGATTAACCCTGTTCCGTTTTCACACTTAATTTCATCTTCCACATCGTTCTATACTCCTTCCGCCTCGTGGAGCGCAGTATGTCACTTGCTTAATTAGTCGCACTCATCATCCAAACTTTCTAAGTCTTCTTCTTCGCCTCTTCAAGGATCAGGTTATATAAAGCTGTTCCGGCATCCATCTCATCCTCGGACGACCCACGTTTCTTTTACCCTTGGCTTTATAGTTCAGTGCCGCTTTTGGCAATCGATCCTCTGTCACACTTTGCAGATGAACTCACCATCGTGTTCTGTAAATTCAAATAATTTAATTTATGTCCTTTACTTCGAGTTCTGTTCCGATATCTTCATTCCTTATTCTATCTTGCAATGTACAATTTAAAGTATTTCGAAGAAACTGCATTTCAGCACTCTGAATCTTGCCGCATTTCTTCTTTGTCATTACCATGTCATGACGTGGGTATTGCAATGGTCTTTTAAAATTTAATCCTTGTGCTGTGTCTTGTTTTATTTCTAAGATTTCTATGAATCGTACAACAAATTACTTAATAAGTAATTTCTCAAAAGATCATTTGATCATCAGCCAACAACAAGTGTTAATACATTTGCTACTATTTAGTATAATATGCCCTGTTATACCATAAAAGTGCAATGTGTCAGAATGCCGTCAGTATGTAGGACTATACTTTAATCAACGTCGGACACACACACACACACACACACACACACACACACACACACACACACACACACACACACACACAATAATTGTAAGAAATCATTCCCGGGCTGTTTGGCTGTGGTCCATTGTTTTATCCAAAAACAGTAGTTTCGGCAATGCCATCGACTGACATCATCAGTGTAAGATTTGACGTTTCGCTAACGTAAGGTGTTGGACGTTAGCGACCTTCGAATATTACACTGTGATTGAGTACTGTGGTCACTAACGTCTACCACCTTACGTTAGCGAAACTTCAAATCTTACACTGATGATGGCAGTCGATGGCGGTGCCGAAACGTCTGTTTCTGGAGTAAACAATGGACCACAGCCAAACAGCCCGGGAATGAATTCTTACAACATTGACTCCTGCCGTGTATGTCTAGGAAGCATAAAATATTTGTAAGTTTTATAAACAAATAAAGAGGCGCAGGAGTTACTAACCGCAGGAGAAGGCAAACAGAACGAGAACGTAGAGGAAGAAGAACTTCATGATGTCCAGCACCATGCGGCTCAGAGACACCTGCAGCGGCCCCAGGTAAGGGTTCACTGAGAATATGTACACCAGCTTCAGTGAACTGCAAACAAACACAAACATAACAACACGTCACTACTGCGTAACAAGCACTTTCTTATTGCAGGTAAAAATAAATATAAATTTATATAGGCATTATGCACCGACTCCCCTAGCAACAAGTAAAATCAAATTGGTCAATTTTATAAAACTGACAATAGATTTTAAACAATGACATGCGCGAAACTACCAAAAGAATCACCTCCACCGTTCATGTTTTACTACAAATTGCAGTGGACACATTGGAGAACAGCTGGACATTGCATGCGTTTGTTGACGTTCTATTCAGCTCCTTGCGTTTCTATTTATCCTACTGGTTTGATCTGATACACAGCAAGAAAGTGCAGGTCTGTTTACAATAAATAAACGGGGCACCAAATATATTATTTTAAAAGTGTCATCTAATTTTATTTTTGTGTTTACTTTTTGAAGTGAAACTTCTTTATCGACGTATGAGAGAAATTTTATAGCAATGTAACAAAAAATCGTCACGATACCCTGTTACGGAAGTGCGACATGATTAACAGGATGAAGTTAGCCGTGGACAACGTGCCTGAGGCCTAAAAACCAAAACATTTCGGTCGCGGCCCCGATGGACCTGGTGGTGCTGATCGTAATGGATATATAATTTAAAAGTAACAATATTAATAACCCGATGATTTATTTTTTATCAAAGTTCAGTATAGTGACGTAAAGAATAATATATTAGTTTGAAAGTGATAAAATAAAAAGACTTATTCAAATTCAAGTGAATTTATAGTAAAAGTGAGAGTGATTATATATTTCGTTTGATAAATCCAACACGTGAGCGTGATTTTAATATTTATTTGAGGTTAACCTCACTTTTTGATTGTAAGTATCAGTAAATGTATATAAATCTATTAAAATTAGCAAGTATTAATAAATATGACTGTAAATCTAGTAAACATTATTAATTCTAAAAATAATAAAAAAAACAAATTAAATAATTTTTTCTTAAGCCTTATCTACCCAATTTCTGTGAAGTTGTAAATAGTAGAAAAATGATATGTCATAAAGACGTTTCACTTCTTACCTGTGTACTCTGGTACACACACATATCTTTTTTTTTGTATAGGCCATCAAAGGACCAAATGCCAATTTTAATTCTTTACTCTTTGTTCTTTTCTTTTTCTCTAATATTCTTTCATCTTTTCACCGTGTCTCTTCTTCCTGTCTTCAGTCCACTTTGAACTGCGTTTTTCTCTCTCCTACCCTAGACTTCTTCCATTTTTAACACTTTTGCCCGAAAAACGTCTCTTTCAGTTGCTTCTTCTGGGTGTATATTATTTTTTTTCTGAATCCTTTTGGACTTCTTTAATCCAACTTGATGTTAACTTCTTCCTCAACAGATATTTGAAGATTTGCTGTGTCAACCTATTGTCGTCCATTCTATACAAATAATTTTATAAAATATAATAGTCTTTTTCCACTGTTTCTGTTATATTTCCTATACTTTGATATACTTCATCATTACTTCTTAATTTTCAACCTTCTGAAGTTTTTCGTGGGCCTAATATTTTCCAGTATTTCTAGTTTGTCTAAATTATAATTCAATGCTAGACATTCATTTATGTACATGCATTCTGGCTTCACTACTGTACTCTAATGCCTTATTTTCGCATTTTTAGATATTTCAGATATGCACTTTTTATTGTAAATATCTTTAGTTATACCCTATGCCCTTTCCATCTTATGAATCCTTTGTGTTTACTTTATTTTTATTTATTTTTAATTGATAACATGGTAAATATTATTGTAAAGCTCGGCTCCAAAAGCAAGGAAAGGAGAAGTCGAAACAAGCCTCTGAGCATAAAACATGAGAAAGAAGAAGAAGAATAAGGAGAAACAGGGTAGATTTGTAAAGTAAAGTTGACTTTATGCTTACCTGAAAATATTCGCAGCAGAAAATAATCCTTCAGAAATAAGCATTGGGTCCCAGGTATCCCAGTCTTCCCTAGGGATGTCTGTTTTACTGCTACTGAGCGCCATCTCCTTTTGCACCTGTTGGTCACAAACGTATCATTAACGGTCAGCAGTCAATGACTAAAAGATAAGCTATTTGAAATTTATTGTAAAATTTTAAATTAGTCACCGATTTAAACAACCACAATACTTTGGCTTCCGTTCGTTTCTGGCATGTACTGTAAATTGTTTTTTTCTTTTATTTCCTATTGAGCGTACAGTGTTCACGAACAGCGGACAGAGGCAAATCCCCCGTCATCATAAAAGAAACGTTAATAGGGGTTCTTATAGGAAATGTATGGTAAACTCTCCCCGACTGACTTCTTGGAAGGACCACGGGTCATTGGCCCAAGTGTCCGTGCATGTTGACTAGTGGTAATTTGAGTTATAGATGATTAACGCTATTGACTATCCGTATAATGTAGAATCGGTGTAATACGAGATACGTCAGGTCTTTGAGCTTATTCACTTAACGTAAAGAGGTATTCTGAATAAAATATGTTACTTAAAGTTTTGCAGTAATCAGTAGTCAAAAGATGATTGTAATAATTATTTTATTTTATAATTTTTGTCTGGAGCTTGCACGCCAGGTGTCAGTATTTTCACAACTATTTCTAAATACCGGGCTGTTAGGCCATAGTCTGTTGCTGTGAATCGACATCTTGTCGGCAACGTTTCAATTCTCCCCTCGGGAATCTCCTTTAGGCCGCTAAAATCGACAGACAGTTCCAAAACAGTAGCGGCAGAACTTCGCCGAACAATACCCGATACTTGTTTCATGTAGAAGGAACGACACTTTTTGGGGGCCTAAAGAATATCCCCGAGGATAATTTTTTTATAATGTCTTATTGTAGGTGGTTTTATGTTGTTTAGCTTCTGAGGATGATCCCTCAAATCCAGGGTTCGAAAAATTAAGCGACAAAAGTTTTACGATGAAAGCAGTCGGAATAGAGGATTTATCCGTGAAAACTAAATAAATAAAAAATAATAATAGTAGTAGTGACAATACTAATAATTAGAAACGACTGCAGTTGATAATTCTATTTTGTGTAGGTAGAATATTGAATTGGCTTTTGCACATTCTCCACTATCTCATTTCCATAGCTCGTAATCTTTTCCTCATTGTATTCTGTAGTTTCTCAGACTGCAGCCCTGTATGTTTTTAATGTTGTCTGTTTACTATTCATCATCATCATCATCATCATCATCTTCACGGATTAAACCAAGTATGGTTTGTTCCGGTCTCAAATAGGCAAAGATTAGAGCTGGTCACTCCAGCGCTTCCTCGGACGTCCCACACCTCTCCGCCCCCTCGGCTTACAGTTCCAGAGTTGTTTGGGGATGCGGCAGTTATCCATTCGGCAAAGATGCTCCCACCAATTCAGCCGATATTGGGCGATCCTGTCGGGTATACTCATCATATTCAGTTCCTGCCGTATATCTGTGTTTCTTCTATGATCATGGAGAGTATACCGTGCCACGTGCCTGAGAAATCTCATTTCAGCCGCTTGGAAGCGACTGGCCTGCCCTTTCCTTAAAGTCCAATTCTCAGACCCATAAAGATGTGTGGGAAGAGCCATCACCTTGTATAATTTTAGGCTTTACTTGCTGACATAAGTGTTCGCCTAACGGTCGCGCAAATAAGGTTAAACTTATGCAACTTGTTCACAATGTCTTATAAGACACACTGTAGCCCAGGTATTCAAAATTGCTAACTTTCTGTCTACTATTGGTTTATATACTTTAATCTTAGTCTTTGGTCTTATTTTATACGTTCGTCACGAACAAAATTGTAGCTTGCATTTAGTGATACCCGATTTAAATGTAAGTTTTGTTCACTTCAAAAATAAACATTCGTATACCCATTACGTAAGATCGATACAGCCGCTCACTATACTACTTATGTATTTTATGTATACTGTAAGTAATTGTATGTATAGCCTATAGTTACCTTGTAGTAAGCAACAACCCTGAGCGCGATAGTTGCCACGTACAGCGAGTTTGTGATAAAGTCTATAACGTTCCACATGTCGGCCACATACTCCTCTAGGCCCACGTCCCACAACTGCTTCACCTCGCTCCATATTAGCCCTGTAACAAGTCGTCAACAATTATAGGTCAGTATTGTAGTTACTGACTGGAGCAAAAAGTAACGCATTAAACTACGGGAGTAACACATGAATTGTAAAATCGATATCCACAAAAATACATTCAGAAAGCAATCTATTCAGTGAAGGTAAATTACAGTTACCTGTCCACAGGTTGAACTAATTGTATTACACAGTTTGTAAAAGTGAAAAAATCGAAGACCATGGATTCACGGAAAAAATGCAGTACGAATGAATATCATAATTGGCAGTCAAATGCTTGAACAGACAGCATATTTTAATTATTTTTTGAGGTGTGGTAAAACATATCAGGAAAACAAAGATATTTTAAATAAGACTGGAAACATCTAACGGAAAACTCTGAAGGGAAAAATGATGAGAAATAAAACTTGATAAAACTCAAATAAACTTTTATAAAGTGACGGTCGTCTCCCTGTTTGTTGTATGGGTATGAATCATGCCCCCCCCCCCCAGGAAATTTGACTTTAGATTGATGGAATCCTCAGAATTGACATTTCTTCGACCAGTCAAACGTTGTACAAGACTCGAGGGTATAAGAAGTAATGGTATAAGGCAAGAATTGGGTGTACAGCCGACAACGGAAATAATATCTTGGTATAAAGAAAGAAGGAGGAAGTACGTTTATACCTACGTACCTGAATGCCAAACAAGGCTATAAGCTACGACCTTACGACCTCGTGGGAAAGCAAAGTGTCTGAAGACCGATACAGGCGGAAGTAACTAATCCTGGCAAACAAGAAGAAAAAGAAGGGGAAGGAGAATTAAAACGTGGAGGAGGAAGAAGAAGAGGAGGGACAGGAGGAGGAGGAGGAGGAGGAGGAGGAGGCGTATTTGTGGAATATTTAGGAATATTTGTGGTACGATTCATAGAAATCTTAGAAATAAAACAAGACACAGCACAACAATTAAATTTTATAAGACAATTGCAATTCCCACGTTGATTTATGCAAGTGAGGCGTGGGCGTGACAAAAAAGGAAAGAGCAAAGATTCAGAGTGCTAAAATGCAGTTTCTTCGAAATACTTTAAAATAAAGATTGCAAGATAGAACAAGGAATGAAGATATCAGAGCAGAACTCGAAGTAAAGGACATAAATGAAATTATTGCAACTTACAGAAGACAATGGTGGGATCATCTGCAAAGTATAACAGAGGATTGATTACCGAAAGCGGCACTGAGCTATAAAGCCATTGGTAGAAGAGTCGTGGGTCGTCGTGCCCGAACAGGTAATCCTGGAAGGAGAAGAAGAAGAAGAAGAAGAAGAAGAAGAAGAAGAAGAAGAAGAAGAAGAAGAAGAAGAAGAAGAAGAAGAAGAAGAAGAAGAAGAAGAAGAAGAAGAAGAAGAAATGCCTTTCAGCTAACTTTTGATTATCTATGCTAACAATCGGGAAGAAATTAATGGTCAAAGTAAAACAATATAAAATCACTCTTAATAAAAAACTGTTTATTCGGCCGACTGGCCAATGTAATTTGACCAATGTGAGAGATTGTGACTAGTTGCAGTGTCGAAAAAAAAGGAAAGTGTTGTGATATTATTACTAAGAGATACGTATACTAAACGTACCGCAAACCCAGCCGAGGATTAGACACTCGACTAGCGAGGGCGGGGCCCCACGTTTCGTCATGCCGTCGTCTTCAGGTATCACGGTGCGGTTCTCCGGCGGGTCAAAGATCCAGTCTCCGATCAGCGTCTCTATTCGTTGCGATGCAAGAATTAATAAAACTGCAACAGTACATGCACACTTATAGGACAATAGTTATTGTCTCAATTATTACTCATGGTGTAATCACACAGGTACACATTTTATACTGCTTGTACATATGTGACTGTAACTTGAATGTAACCGCTCATCCAATAAGAAATTTACGTTCAGTTCTGATTGAAGTAATATAATAATAATAAAAAATGTATAGCCTATAACAAACCAGATAACACTGCTGGAGAAATGTTTTCCAGACGGTAATATTATTACATGTTATTACGTAATGCGGAAAAGTGTTCATCATTACAGAACATTCTACGTGTATCTCGGCTGTTCCAGTGAAATTCGGCTGTAATGTTGTGTGCGTACGTGATCTCAACATGCGTTAGCGAGACTTTTCTAGACTTCGCCGGCCGTCCGCACTGTGTCAAGGCCGCAATCAATTAAGCTCTAGTGTAGCGCTGATGCGTACTGTTGATGATTCTGGAATTTCAGTGGGGTATAAATATAGGCATTCAGCGGCGTTTAGTTAAGTTTGAGTTGGGATTTATTCCAGTGCGGTTCAAAGTATTGTGGCAGTGTTATGTGTTTTATAATTGTGCAAGACTTGTGACATTATTATTGTGTGTGAATAATTTTTATTTGTTTTGTTGTAAGAGACTGTCTTGTTGATTAGAAACTGTTTAATTGTGATAATTAAAGCTGGTGATTAGTGACTTCGTTGGTGTCTTGTATTTTGTTTCCACTGCACCATACGACAATCAGTAGACCGTCGTAACAATATTATAATGTTGCTGACATTAGACAACGTTTCAGAAACAATTCTGAACACAATGTTTCGACCTCTACCTCTGAAGGCCATCTTGAGAGAAAGGTTTTCGAAACTACTGACAAGATGTGCTTCAGTAAACCACAGTACTGTGACAAAGACTGAGGCAAAGGTGGTTTACTGACAAGATGTGCGTCACTGGTTTCGAAAACATTTTACTGAAGATGGCCTACAGGGATGAGGCTGAAACGCCTGATTACATTAGCAGCATCATCAGGACGACAGTTTCATGAAGAGCACGTACTTGCAGCCCGGATAATAATATAAATAATAATCTGTTTGTTATGTTGTGACCGACATCTGATTTATTTTTATTTTAATTGTTTAATTTACCAGTTTTAATTATTTATTAACATCTGAAGACGACCTCAGATTTTTAGAGGTCGATTCAATAAACGACTGAAAAAAGTGAATATTAAAAGAAAATATTTATGTATTAAATTAAAATGTTTTAATTATCATGCGCAAGAAAGGAGGCGTTTTGGATTTTTACTGTAAAAAGCGACAGGCTGTGCAAAAACAATAGCGGCAGATCTTCGCTGAAGAATACCGGATACTTGTTGCTTCTACCTGCAACTAGCATCGGGTATTGTTCGGCAAAGATCTGACGCCACTGTTTTCGCACACACTGGCGTTTTTTGGGAGGCTTGAAGATGATGCCCGAGGAGGGAATCGAAACGCTACCGACAAGATGTAGATTCATAGCAACCGACCACGACCTTAAAGCCCGGTATTTAGTAATAATTTTGAAAATATTGACACCGGCCGTGCAGGATTTAGGCAAAAGTTAATAACATTAATACTTTCACATCAGTAAAATTATTTTGCAGGCTGTTGAGTCGTAATCCTATGTTTGCGAAGCCGACTGCCGTTGTGACCGTTATCGTCAATGGGTCTTCTGTTTATCGTTCTGCTCCTCCGGCGACTAACGACAAAGCAGCAGGAAGTAAACAGAAGACCCACTGAAGATAATTGAGCAGCTGCAGTCAAAACGTCTGGCTCTACCAGTTAAAAACCATGGCCCAACAGTCTGGAAAATAATTTTACTGAATAATAATCATTATCATCGTCATCTTCAAGGATTAAACCAAGGATGGTTTGTTCCTGTCTCAAGCAGGCAAAGATTAGAGCTGGTGACTCCAGCGCTTCCTCGGACGTCCCACACCTCTCTGTCCCCTCGGCTTATAGTTCCAAAGTTGTTTGGGGATGCGGCAGTCATCCATTCAGCAAAGATGTTCCCACCATTTCAGCCGACACTGGGCAATCCTGTCGAGTATACTCATAATATTCAGTTCCTGCCGTATATCTGTGTTTCTTCTATGATCATGGAGAGTATACCATCCACGTGCCTGAGAAATCTCATTTCAGCCGCTTGGATGCGACTAGCCTGGCCTTTCGTTAAAGTCCAATTCTCAAACCCATAAAGAAGTGTGGGAAGGGCCATCACCTTGTAGAATTTTAGGCGTGTCCCTTTACTTGCTGACTTAAGGGTTCGCGTAATGGCCCCGCACATAAGGTTGAACTTATGCAACTTATTCACAACGTCGTTGCTTGCTTTGTAAGACATACTGTAGCCCAGGTATTCAAAATTGCTAACTTGTTCCAGGACAGTACCATCTGTAACAATTTTTGCCCGCACGAGATCAGTTCCACGAAAAGCCATCATACTGAATTTAATTTGGTGTTCTGTCCTAAGGCAGGTCTTCAAATGGTAAAAGCTATCCAAGCTGTCCTATCGCATGCCAGTGAATTACACTGAATAATGTATTATATATTATCTCAAGTTTTTCATTTATTTATTGGTATGCGTACATGTGAGAGTATGTATAATCTAACCTAACCTTACTTAAAGCAATCTAATCTAAGCTAACGGTACTCACATAGGAATGTGAAGTAGGAGGCAGAGTGGCAGATGAACTTGATGAAAGGTTTGCGCAGAGTCTGGCCGGGGGGGCTGTGAGGGGCGATTATGTACATGAACGAGAATATAGGAAACATTATGCCGATACGGATTATCTCGAGCGCCTGCAGCACCATGTTTTTCCTTCGGAACCCCGGCAGTCCTTCGTACCATATCGACGCCAGCAGTTGTTGCACGTTAGGATGTGCCACAAACTATAAACAACACAATATACACATGCACACAAACAAATATAAATATATATATTTATAAATAATTTATTTAATATTTATAATTTCTTTACCTCAAGATATTTTTACCTTTTTTGGAACATGTTTCGGGAATCCTATTATTCCCATCCTCAGCCTCGATAATTTTGTATCGTGTTCAGTACTTGTGTTTTGGTTGGCTGTAGTTATGGATTCCTGTTTGTTTCTGGTATTTTAAAATGGTATTGTTGTGTGTGATTGTGGTGTACACATTAGCTTTTTGAGTATTTTCGATATTGAGTGCTTTGAAAATTGTACTCAATATGATACAAAATTAAGAAGGCTGAGGGTGGGAACAATAGGATTCCCGAAACATGTTTCAAATAAGGAAAAACGTCTTGAGGTAAAGAAATTATTAATATTAAATACATTTTATATGCATCAAGAAGTAGACTGTAGCAATGTGTCTGAATGTACATACATATGCAATACATATGCATTAATATTAGTAATATTATAATGAATAATATTTGATATTTTTATACGAGAATATATTTTTTGAATATACCTTACAATGTTATTAAAATTAATTCCCGGGGTGTTTGGCCGTGGTTCATTGTTTCTTACTAAAGCAAACGTTTCGGCAGTGTCATCGACTGCCATCATCAGTGTAAAAATTCGAGCTGCATTAACGTAGGCTGGTATACGTTAGAGACCACAGTACTGTGGTTGAGGCTAGCAGTCCCTAGCAGTGGTTAAGGCGTGATGGGTGGTGTCACGATGCAGTCGTAAATCAGTGTAGTAAACACAGCCGCTACTGTCGATTGAGGCAGCCGGAAAAGTCTGCCGTGGCGGAGCACGCGCTCGTCAGTTTAGACCATCGGCACCTCTTCGATGAGGCAAAGCTTTTGTCGGCGATGAGTGCGTTTTTCCCTCGCCTTCATATGGAGTCCGTCCAGATCCAGAAACACGCTGCGATCGCTATGAATCGGCGGGCTGAAAGCCTGTCATTAAGTACTCTGTGGTGTGTTGCGAGCCTCTAGTATGCTTTCTCCTTTGTGATTGGCCTCTAACGTGTACCACCCTACATTAGTGCAGCTCGAATTTTTACACTGATGATGGCAGTCGATGACACAGCCGAAACGTTTGTTTCAGTAAGAAACAATGGACCACGGTCAAACACCCTGGGAATGAATATTAATAACATTGACTTCGGCCACGTAGTATTTTATAACTTACAACGTTTCACAGTATTTTAAACTGTCATGTTAAGATGTATTTTTGAAAATGAGAGCAAAAAATGTTGACAAAACATTGTAAATTATATGAAAAAATATATTCTTGTGTAAAAATATCAAATATTATTTATTATTAGTAATATGATAAAATAAGAATAATTGTGAAAAAATATGAATATATCGGTACTTTCTTTCTAATTCCATGTATGCGAATTTTTGGCAAATTCAGCTTTATAATGTATTTTGACCTGGTTTTGACATTCTGTCAAGTGATTCTAATACTCCGTATCAGACAAAATGTACAGTTAATTGAAAAGACGTATCAACATCAGAATGTTACCTTTACTGTGTTCTATTATTCTAATTTCACGTACTGGTTTTAAACATATAGACTAGTTAAATTATTTTTGAGGATTATTTTATTAAATGTCATGACAGTAGTACCTTACTGAGGGAAATGCAGGATTATTAAATGTGTAGCAAGGCTGAGAAAAGTAGTTTTTCCTTTCACCTGTAAAATTGTTGATTTTGCCTCATACGTGGTACTAGAATGAAGGTATCGATATGTGTATATGTGGCAATTGAATAATAGTCCTGCAAAATTAAAAAAAAATATTCTAAAATTACCCAAGACGAAGAGCAGAATTGAAAACACAAGAGCAGTGTACACTAGAATCAGCAATTTATTCAAAAGTCACGATTTAACAATAAACAAAAGATGAGACTTTTACGCTGTTACCGTATTCTTGGTCCTCTTCTACGGTGTAGAATCTTGGACTTTGACTGAAGCCACAACTAAAAATGGACACCACATTCTAATGTTGAAGTTTTTAAAAATATGAGGAAAGGAAGGGAAGTTATTAACACAATGAAGACAAGAAAACTTCAGTATCTGGGACGTAGTATGAGAAATGTACAGAGATTTTACTTATTGGAGTTCATACTTCAGGGAAAAGTACTTGAAAAGAGAGGAGTTGGGCGACCGAGAATCTCAAGGCTGAGAAATTTAAGGACCTGGTTTGGCATGAATACGACTGACTTATTCCGTGCAGAAGTACAGAAAGTTACAATAGTCTGTATGATATCCAACATCCGAAACGGATAGGAACTATCAGAAGAAGAAACAAGACGAATAAACTGTGAACTATTGTTGCTTAAGTTGTAAAAGTTTAAGTTTTAATAGTTACAGGCTTAGAGCTGGTGATAATTAATTATATCAGTGTGAATTGAACTGTTGTTAAATTCAACACGAGACAATTCTGCTTTGATTTAAGCATCAGATATCGCACATTTCAAATTCCCAAGTAAACGAAACAACATACGAACAAAGCGTACGAACATCTCTTTTTTGTTTCTATTTGATTAAATTGAACTGCAACATAGAGATATCGAAGCACCATTGGGTGAGGACATCGCAAGATTTTCATCTTTTTCTTTTTAATTAGCAGTTCCTATAATTCCAACTTGGTCGTGGGGTAGGACTCAAAATGGTGGAAATGACTGAAAGGCCTCGTCCGAAACATGAAAAGTGGCAGTTTAGCAAGTAAACACGACGAAGTTGGAATAATACGATTGGTTAAGGCTCAACAAATACAGTGGCTACGTCACCTACAACGGATGGCAAACAAAATCATGAAAGAGCAAGTGTACAAAAGCAGACAGAGGGGCTGTCATAAGATACGATGGTCGGATAGTGTGCTGGAAGATCTTAGAAAAAAACGGATGTGAGGGGTTACGCTGGAGATGGCAGCGGATAGGAGACTTTTGCAGAAGATTGTTGTTGGTAACCAGGTCTCACGTTGGGGTGTAGCGCTAAAGATGAACTCAGATTATAATAGGGCTATGATTTTTTCATCTGAATGAAGATTAAGGTGTACAAAAACAGAAAGAGGGGTCGACCTAGGGTAAGATAGTTGGATGGTATGCTGGAAGATCTTAGAAGAACCGATGTGAGGAGTTAAGCTGATATAGCAATGGATAGGAGACTTTGGAGAAGACTGTTGTTGGAAGCCAGTACTCACGTTGGGCTATAGTGCTAAAGACAAAGAAGAAAACTATAAAACAACCCACATACTTACTATTATACCATACAATTACCTTTTTCTGTCTTAATTTAATAGCTAGTTTCAGTCTATTGAGATGCATTCTCTCTCCGTGCTCAAACGCAGGCCCCGTCGGGTCGTGGTTGAGCAGCACTTCTAACTCATAGGAACTACGGGTGTGGTCGAGCAGTGCGGTCGCGAAGTCTTGACACTGTTTTCTCACTCCTGAAACATCAACCATTCAGTTTTATTGCATAAGGTTAAGCTTTTACTACTAAACAAACTAGCTAATCTTCGGCTATCGGGCCGTGGACCACTGCTGTTGTTACTAACAGAAGTTTCGGCCTTCCTCTGGAAGCCATCTTCAGTATGCAAAACCATTCGCTAACTGACACGGTCTTTGTCAGTTAACTACAGTACTGTGGCGAAAGATTCTTCTTCTCTTCTCTTCTTTAAGGATATGTTATATTATAAACCTGTTTCGGCACCCATCTCATCATAGAACGACCCACGTCTCTTCTACCACCGGCTTTATAGTTCAGTGCCGCTTTCGGTCGTCTGAGGTACATCAGGGGTCCACATCTTCCGCATATGGGTTTGGCGATCCTGATGTACCCTAGCTGGATTCTCACTTTGCTTCACTTGTTTTGTATGAGATCCCTTCTTTTCGTCTTTTCTGTCTAGTCTCTCTTGGCTGTCTCTTGTTCTTTTCTTACCACGAAGCTATTGGAGTAATCGAGGGCTAGGGTGTCTTTCTTTTTCAATTATAATTTCTTACTTTTGGATGGCTTAGGATCTTAGAGTGCTCACTGATGCCGATAGTTGAGCACTGGAAATACTAAGAAACGTTCAGCATAAGAATAACTGATACAAAGCCACCAAATCCTATCTCACAAAGAGAAGGGTGAGGCGAATCTCCTGCGCCCCAAAACCTAAGGTACGGTAACCCTGAGAAAGAGTCTCTGGTCCTGCTGGTAGAGGGTTGTGCAATAGGCCAGTAACTTGTTCATGTAAAACTTTGAAATACTTGTAGTATTCAAAGCAGCCTCGGAGTAAGGCATTGACCCACAATATTGTGGTAATCAATCACGGTAGAGTGGCAATCAATCGTTGGCCACAGTACTGTGGTTAACTGGAGAAGACCGTTTCAGTTAGCGAATCGTTATTGTACACTGAAGAACACTCCAGAGGCACGGCCGAAACGTCTGTTACTAACATCAGGAGTGGACCACAGCCCAACAGCCCGGAGTTTAGTCAGTGTGTCTCTAACACAGTTAACGCTCGCTGGCAGTGAAAGCCTTACGTACAGAATGTTACATACTATTTTCACTTAATGATTAAAACATAAAGTGATTTGTTATGAGAACTTCGGCTTGCCATGCTGTAAGGTCGTGGTCCAACGTTGATTGGTGCAAGCGTTTCGGCCGTGCCTTCGACGGCCATCTTCAGTACAGAAGGCTGCAAAACACTGACAAAGGTTTCGTAGTCAGTGACCACTGAACTAGTGGCTGTGAGTAGGGCACCCATATTATAAACGTTTGGTGTCCGCACAAAGTTGCTCTCTGACACCACCAGCCAATCAGTTTTGCAGCCTTCTGCGCTGAAGATGTCCGTCAAAGGCACGGCCGAAACGTTTGCACCAAACAACCTTGGACCACGGCCTTACAGTCCAGCAAGCCGAACTTCTCATAACATTGAAGCCGGCCGTGGAAACCTCACACAGAATTATAAAGTGATTTGTTTAGTTACCAAAAAATTAAAAACACGACTTATCAGTTTTACAGATATAATTTAAATATCCTGGCATTTAAGGCCGAGAAAAATAAATGGCATTCAAGGAAGATAAAAGGCTGCGTTATATAAGACGATCTCGTAGGGCAGTTGAATTCAAAGACTAGGAAACGGAAACCTGTTCGTATGAAAGAAGAAAATGATCGTAAAATTAATTTTAATGATCGTAAAATGTGGAAAACAACTTTAATGTTCTTTAAAACCACTAAGCAATGAGCGATTTCTTACGACTAAACCCTCTCTTTATTTGAACGGCTTTCATCGTAATATTTTACAAGACCCTGCTGTTGTGAGGCCTTTCAAAAGGGTCTTTCAACCGCCACTCACAGCTTTTGAAAACGATACCAGATTCCACGGATCGAAACGTCAAACGACAAAAATATTACGATGAAAACAGTTCGAGTCGAGGATTTACCCGTAACTTTAATGTTGTAAAATTCGCAAATACATGTATGAAATTCTAGACATGGACAAAAATTCTCTCCTGACGTTCCCCGTAAAAAAGACGAGACATATTCGGGACAACCCGGTAACTTGTATAAATATATAGACAAAAAAAATAAATTAATAGAGAGAGAGAGAGAGAGAGAGAGAGAGAGAGAGAGAGAGAGAGAGAGAGAGAGAGAGAGAGAGAGAGAGAGAGAGAGAGAGAGAGAGAGAGAGAGAGAGAGTCAGACAGATAGAGAGACAGACACATATAGGGAGAATTGTTCTCCCATACTAGAACAACGAACAAAAGAGTGGCTCACCTGATATTCACATTTGAATTCATGTTCCATGAAGCTAAGCCTTCGTAATTCCCATGACAATTCAAACGCCGTCAGGATTGGATCTTTGGAAGACAGAGCGATGAGTGAGGGGCTGGCGAGGGCTCGGTACGCGTTGATACGAGATCTCGAATGCCGCAAAGAGTCTTCTTGTCTAGACGTAACGCATTCTTCACAGCCACAACTGTAATCAAACAACAAAACTTTCCAATTAAAATGAATCAATAGTGAACGGAAAATATATTTACCACGGTTACTGTTAATTTATATTGTAAACACGCTAATATTCCTAATATATTTACTCTATGCATTGTCCTACATTCTCACGTGAGTTACCACTGGTTCCATCCAGAGCTGTAATAATTTTCGTAACTAAAACAAAGACACCTTGACACAATTCTTGGTGTTAATGAATGGGTGTGTACTATCTGCTTTTTTCTAAATGTAAACATAAATTTAATTAAGAAAGTTGTGTTAGTCGTTATAATGACAAACAGAATAAACACTGTGTCACACCACTATAGACAAATTATTCCGATTAGCGCTTTCAAGCTTCGCAGTTCATCATCCGATCGGAAATAACAATAATAGGATTAGACAGCTTCTTTATACCCCCACTTACCCTACAGCGCGTACACATTTTCGTAAACAATATGGGGTACGTGGGGGTATAAAGAAGTTGTCTAGTCCTATTATTGTTATTACCGATCTGATGATGAGCTGTGAAGCTTGAAGGGGCTAATCGGAATAATTTTTCTATAGTGGTGTGCAACAGTGTTTATTCTGTTTGTAAATGGAAACAGTATTTTAATAATTTCATTAGTCTATTTAGAATTACAAATCATTAATTTAATCTATTAGAAACTTAATAGTAAATTACAAGTATTAACACTTACAAGTATTAAGTTTTTAAAAACCTAATTACTTGGGACCATTTAACTGGAAGGTCCAGAAACATCTTCTTATATTGTTTTTAATCAATGCATCTGTCAATGATTTTTTAGACAGACGGACAGAAAGATGATGTACGAGTTGTCTTGCGTCCTGGTTTGTTTGCGTTGTCCTGGCCGGAGCCCAATGAAAGCCAGCTTCAAAACAGTGCAGCGCTGTCGTTCGCTCGGGACATAGAGTTATGGTGCGGGCCACGAATACACGATGACCGTGTATATCATGGGGGCACCTCACTTATTTTTAAAAATTAACGAGGGCGTATGGTAGCCAATTAACTAACAGTCCGGGACTAAAGAGGGCTTGTGGTAGCCAATTAACTAACAGTCCGGAACTAACTAGGGCGTATGGTAGCCAATTAACTAACAGTCCGGAACTAATGAGGGCGTATGGTAGCCAATTAACTAACAGTCCGGGACTAACGAGGCGTATGGTAGCCAATTAACTAACAGTCCGGGACTAACGAGGGCGTATGGTAGCCAATTAAGTAACAGTCGACGGGACTAACGAGGGCGTGTGGTAGCCAATTAACTAACAGTCGACGGGACTAACGAGGGCGTATGGTAGCCAATTAACTAACAGTCCGGGACTAACGAGGCTTATGGTATCCAATTAACTAACAGTCGAGAAAAACGGTATGGACGAGTCAGTTCCGGTAACTGTAAATAACCAAACTTAACAGGAGTCGTAGTGGTACACGTTACTGCTCATAGATAGCGCGACACTACTTGTTTGTGAGACACACGGTAAGATTCAATAGTACAGTAGGCATCGTTAGTAAATTGTGTCCTGTGCGGCAAGAGTAGGCCTATACATTAATCTGTAAAGTGTATGAAAACTGTAAATATTTTAACAATAATTTACAGCTGTAATTTCAAGAAAAAAAAATAATTCAATAGCCAATAAAGTAGTTTTAAGACGTTTCTAAACTTGCATTTTTTAAATTACTGTTTTTCATAAACTCTTTTAAGTATGAGAACAGAAACCTTTGTTATTTATAGTAGTCTCGCAACTAATAGTTGAAAAAAAAACTGCTGTTGTACAAACAAGTTCTGAATCCTGTGTGAACTTACGGAATTAAAAAATTTTAAATTAAATTAAAATTAAAAATTGAAAAATTAAAAAAATCAGCTGTTGGGCTGTACAAATAAAACAAACTTAGAAAAGATACAAACTCTTCAGAAGAAAGTACTCAGAAGCAAAGTGAATACTACTTGGTATAAGGAACATTCGTATGCACCTTGGAAATACCATAGAGACTTCAATGTAGAATATGTCAGCAAAATAATAACAAAATATGCAGACAAACATAATCAGAGGATTCAGATCGACGATAACCCAATAATGCGACACGTGGAGTAAGAAACTCCACACGTCCTGAGGCGACTCAAAACACAGAAGCCACGTGATGTGGTGTCGCAATAGAAAGCACAATTAATATGCATGGATCCATAAAACTCTACGTGAGAGAAAGACAGAATAATCTTGGGATTAGCCACTGGGGTTCACCCCATCACCTGTGAAGAAAACATGAAAGAGAAGCTGCTGGATGAGCTTGCTCAGTTGTAGCATTAAGAGAGGTGTTTTAGTGGGTTAGAGCCACAGGCTACTAGGAACTACGGGGTTCCTAGTGTCTATAGAGATTTTTACCTACCCTCAAAAAAAAATTATAGAAGTCATTTTGTTAAGAGATCTGTATAAACGTATTTGTAAATATTTTTAGAACAGTATAAATAGAAGACGTAGAATTTTGACAAACAATATTAGTAGGCGTATTCGTGTTTACAGAAAGTTATTTCAGAATAATTAAACACACTTCCTCTTACGGGGCTGTCTATGTTATGATTCCTCAAGTCGAATATCGCTATCGCTTGCGCCTGGTAAACTGGCACTTTCTTAAATTGAATTTGATTAAATGCGAAGACTTTATTGTTGAATTTTACACAAAAATGTTCTTTATTACAAACTACTCGTATAAGTTACTTAAAACATTCTTGGGACAACAACGTTCTTAAATTAAAATGACAAGGTGTAGTCAAAATATCTTCACAAAAAGTGACTTTTACAAAATTTATTACATAATATAAATTTAGAAATAAAATATACTATATGACATTGTATTTATTACCTTGACTTTGAATAACAATTAATGAAGGTGTTAGGAGCATACTCGACATGATCGCCCAGTATCGGCTGAATTGGTGGGAACATCTTTGCCGAATGGATAACAGCCGTATCCCGAAACAACTATGGAACTATAAGCCGAGGGGCCTGAGAGGTGTGGAACGTCCGAAGAAGCGCTGGAGTGACCAGCTCTAATCTTTACCTCTTTGAGACCGGAAATAACCATCCTTGGTTTAATCCTTGAAGATAATGATGGTTAATGAAGATAGGATATTTTGAAATTAGAGTTTTTCCATATTTTTGTCAACCCTTAAACTTCACGTTGGTGTAAACAAAAATATTGCGACAAAAAGAATTAGTGAAATGTATTTATAAAATTAAATGGGAAGAATTGAAATGTTCTCATCTCTCCTGAAAAAATGGGGGCCTATAACCTTTTAGATAATATCATAAAAAGAGTATAACATTTCATAATATTTAGAAAAAACTGTTAGTACATCCAAAAGTTATTGTGGGACATGGTCCAAACAGAGAGGAAGATAGATATACTGAGAGTCAAATCCAAATAAGTTAAAACTGCGAACTGAAAACTGGTTTCGCGCATTCAACAAATGGATCGAGTTTAACTCAGATAGACACTAGGTAGTCCAGTCATGCTTCTTCTGGAAACCTCTATCCCCCTCACACACACACACACACACACACACACACACACACACACACACACACACACACACACACACACACACTTTTAAATTTATTGAATTTGTGTGATTCTTAATAATAATGTAAACATGTTTTTTAAATTTGCTAGTGAGCTAATTATTGTGATCATTATTATTTTTGATAAACATCGCTAAGAGTAGGCCTACTTATAAAAGTAATTATCAGTTTGTTTATTTTATGACTTGATTAGAATATTCTGAAATAGAAATTCCTTCTCTCGTCAAGTCTGATCTAGTGTTGTAGCGTACATTGTCACGTGTTGGAATTCTCACGCCATTACTACTGTGTGTGTGTGTGTGTGTGTGTGTAGCAAGGACGCCTCACACACACACACACACACACACACACACAGAGTCGATACTGCGCTGTGGCTGAAGCCGCCGGTTGGAACATACATTACTGTGAAATACGATATTCCTTTCACACGCCTCTTGTTAAAATTCTGACATATATTCACAAATAATATTTTTGTTGTTAATAATGAATAAGCTTAAGTGAAGTGAAGGTTGCTAGTTTTACGTTTGGGTAAAATGAAATTCGCCTGGTATACTTCAATAGGGAATCCAGAATTTATTCCGGTCGAGTCGGCTTCATGCAGAAGAAAAAACAAGTTAAGGCTAATTAATGTTACTATTTTTAAAGTGGTTGAAAAACGTCTAATAACATACTGAAAACAGTCCATTATTATAATAACACAGGAAGAATAAGCTCTATTGAAACATTGTTTATAAGATACTTATTGACTTAATTAACTTTCCCATATTTCATATTTCAAACGTACACGCAAATGCTGTGTAATAGACGTGTTTGTAGACCTATATTTTAAAAAGAGTTACTACTGCATTAGCGTAAGCAGTGAGAAATTTATAAAACAGCTTAAAAATTAAGAGATCAAAAAAATTTCTTTTCAACTTTCGAACCTCTGGAGTCGAAACCGTATTTACGGTTCCGTCCGTCCCCCCGTAAATACGCCCATGGGCAAACAAAATGATATTTGTTGTATGCATATGGGCATACTAATAAGATGTACAGTCTGCTTAATTCACATGATAAAATACAACTGACTTAGTCTTCTCGAAGTTGTGTATAAAGCTACACAGAGAGCGTAGTTGTATTTTCTCTGTCACAATAGAAGTTCCTGGAGGTTCCCGTGTAGGCCTACACGTTATTAGATTATAATCGTCATCGATGACGATTATACGGCTTTACGGCTTAGGGTAATAGCCTGTTCCAGTCTCACTGGAAATTCGTCCGGTTTATTCTTTCGAGACTTACGAGTTCTTACGAAATGAAAACAGCTGATGAACTCTGGTATTAAGTTATCACAAGACATATTTGAATGTGCTGTTGTTTGCTGGCGGCTTGCTTGTACTTCAAAATACAGTCTGATTTGAAAAAAGTTTGTTTAAGCATCATCAGATTTGGAAACAACACAATATGAAAATCTCCTCTATAAAAACAAAGGTAATGTCATTTCGAGGCAAGGAGCTAGTAAGAACAAAAATAATGATTAGTTGTCAAATTCTAGTACGCCTGCCAATGTTCAAATGACATGATTCAAACGACGGGTACGCCTGTCTTCTGCCTCGGTCGAGCATGTGTGAGGGACAGAGATTTTCCGGGCCCCTTAGTTATACTTGGTGTTGGTCTCGAGGTGGTTTTGTGGTTTCAGTCTTGTGGATGTGGTGGGTTGATAAATCCTAAACGGTATAATAATTCCAACCCCATGCAGAGAGACGAGCTTCACGTCTCATATCCCGATGGGTATCGACCATGTCATTCTTCTAGACAGAGATAGGACTTCTGGTTGTAGATAGGACTTCGGTATTGGGCCTTCCCTTGTAAAACGACTTCTCTTTCTTGTATCCCTGGACAAGAGGATAGCGTTATACCTCGCTATACTATGTCCTCAACAGAACTCAACCACCCACCGACTTGGGCCATCTACACATGTTGGACGCGCCCGCTGAGACTTACCCAATTGAGCTTAGAGAAGATGCCTCCGGTTCTCCCTAGGTCGAGTTTAATGCTCATGTATGATGCCAAGAACAAAGATGAATAAATAAAAAATAAAATAAATAAATACAATAAAAGTATACAAAATAAAATAAAATTAAATAAATATGGCAAATATATGTGAAGTTATTATTGTTATATTAATGAAGATTAATTATCGAAATTAAGATCTGGTCTACTGGGCCGTGATCTACTATAATTATCATTCTGACGGATGCTGTTATCAGATGTTTCGGCCTCATCTCTGGAAACCATCTTCAGTGAAACAAGGTGTTCGTCAGAAACCACGCCGTGTCACTGACCAATACTATGTCAATTGTATTTATTTACAACCGTGTTCCACTGAAGGTGACCTCCAGAAGTGAGGCCGAAACGTCTGATAACAACATCCGTCATAATGATAATTATAGTAGATCACGGCCCAGTAGACCGGATCTTAATTTCGATAATTATGACGCTGGCCGTGAAAGCCTCAGAAATAGGTTAATGAGAAATAATTATAATACTGTAAACACATATTAGTAGTCGCTATATGCTGTTACTACGGTGTCCCTGATCGTCGCACGGTACAGTGGAAAAGAAAATACAAGACACTACTGAAATCACTAAAAACCAGCTTTAATTGTCACAATTAACAGTTTGTAATCAACGCGTTATTCAACAAGATTATACTCGTACAACAATTCAGGTTAATTTGTCCACACCGATAATAATGTCAACTAATAGAGTCCCGCACAATAATCACTTTTCACTAATGACCACTTGAACGCACAGAGTAATCGCCCAAAGTAAACGCAAACCTTACTTGAATAAATCGCCACTGAAACTGAAACTAAGCGTCGCTGAATGCTTATATTTATACCCCGCTGAGATTTCAGAATAATCCATACTACGCGTCAACACTAATAGGAAACAGTAGAGCGTAATTGTTTGCTGCCTTCAAAACAGTGCGCGCGGACCGGTGAAGTCTGGAACAGCCTCGGTGGTTGATGTGTGATAAGTGTCACGTAAATTGAGTTTCATCTCAGAGTATCAGCAATATGTACGCACACAAACGTTACAGCTGGACTCTGCTGGGATAGCCGAGAAACGTGTAGAATACTCTGTGACGGCGTAACATATGCTGTTAATTATTTTCGTAGTGATTGTATAGGCCCTATAGGTCACCTATAGGTCATGATAGATAGTAACCATAAACTGCGGGTAGTTAACGATTGAACCCCAGTAACTTTAGATCCACAGAGTTTATCAAAAGATGCATAGGTTGTTGAGCGACCTGTAGCCCCCTGTACTCTGTAGCCAGTATTATAGCGGCGTGGTGTTGTGGTTAGTTGTAGGCTACATACTGTACACACCGTATTACAATTTATTATTTGCCAGCGGCGACTGCTGAAAGCAGACACACATGGTACATCTGCGCCATTACGTTCGTTAGCCGCATCGCTGCTTACATTCAGGTTTGCCAACCGCAGAAAATTGTATTATACCATGTAACACAGTGTTGCTGGGGATCCGAGTGTAAGTCCGGCGGATATGTATGTGTGTAGTAGAGTAGCTGACAACCTAAATCAGAAACGACAAAACGAACACAGGCTTTATTCATATAATTTACATTTATTTAACAGTTTATTTCCTCTTGTCTTGTTCTTATTGTTGTTCTTTTTCTTCTCCTTCTTTTTGTTATATTCTTTTCTTTTCTTTTCTTTTCTTTTCTTTTCTTTTCTTTTCTTTTCTTTTATTCTCTTCTCTTCTCTTCTCTTCTCTTCTCTTCTCTTCTCGTTTCGTTTCGTTTCGTTTCGTTTCGTTTCGTTTCGTTTCGTTTCGTTTCGTTTCGTTTCGTTTCGTTTGCTTTCCTTTCCTTTCCTTTCCTTTCCTTTCCTTTCCTTTCCTTTCCTTTTCTTTCCTTTCCCTTCCTTTCCTTTTCCTCGCATTTTTCTTTTCCTTACCTTCTCCTTTCCTTTTACCTTTCCTTTTCTTTTTCTTTTCCTTTTTTTAACCATTTATGTCGTCGCAGGTTTGGGTTCTGTCAGTAATTTCCCACACTTCCTCCTTTCAAGGCGTTGAGTTTAACTTCTAACATGGTCTTCCTGCTTATGTTTGCCAACTTCTCAATGTAATCAACCAATTCCAGTCTCTGTCTATCCTCACTTCCATGACGAATTTCTGCTTTCCTTTGCCTACTCTCATTACATGACTAAACTTGTAGGCTAAAATTACTTGTTTCCAAATTCCAAGTGCCCGCTTCAAAAATTTGATTTCACTCACATGTTTTATATTACAAAATGAGATTTTCGGGCCTGTAGAGTAGTCTGGGTAGTCTTGTACACTCGTAGCTTGACTTCTTCTTACTCACAATAACATTATAAAATCAAGTAATAGGCTTACATTGGGTTTGCTTTCTTCGCTATGGTTTGTTTACTTATCAGTTTTCCCGTCTGAAGCGATCACACTTTTCTCAAATATTCAGACCACTTGACCCGATCTAGCTGCTTCACGAGTTTGCTTGACTATGAACATCACTTTGCTCTGTCCGCACTGATTCTGGAAATTCAATAACCCAATCGACAATACTGTTTGTAGTAGATGCTTTTCTGTAATAAAGAGCAATTTAAAATTTATATAATTCGTGGAATGTTAAAAGAGATCTAGAGGAAATAAACATGTTTGCGAGCTCGAGGTATGGGGTTAGTTAAGGGAATAATTAATTTAGAGTTTTTGAAGACAACGAAAATGAGGTTATGACAGAGAAAATTATTCATATAAAAATCCTTGGATCAGGGTTGTAAACTAGGTTAACGCTAATCGATGGATGTAGCGCGGAATGATAGGTTCCACGCTTCAACTAGTCTCTTATCTTCCAGTCTCTTAAGATACTCTATTAATTGTTGTTTCTTTCTTTTAATCTATTATTAATAGAAAAATATATTGCTGCGTTGACATGGAAGCCAACAAACGCGGATACGAGTGAGAATTCACACGTGCTGTGTTATGTGAAGCTTGAAATTGATCCAGTCGCTTGTCGATTAATCTACCGACAATGATCGGTCTGGACGTTGTGTAGAAGACCGGACGTGTTCAATAACGCGTCTTCCTGAACCTTACACCTCAGGAATTACAAGTAAGCATCTAGCAGCTGGCCAAGTTCAGTTTCGGATCTACAATATTACAGTCCATTTCTATATTAGAGTCTGATATTAGAGTGAGTGTTGTTATGAGTTGTTTATTATTTGTAATTAGCGATCGTCATATGAAGTCAGTAATTCTGTTTCCACTGTGAGATCTGTGAGACTGTCGTAACAATATTATTACGTAATATAGAAAAGTGTTACGTAATACGGAACGTTCTACAAGTATCTCGGCTATCGCAGCTATAACGTGTGTGTGCCTACATACTGCTGCTACTTTGAGATGAAAGACAATTACGTCTCAACTATAGAGTCTATTCCAGACCATACCGGTCAGCGCAGTGTGTTCAAGGACACTGTTTCTAGTGGATTCTAGAGAGCCCCACTTTGTTTACCACGTCATCAAATTTGCTGATTATTTTGGCATATCAGCGGGGTATAAATATAGGCATTCAGCGACGGTCAGTTTAGTTTACTTCGGGCGATTTACACACTGCGTTTCAAGTGGTGTATGAGTGAAAAGTGATTATAGTGCGGAAGTCATATTAGAATTAAATGGATAAAATTGACATTATTATTGGTGTGGACAGATCAACTTGAATTGTTGTACGAGAATAATCTTGTTGAATAACGTTATGATTACAAACTGTTAATTGTGATAATTAAAGCTGGTGTTTTTAGTGGCTTTATTGGTGTCTTGTATTTTGTTTTCCATTGTACTATACGACAATCGGTTAGACCGTCGTAACAATATTTACACTTTGGCCAATTGGGACGCGACCAGGTCGAGGCTCTGTGCTTGACTGCAACCTGGCCACCAAGGTTATATACGTAACCATGTGTTACCTGGCCGCCTTGTAGCTTCTACCTGATACGTGTATCGCGTATTGTTCGGCGAACATCTCCCGCCATTGCTTTCTTACGCTCTGAGGAAGGGGGAATCGAAACGTTCCCGACAACGACTATGGGGTTCATAGTAGCCGACCACAGCGCAACAGTTCGGTAATTAGAAATTTTTTTGAAAAAAAACAAAATTATGACCAAGATTTGGTACTGTCAATTATCATGCATTTGAAACTTCCTAATAACGAGAAAGTTTTTATTGTAGTCAAAACCAAGCTCCCTTTTAAATTACTGATCTACATAGTACCAAAATGTTAAATGTGGTACTGCTATTCAGTATGCTTGTTAAATAAAACTTTGCTGTTTTTGTAAGCGGCACAAAAAAGTTTTTTTACTAATAATTGTGTTACCGCTGAGCTGAGCGTTGTGATGTTTTTAATAATAGAAAGTTTGTATTAAAGTTTTCAAATAAACAAACTTCCTCCGTGTCTTTTGTTTGTTGTGGTGTATTGTATTGTATTGTAGTGTATTCTGCACCAAGTGAAGTGGAATGTAAATAATAAAGTGCTTTAGTATAAGATTTCGTAATATTGCTAAGTTTGTGTTTTAAAGTTGATGGAGTGAATTTTTAATATTTTCGTTATATTTGAATATTCTTTATAATATTTTTGTAATACTTTTTGTACAGACTGACTGAAGATATGTCTAATAAAAAAAAAAAATAAATTCATTAGAAAAGGGTGCCACGGACAGCGGCTGGATATTTCCTGCTAGATCCTCATCAGCAGCATGTATCCTTGGTGAGCCATTGCGCTACCTCAGTACATTCCTCCAGTCCTCTCCATCCATCGCCACACGCTCACTCCGATACAGTGGCGTGGCATGGGTACATATCACCTGTTGCCGGTTGTGATAGGCCTAAAACTTAACCTAACAATTAATTTGAATTTTTTCTTGTACCAAGTCTCCTCTTTAGAGCATTTTCTATCGTTCGCTGGTTGAAGAAGAGGGTCCCGGTTAAACGGGATCTAACTCTCATTATACATACACAGAATAAATCGGAACTGAAATAATCGAATTAAAAGTAATAAATACAAACAGTGACACATGACTAAACGAATAAAACACAAATCGGTACGTAGTATCTGCTGGACGTAAGTTCCGAAAACGAACAGAGCTGCTAACTGAGCGTTTAGCCGGCTTATACAGCGGCAACACATTGGGTGGACGAATTTATCCCCCCCTCCACAGTTTGTAGAGTGACAACTAGTACGAGGTCAATGACCGTACGCAGTAAAACATTGCCGATGTCTGAGCCGGCAACACAAGACGGTGCAAGTACCAGCAGTTCGAAAGCAATTCTACGATTTTCTTCAAGTTTACCTACTAATATTGTTCGGATTTCAAATTATGCAATAACTAAAGTATTTATTCTGTGAAATAATTAATATTATTTTCTCTTATTTCCAGTACTGTTGCCGCCAGAAAAGCTACTGCTCCGATAGTTCGTAGATCCCCTTATGTGTTTTACACAACAATCTTGTTCCTGATTTTCCTCGTTTGCGCTGACCTAAAGGTCGCCCTTTTCTGGTAGGCTCGTCTTCGTGCACTCTCATAACATAGCCAACCCACCTAAATATACCTATTGTAATTCTTGTCATAATGTTTGACCCACAAAACAAAACACAGCACAAGGATTAAATTTTATAAGACAATGCAAGCCGAGGGTACGGAGAGGTGTGGGACGTCCGAGGAAGCGCTGGAGTGACCAGCTTTAATCTTTGCCTATTTGAGACCGGAACAAACCACGCTTGGTTTAATCCTTGAAGATGATGATGATGACAATTGCTTTATGCCCCACGTTGATTTATGCAAGTGAAGTGGGTCAAGACAAGAAAGGAATGCGGCAAGATTCGGAGTGCTAAAATGCAGATTCTTAGAAATTCTTTAAATTAAACATTGCAAGATAGAACAAGGAATGAAGATGTCAGAGCAGAACTCGAAGTAAAGGACATAAATAATATCATTTGAATTTACAGAAGACAATGGTGGGATCACCTGCAAAGGATGACAGAGGATCGATTGCCGAAAGCGGCACTGAACTATAAAGCCGGTGGTAGAAGAGACGTGGGTCGTTCGAGAATGAGATGGCTGCCGGAACAGGTTTATATAACCTAATCCTTGAAGAGAAGAAGAAGAAGGTGATGGTGTTTGATCCTCGGAAGAAATGAAATCATTAAGAACAGAACGAATGTGAAGAATTCAATTATTGACTTTATCCAAACAAAAAAGTACAATGGTATGGACACACGAAAAGAATGGCAAAGGAAAGATTTGCCAAGGAGAGTTATGGAATGGACCCCACCAGGAAGAAGGAAAAGAGGAAGACCATCTATCACCTAGATAAAAGAAATTCAGACTATATTGACGAAATGAGAAATTGAAGAAGATCTTAGGATGGACAAGCAGCAGTGGAAGAAGAGAATTCAATCACTTGTGTTATCTATGATTCCAGAAAATGTGTAAACATTGTACAGCCGGAATAACAATAAACTTTGACTATGAATCAAGGACCGAAATAGGATGAGTCTGTTTTGTCTAACAGAGGATGGAAGTAAGTAGACTGCATCGCATCTTACAATACGATGAATACAAACAAGGACTACAGTAAAATACGGTACAAATTCCATTAAGCAGATAAAGTGAAATGCACTGTAAGTTTATCAATGAATCAGTGAAACAATTTTTCAAATGTTTCTCATGCAAGACCATCCTGTTAAAACAATATTTTATTATTCATGTAATTATTAAACTGGTTTCCGATTTAAGGTCGCGGACGGCGGCATAAAAGGGTGTCGGGCTGACATACAGATGGAAATCACTTTTGTGTATGATTCGGCAGTTAAAGGAAAAGATTAAGAAAAGGCGAGGGCTTGATGTTATAGCGACCGATTTTTACATCGCTAATCAGTAGACTCAAGATCAACTTGAAAGCCAAAACAGGTTGGAAATATACGCTCTGAATAAAGACAAGAGAAAGGAGAATGAGAAGAGGAAGAAGAAGAAGAAGAAGAAGAAGAAGAAGAAGAAGAAGAAGAAGAAGAAGAAGAAGAAGAAGAAGAAGAAGAAGATGGAGAAGAAGACGTTAGGCTTATATGTCACTGGAAATAACATAATTTATCAGTACCAACCGTCTATCATAACAATTCGAATCCTTCTAACTATAAAGATTGCCGTTGTATACATACACTCGCGCGCGTGGGCGCACACACACTGTAGAGATTAAACGATTGAGACTATTAAGAGAGTAAATAGAAGATTAGTTTTCTTTGTCTCTCCTCCGGGGGCAAGTCAGTAAATTGTGTTCTGCTCTGCAGAAATGAACTGCGAGACTCGGAACTCACTCTACTGCCACCCCAAGTGTAACTGAGTTGATAAAAGTAGACGATTTTTTTTAATAAAACAATTGTGTGAAACCAACGGAAATTGAGCAGATTTCTGAGAGAAATTAAATAGTTTTCATTAAAGGATTGTTGTTGACGTCTTGTTGTGATTACTGCGAGAATTGTAATTGTTGTTCTTGTGATTGTTGCAAGAAATGTGATAGTTGTTCCTGCGATTGTTGTCACCTTGTTTGCTAGGTAGCTTATTATTTATATTAATTTTACCACCTCCTAAACTGTTGTATTAACTTTATTGTTACACAGACACTTTCGTTACAAAAGAAAGAAAATTAACGAAACAAATCAATATCTTCAGATTCCTTGGCTGTCGCATTGCAAAGTTGATTTCGAGGCACAATTAAAGAAACAAAATCTCACATGCGCCACAATTAAAGATTTTTCATGGTTAAAGTAAGAAAGAACACAACATTGCTGTAGGCAATGTGGAAGCGAAACCCAGATACTAAATACCAGAAATTCAGTAGTCCCATAACGTCAGCTAACATGAGATTTGTAATGTCAGTTCTGGGACTAACAAGACGGTATTAACTTAAAAACGAGTTAATCAGAGAGTGATTTGTAATTTAAACAAAGAAAATCGAGGAATACAGAGAAGGACCACATGTTCAGAATGAAGGACGGACGGTTGATAAAACAAATCCTATTTGATAGACCCAGAGGTGGTTGATAGACCACAAGGAGATAGGTCAACCAATGAGTTTCAATGGCCTGAACGGTCCAACCATTGTTGAAGAAGAAGAAGAAGAAGAAGAAGAAGAAGAAGAAGAAGAAGAAGAAGAAGAAGAAGAAGAAGAAGAAGAAGAAGAAGAAGAAGAGATGAAAGACTAAAAAGGGGAGAGAAAGAGAAAGTGAAGAGAAAAGGAAGAGAGAGAGAGAGAGAGAGAGAGAGAGAGAGAGAGAGAGAGAGAGAGAGAGAGAGAGAGAGAGAGAGAGAGAGAGAGAGAGAGAGAGAGAGAGAGGAACAGATAGATGACAGGAAGAAGAAAAGGAAAGAGGAGACACAGAAAGGTGAATACAAGAAGATAGAGGGAGAACAGAAAGATAGATAGAAAGGAGACAGTACGAGAAAAAGCGAGAGGAACAGAGTACAGAAGTACAGAGATGGAAGAAAAAAGAAAGCAAGAGAGAAAGACGGTAGAAGGGAAAGAAAAAAAGGATAGAGAGTGTGAGAGAAGAGAAATAGGAGACAGAAGAGAAGAGAAGGCAAAAGAGGAAGAATGAAACAAAGTGACAGGGAGATAAAGAACGACAGAGATGGAGACAGGAGAAGAGAGAAAAGAAGAAAAGGTCGAAAGAGAATACATAGGAAAGAGATAAAGAGAAGAGAAAAAAGAAAGGAAGGTACAGAAAGAAAGGAAGAAAGAGAATGGTGAGAAAGAGCAACCGAGAGATAAAGAGAGATAAAAATGTTCATAAATTTTGATTTTGGTAAAGACGTAAAATATTGGTTGAACCGTACTGTGGTATGTGGTGTGTGTGTGTGCGCGCGCGCGCGCGCGCGTGTGTGTGTGCTGTTTATTCAGTTTAATTAGTGGTTGCAATGACGTAGTGACTGGGCTGGGCGCTGTTTAATGACTACATACATACAAACATATCTACCTATGTACCTGCTGTTCTGCCTATGTTTACTGCTGTAGTACTTTGACAAGATATCGCACTGTACAATTTCATTAAAGTAAACGTTCCAAGTAACCAGTAGCGGGCCATGCTTAGATTGCACAGCCCCCATTAAATCCCGAATTGTATTTTAAATTATAGAATTATGAATAAAGCAATAACTAATAATAGTATTTTCAAGCTAATCATTTAATTAATCATTTGCCGGTTGAAAAGCGCAGAGCAGTACTAAAAACCGTTCACGCTCTTGCCGCGGTGTATGCACCAACTGTGACGCGCTTTGTATATGGGGAAATACAATGGAGTAGTGCTCTGGCTGGCTGGACTCGGGTGTTCCTGTTACAACGATATAGGCTCGGTTGGTGTGCAAACCCCGAGGATTTAGGACTGAAAACCCCGCTTGTACGTCACAGCGCCACCAGTCTGTTTTTGGTAAATAACACGTGGTGCGCCAGGTTGGAAGTTCGTTGTTAGTGTCAGTTAAGCGTCAGTCCAGTTCATCGTTAAATGTCTATAATAGCACATATAAAGGATTAAGGTGTCATAGTGTAAGATATTTATTATATTTAGCTGGTAGGACGCAATGTATTCTGTCGTAAACTTAACGAAAACGCCGTTCAGTTTACGTCCTATTGAGGAAAAAATTGAAATTAAAGAAAGTAGGTAGGCATACACCAGATCTTTCAAATTTTAATCAAAGCATAAAATCAGGTAACATAATATTTCATCGTAAATTCAAAAAAAAGAAATCTTAAAAATAAACAAGTCACAGCACATGGATTAAATTTTATAAGACAATTGCAATACCGGCGTTGATTTATTATATATTAAAAAAAATATATAGCATCAAGCATTAATTACGTTGATTTATGCAAGTGAGGCGTGGGTTATGACATAAACGGAAAGCGGCAAGATTCAGAGTGCTGATATGCAGTTTAATTTAAACTATTTCAAAGATACATTGCAAGATAGATAAAATAATGAAGATATCAGAGCAGAACTCAAAATAAAGGAGATTAATGAAATTATTTCAATTTACAGAGGACAATGGTGGGATCATCTGCAAAGAATGACAGAGAATCTATTGCCGAAATCGGCACTGAACAATAAAGCCATTGGTAGAAGAGACGTGGGTCGTCCGAGGATGAGATGGCTGCCGGAACAAGTTTATATAACCTAATCCTTGAAGAGGAGAAGAAAAAGATTAAAGTAGTTGGTGTCACGTAGCGAAGTCTGCTGCTGCAACAATCATATGACGTCAGTTGTCCTGTAATGTAAACTATTTGATTCCTCTCACAGAGCTGGTTCTGTTTCCTTTGTTTTCACACAATTGTTTTGCAATCAAGGAAAAAAACTCTTCCACTCTTTATTAACTCGAGCGAGTTATATAAACGAGTATCTGGTGAGAACTGAGTTTCGCAGTTAACTTCTACAGAGTAGAACACGACTCACTGCTGACTTGTCCCCAGGGAAGAAACACAGAAACTAGTCTTCTGTTTACTCTTGTAATCTTCTTGATCGTCCAAGCTATTGTGTGTGTGTGTCTGTCTGTGTACAATTGCACTGTGAAGAAAGAAAAAAACGACTTGTTTAGGGACCGCTGAAACAACAGATATTCCAAGAAACATAGTGTTACGTGTTGTAATTGTCAATTGTACTTACTGTACTTGTAGCATAATTGTTACTTAGAAGTGAGAAAATGAGAAATTCTTAGTTGTGTGGGAAACAGGGACAGGTGTCAGGTGTGTATACGAGACTGTAGCATATGTTTTGAAAATAAAATTAGTTTTAGGAAATTTTCCCAGGGTTGTGAATGGTAACTCAACCTTTCTCAATAAGCGTGACTGTCCAGGAAGTGATAATCGTAGGAAATCTGGCGAGACATATCAAATAAGAATTAATGGTGACAAGGTCTAGACAGGAAATATAAAATGTCACACAAATTTGATATCCTTTTGGGGGAGTCAAGTAATGGGTCACAAGTGTGAAGCGAGGTGGTGTATTCCGTGGGAACATTGGTTAAAGGAGGTGTTTTATTCCGTGAGAACTTTTAATCTAAAGTAGTGAAACACCCCCAAATCGTGACGTAGGGTCACATGATACAGTCTTTGACGAATAATAGAAAGTCTTATAAAAATTGTATGAAACTACCCTTACTCCAACTAGTTTTAGCCTATCATAGTTAAGATTTTAGAATTAAGAGGAGGGAACAGTCCCACCACTAATTTAAGTGTTACACCCACAATGATGTACTATAAAAATTCTAGCATTCGCTGGAGAAGACAGACCTGATTGTGTAAGCGGTCCCAGAGAACTTACTCATCTTTTCTCATTTTTATTTTGACTTTGATCTATGTTGGAAGGTGTTCCTAGAGAGCCGGAAAACCAGATGTTGTCAATAGTTTGTTTTTGTAATTTTTGAAGTAACTAAAAGTAGTTACATTAATTTGTGAACTAAGTACTAGTAACCGAAGGTACTTTGAGTTTAAACAGTAATTGGATTAACTGACTTATAGTTTGTCAAGAAGAGTTGTATAAAGTAACTTGTAAAAGTTCGTTTGTATTTTGCTAATCACAATAAATTGTCTTCAAGAAGAACGGTTTATTCTAATGATTCAACTTCACCTCCGGAAACACGTCAAACAAACAGTTGTAACTTAGCAGCCACTCGATAGGTTACAACAATGACGGTCTCCTTGATCGTCGTATGGTACAGTGGAATACAATATACAAGACAACAACGATGTCACTAATCACCAGCATTAATATTAATTACAAACAACAATTTGTAATCAACTCGTACAATAATTCAAGTTAAATTTGTTCTCATGTAATAATAATGTCAACTGTTAACAGTTCCGCAGTACTTAAAACACTAATGACACGATACGCACTAAAGAAATCGTTCACTGTGAACAGACTGACTAAGCCAGCTGATGTGGTTTTTATACGTCGCGCAAGTGGTTCAGAATCAACTTTCCATCCTTACTGAGGTTTGCCAGGTAATGCGTATTTATAGTATGTGCTTTTGAACAATACGGAAGTACTTTAGTGCTACGTGAGTGGAGGGCCTTGATATATTCCAAGAAAAATAGTATTACGACGGTTTACCTGATCGTCGTAAACAAACTACAAGACACCAATAAAGTTACTAATCACCAGATTTAATTAATCACAAATAGAGTTTATAATCAACTTGTACATGTAATTCCAGTTCAATTTGGCCACACGCAATAGTAATGTCAGCTAACAAAGTCCCGCACAATTATAACACTTCGCCACAATACTTCGAACCTCATTTGAATAAATCGCCACTTAACCTGAACTCAGAACGGCAACTGTCGTTGTTTAAAAAGACAGCACAGGCGTTCCAGAATCATCCATAATACGCGTCAACACTACTCCAAAACACTAGAGCGTAATTTATTGCGACCTTGAACACAGTGCGCCGACCGGTATGGTCTGGAATAGCCTCGTTTGTTGACGCATGTTAAGCGTCACGTACGCACACAAGCATTATAGCTGCGCTCTGCTGTGATATCCGAGAAACATGTAGAACGTTCATTAATGGCGTACAATAGTATTCTTCGTGTATTCAATTGTTGGAATAAAATCCAAGAAAATTTGGTGGCTACTTGGAAGATATTCTGAACTGTCACTGCATAGTAAATTGTCATTATAGAAACACGTTTTGAAACTGGCGTCGGTTGTGGTGTGTTCAACTTTGAGGTTGCACAAAGTAATCCAACATCAAAATAATTGTAACTTTCAATAATTCACCTCTATCAATCTGCATGTGAATACGTTTTCTTTTATGATAAGAAAACTTATTGGTAATATTTACGTTATTCTCGTAATAATACTTAAACATTTAGAACGTGCTTATATTTTTATTTCCATGTTCCGTAAGGAAATGGATGTATGGTGATGGCGAAAAAATCGTGTTCGAGATAACGGCTGATTCTGACTGTACTACTTTCAAAACATGAAGAAAAGTGATTTTCCCAAAAGTGTCTGTGTGTCTATCTGTGTGTCTGTGTGTATAAATTTTTTTTATGGCGAACGATAACTGCCGCAAATTCAAACAGAATCAAATAATTTTTTGCATATGTGCCCGAGTTGTGGAGGACTCAAGGCCTAATTAAAAGGACGGTTAAAGGGGGAGGGGATAAATTTTTATATATGTACTACGTTATCGGCAACAAATAAGTAGTTTGTTGTTAAAATTCCTTTAAGGGCTGTTTAGCCGTGGTCCAATGTTTTCTGCAAAACCAGACGTTTCGGCAATGCCATTGAATCGACTGCCATCATCAGCAAAAATCGAGTGCGTTAACGTGAGGTGGTATACATTAGTGACCACAGTACTGTGGTTAAGGCTGAAGAAAGAAGTAAAAAGAAGTAGTTTCCACGAAAATATTTAATTTCGAAAATGATTTGAAATATAAGTCTTAGAACATGGAAGTCATGTATGGTTGTCCATACCACATTTTTAAATATATTACGCTTTGGTTAAAGCACACATATTTGTGGCAGTGGGGAAAGTTTGGGTAACTATGTGGAGAAAAGAGTTTTGATTGAGCTGGAAACACTGCTTTTTCGTTTCATCTATTTCTTTTCACGATGAATCAGTTTACTACCCTAGGAGGGCGAAGTGTACGGGAGTGACCCGGGGATTATAGTACTGTATGAAGCACTTTAAAAGCTTTATTTTTTTCGCACGCCGTTGGAACCGTACATGCTTCCAGAAATACGGTAACTTTTATCCATTCAATTTCTCAATTCGAAGGTTCGTTTTCATGTCTTTATGGCGTTCGTTATTGTTTCCACAGAAAAATATTTAACAAAATTTAGACGCACCTGTGGAACGATTCATAGGTACCTGAAAAATAAAACACGGAAGGATAGCCGAATGAAATTTTATAAAACTATGGCTGTCCCCACAATCCTGTATGCTAGTGAGACATGGACTCTTGGTAAAAGGGATGTGCAGAGCGGAGGATTCAGGCAGCCGAAATGAAATTTCTAAGAGGGACGCGAAGTTGTTCTCTCTTGGATCGGAGAAGGAACGAGAATATTATACGCGATTTAAACATTGTATCATTGCATCAGAAGACTGAAGGCGACAGAAGGAGATGTGGTGTGAACACTTGAACCGCATACCTGGTATCCGTCTACCTGTGGCTGCCTTCCGTTATCACCCTACTTGGAAAAGAGATGTCGGTAGACCGAGGAGGAGATGGATTCCGGAACAGGTTTAGGGTCTTATTCTTGGAGTGATGATGATGATAATGATGATGATGATGATGATGATGATGATGATGATGATGATGATGATGATGATGATGATGATGATGATGAGAAAAATATTTTCGGCGATCAGACAGTACATTCATTTCAGTTAGTAACGTGTTACTAACAACTTACCGAACATCATGAGGCATAGGCAACGTTGCTCCCCTGTCGAGTAGAATCTTAATGATTTCATAATTGTCCCTGTGCGCGGCTAAGATGAGAGGTGTGATGTCTGGTGTGAACGTGGCTGTGTCTGGAGGTAGTGCTTCCCAACTCTGCAACACAAACACAGATACGTTAAACTGACCGGCTATAATTGTTACGTAATCAGATTTACCTACAGTAAATTCGTGAACACCAGGGGCGAATCCAGGAAGAAACTGACTTGGGTAGGAGGAATTATGGAAAGTTGGGACTTCTTAAAACCCTAAAGTATATAATTAATGATAGAAATTAGTGAGGATGCAAATACAGTTAGTTATTATCATCACAGTAGGTTTGTTGACATACATGTATAAAATCATATCTGTGTTTGGTTAAAATTACTTCCCAGGCTGTTTGGCCGTGGTCCAAAGTTTATATCAAAACAAGACGTTTTGGCAGTGCCATCGACTACCATCTTCAGTAAAATCGAGTGAGGCTAACGTGAGGTGGTATACGTTAGTAACCACAGTACTATGGTTAAGGCCTTAACTGCACTGTTTAACGTACTTTTTTTAGACTCTCCAGTTTCTTCAGAGCACAGATTTCTAACCCATACGTGCATACGCTTCAAATGATGCAAATAAAAATCGTTCTGAATTTGTTCGTAGTTTCCAGCGACATTTTCTCGGACAACGGAAGCCTAGCCTAGCGCATGGAGCCCGCGCGTTCAAAGTCGGGCTATAACCTACTCTCCAGATTGTTCTAGCGCCTTCAAATAATGCTTGCCGAGCCGCCCGGAAAATGCAAGATTATTCTGGAACGTATGAGGGGTATATATAAGAGTCAGCGGCCGGTTTTAGACCTGGCGACATTCAAGTGTGGATCGCTGTTTTTGTTGTGGTTTAATGAGTAGTGATTATTGTGTTAATTAGTGCAAAATTGTAATAAGCGACATTTATTGGTGAAAAATTGAATTGTATGGGGACAAAAAATTACAATGATATGGACACACGAAACAATGGCACAGGAAAGATTGCCAAGGAGAGTTATGGAATAGACCTCACCAGGAAGAAGGAAAAGAGGAAAACCACCTATCACCTGGGTAGAAGAAATTCAGACTATATCGAGGGAACGAGAAATTGAAGAAGATCTTTGCATGGACAAGCAGCAGTGGAAGATGAAAATTCAATCAATTCCGTAATCTTTGGTTCCGTAAAATGTGTAAACGTTGTACAGCCGGAATAATAACGTATTTTTGAACAAATTTAACTTTAGTTTAATGAAGAAAGTTGTGTTAGTGGTTAAAAATCACAAGCAGAAGTATCACTGTTGCACACCACTATATAAAAATTATTCCGATTAGCGCTTTCAAGCATCGCAGCTCATCGTCATATCGTAAAAAAAAAAGAAATTTAACTTTAGTTAATGTATAAGAGTGCTTTGTTGATTTATAACTGATGTTGTGTCTAGTTAAAGTTTGTAATTAGCGACTTCATTGATGTCAGTTATTCTCTTTCCATTGTACAACACGACGATCCGGTGCGACCGTCGTAACAATATTTAAATGTATCAACTTCCACTTTACGTGTTTGCTTAATCTGTAATATTTGTAAGGCTAATACTCAAATAATGCAAAGGGTTTAAGTATGCTAGAATTCTAGAATTTAAGTAAGAAAAGCCAACTGCGTTCTTTTGTTGGAGAGAATTTGATATGTAGTATTAAAGCAATTAGCTTTCTCCACATGTAAGTAAATGCATACTTTCCATTTTTTACCTAACAGGAAGAGAACTGGCTTCGTTTATTTAAATTTTACTGCACAGTATGTTAGACGTCTCAAAAGTCGCTTGTAGATTTTACGTCTACCTATAGATTTTTGACTATCATCATCATCATCATCATCACTACTCCAAGGACTATGCCTTAGACCTGTTCCGGAACCCATCTCCTCCTTGGTCTACCGACATCTCTCTTCCCAGTCGGGTGATAACCCAAGACAGCATAGGCAGAGACGGATATCAGGCATACGATTCAAGTATTCACACCATCTCCTTCTGTGGTCTTCAATCTTCTGGCGGAACGATACAATTTTTAAGTGGTGTCTAATATCCTCGTTCTTTTACCGAGCCAGGAGAGTACAACCTTCCATCCCTCTTAGAAATATCATTTTACCTGGCTGAATCCTCCGTACGCCCCTTTCACCAAAAGTCTATGTCTCAGGAGCATACAGGAATGTGGGAACAGCCACAGTTTTGTAAAATGTCATTTGGGTTACACCGTTCTTATTACAAAATTTGAAATATACGGTACACGAAAAATCAACTGTTTTTTACAAACATGTCATGAGACACATATTTACTGTGCTTGCTTGTATTCCTTAAGTAAAATACAAACAAGCGACTAGACAAAGCAGCAAGAGTAATCCACTACAAATAGAAACTAGACAACACTGCTGATGTTTGCTTAAGTAACGGAATGTCTTACAGCAGTTGTGACGTGTCGTTTGCAATGTGCATTCGTATTCACTGTCTGTGTTGTTGCATTAAATTATTTTAAATCTATCTTCACACACATGATCGAGTAAATGAGACACTTTACCTTGGCATTATTTGTTATAGAATGGATCAACATTAAATCTTAACAACTACATAGAGCCTAGATGAATGTTAAATGAAGGTTTGGGTGCTCTCTCTGTAGGTGTGGTTCCCACGCCCTCTCAGTGGGCGGAAGATAAAAAAAATTCTCTGCAAATTATATAAAAATTATATAAACTAAATAACAACTTTTAATAAAGGGGTTACACAGAATTCAGTTTGTTCGTTCAATTGGTATTTAGTTAAGTTAATTTTTATATAACTTGCCTTTCGATTTTACTTGGTTTTTACAGACACTTGAACTTCCCACTAGCTTCTCCACCCCCACCCCCTTCATCATACACACCCCACACACATGTCCGGATGCAGGCCCTAAACACATGTTCACCACCCTTACATTCTTCGCTTAGTTTAGCTATTCACTGATCTCTTTGACAATAGCTTAATAAGCTGAAACAGCCGTCAGAGTTAAGTAAAAACTGTGAAACGTACAAATTGTTTATATATATTGTTTTTAAAACCTTTGTATTAATATGCTTTACCAAGTTCCCAACGAGTCATCAATCAGAATCTAGGTGCACACACATGGTCGAATCAATGAAATACTTTACCTTGGCATTATTTTTTATAGAACGGATCAACATTAAATCTTAACAGTTACATATACCCTAGTTGGAGATAACAAGCTAACAAAGTTTAGACGCATCTGTGGAACGATTCATAGGTACCTGAAAAATAAAACACGCAAGCATACCCGAATGAAATTTTATAAAACTGTAGCTGTCCCCACATTCCTGTATGTTAGTGAAACATGGACTATTGGTAAAAGAGACGTGCAGAGGATTCGGGCAGCAGAAATGAAATTTTTAAGAGGAATGCAAGGTTGTTCTTTCTTGGATCGGAGAAGGAATGAGGGTATTAGACGCGATTTAAACGTTGTAAACAGAAGATTGAAGACCACAGAAGGAGATGGTGTGAACACTTGACTCGCTTTCCCGATATTCGTCTATCTGTGGCTGCCTTAAGTTATCACCCTACTGGGAAGAGAGACGTCGGTAGACAGAGGAGGAGATGGGTTCCGGAACGGGTCTAAGGCTTAGTCCTTGGAGTGATGATGATGATTAGATGATAAGACACCAAAAGTGATGCAACAAACATTAACAACCGGCCTCAAGTTGGGAGGACTGACTAAGCTAAGCTTTTTGAAAACAAAACAGAACTGCCGGTTTGTTAGTAACTTCCAAAGTCTATCCAACTGAGTCTTGAAGAAAGTTACCAGGAATTACGGAAAGAATGGGTCAGTAAAACATTTCGTACGAAACAGTATTAAGCCACGAAATGACGGCTCTGGTCGTAAATTTATGTGTCTCGTCTTCGCAGACGATATGCTATCCTCTGCTGACAATTAGAGACTACAGATCAACAGATAGAAGTCCTGAAAGAACACCAAGTCCTGAACCTGGACACCAAAGAGCCAAAGCTAAACAATTACAACTAATGACGGCCAAATATGGTGACATTGAATGAGCTCAAACGTTCAAGAACTTATATGGGATTCTTATCCTAAGTATCAATGAAGAGTAAATACGTAGAAAGACGGAGATCGAGTTATATTATGCCGAAAGACTTACAATTCCAAACCACTACCCTACCGGGCCAAATAAATACTGCAGTACGCTTGTATGTAGCAGAGCAATAGTCAGTACTCTCTGAAATAGAGAAGACAGAAAGGAAATTCTTGGACACAACGAAGTATCATAAAATGTATTTACATTTTATTTGAGACGTCTGAAACGTCTAAGAAGATGTCGTCTACAGTAACGAAGACTAAGACGAATGGCTTTATATAGACGCCTTAGTAGGATGGAGCCGGAAAGGATAGAAAAACGAAGATTCTCAACATCCGCGAAAATAGGAAGACGCAAGTGCCATGAATGAAAGAAAACCACCAGGATTTTAAAAGGAAAGTATAGGCAACAAAGAATTGTTCAGAACGAAAATTGCGGAAGTGAAGGATTAGTCCGAAGAGAAATGAAGAAGAATTAAAAGGACGTTATTGGAAGTAGGAAGAGCTACAGAGAGAGAACCAAAGAATGGAAGAACAATATCTAAGAAGAAAAGTGCTTCAGAAATTGAAGGGAGCTGTGTAATAGCAGGTCACAGATGGCTGATACAAAAAAAAAGGAAAGCAAGGAATAATAATACTTTCTCTTATTATTAAGAACAAGAAGGTAGGGGAAAAGAATAAGCTCGACAACATTACTAAGATTAAAGTTACTATTAACGACAACATTATTATTAAGAAGAGAAGAAACAAAAATGGAAGAAGAAGAAGAAGAAGAAGAAGAAGAAGAAGAAGAAGAAGAAGAAGAAGAAGAAGAAGAAGAAGAAGAAGAAGAAGAAGAAGAAATAATAAGAGGAAAGGGAAATTAGATAATAAAAAAGAAGAAAAGAAGAAGAAATAAGAAGAAAAAGCAGTAGAAGGTTAAAAGACGCAAATGGAGGAGAAGAAAAAGAAAAGAAGGAGAGAATAAAGACGTACAAAACGATAGGAATAAGAAACAAACATAAAGAAGACGGACAACAAAATAATGCAAAGCCAGTAACAATGTGAACACGTACGATTGTTGTTACCTTAGTTATAATGATGTTTGCCCGACAACACGTTATCGATCTACACATTGTGTTGTGTTGCCTAGCAACTCATATACCTTTCGATAGAGCTTTTATCAACTGAAATCTAAGATGATAAGCGAAAGTATAGTCGATGGGACGGTATCGTAGTGTAAGAGCCTCCCCCCTACACACACACACATACACACCAACGCATCTGATTGATTCTTCCAGAGTGCCTTTCAAATGTAAATTACAATATTATCTTCCCGCACTACTGTAGGGAAAAACAATGTTTGGAATAAACATATCCTTTATCGCATATACACAAATAATTTTTTTTTTTTTACAGTAGCAATCGGAATTAGAGTAATTTCTTTAAGCTGTTTTTCTGGCTTAGGAACTAGTTGTTAAGCTCCTCTTCTGACGTGATGAGACTTCTCCAGTAAGAAGACGCCTTTTATATCCTATATCAGGATCGTATTAACGACTGGACAATTTCTTTTCAGTCTTGTGGTGTGATGCTCTTGCACATGTGGTCGGATGAGAGGATTGGCCTATTTTTCTAAGCCTGCTTCCTACTTTGTTCATGAATAACATCTTGAACAGTTGACATTCTGAGATCTAAATGTAGCACGTGGTTTGAAACATACGAAGGCCCGTCTGTCATCGCACGAAGGATTCGATATGGTGTCGGTACGGTAATGTTCAGGCGGAGAAATGGGAATCGAATCCAAGCTACCTGTTGTGATGTTCAATGAACTACAATTTCTACGGCAGAACATTTTAAATTTTGTTTGTAATGGCAAAATATTTTTAATTTATTCTATTTTAATGTGTTTATTTTAGATAAGAAAATGTTTGTGGAGTTATGACGAAAAGATTTAAAGTTGTGACTATCAGACGTTATCAGGCAAAAGAATTTTATGTCGTTAAATATTAATTTGAAAAACATGTTTGAGTTTTACGACCTCACTTTGAGTAATTTTTTATTCTGAAGACGAAACATATGTTTCGAAACGCGTAAAGATAACCAATTGAACGCAACACGAAGTCACACGACGTAAGAAATACGGTAAATATTAAGTATTAAATTTGGCAACCAGTACTATTTCTTCACCATTGTTTACAATATGTTTCTATTACACTTATTCATAAAAATCAAAAGTGTGTCATAAAAAAAACTGTTGAATTTGAGATTGTGTGTGATGGGTTTAGGTCACAAAATTCCAATGCCCTTGAAGAAGACACCCTAGTCAAGTAAACAAAATGTTGAATTACATTAAGAATAATAACGTTAAGTTTTCATTATGGAATTATTTTATAAGAAAACATTGGAGTAAAGAAGGTAGTTGGACAAACGACTTCCTGCCCTATCTGCGACTACCGTAAGTGGATATCATTTATCGAGACAGTTAGGGCCTATAGCTATAACTGAGGGAACGAGTGTTGAATCTGCGATTCAATGGAGCAGAACTCTTCTTCCCTCCCGCCGCGCCCAGCAGCGATTCTCTCCCTACAAAACAAACAGCGTAAAGGGGGGGGGGTCGACTCTGCGACCACTCGTGTTAATTGTGCAAATCCCTTGTTGTAGACGAAGAAGTGTCTTGTTGAATTTCTCATTATTGCTGTTAGCGCATTGTTAAGAAATGTTGTAACTTAAAAAATCGTTAATACGATTTTAAAATTTATCTTACGATTTTATATCAAAATTTGACAGTATTAAATGAATTCTCGTTTGGCGTTTGGTGAAAGATATTAATTTAATAAGAGAAAAATATGCAATTCGTAGCTTTTCAGCCAGTTATGATATTTACAAAGAGTTACATAAATATTAAACTTGTCAATTAAGGTTATGTTTATTGTCAGTAAAATTTTTGGGAACTTGGTAACTTCCTTCTAATCTCCTACCAAATTAAAATTTAGTTCAGTTTTGTGTAAATTAGTACATAAGTCTCAAATTTAATATTAACTTATGAAAGTTAAATTAACTTAATATTAACTTAAAAATGAAAATATATTAATTTTTTTCATGTCGTCTTGATTAGTTTAAAGTTGTTGTCTACAAAATGTAGCTAGTTTGAGGTTAAAACTGATGACGTTATATATTTTCATACCTCCTCCTATTTATTTCTCCTGCATCATGATTATGTAATTTATAAAATGCTTATCTTTATCACAGTTATAAAATAATTTCAAAAATACATAGCAAAAAAAGTAATTTCAACCTGGTAGTTTACAAATTAACATCTTATTTAGTAATACTTGAATTAATATACGTTTGGTATACATCTACAGAATAATTATCTATAGAACTATATCAAGTGTTTATTTATTCAATTCAAGTATTAATAGTATGTTCTACCAAGTGCCGAGCGACCAATGTCATTTTTTAGTTATATTGACTAAACTCCGTTTTTTATCCATTGCTGTGATTGCATTTTAACAAATTTAATATTATCTATACTTATGATAAATGTTTATACTTATTATCTATATTGTATTATCAATACTTATGAGAAACAAAGATTAAACGTTCTTATAAAAATTCAGAAAAATTGTACAGCCGGAAATAATAATAATATTGACACTTGAGTTGAATAAATAAACATTTTGTATAGTTCTAAAGAATAATTATTATCTGTAGAACTACATCAAGTGTTTATTTATTTAATTCAAGTATTAATAAAGTGCCGAGCAACCATTTGATCAGTGTAATTTATTTACACTGATAAAGGCTAATTCCGTTTTTCATCCATTGCCGTGATTGCATTTTATCAAATTCAATATTATCTGTACTTACGACAAACCAATACTAAAGGTTTTTATGAAAATCCAAATACTAAACTAATGGAAAGCAAAAAAAAGAAAGTAAAGAGATCTTTAATACTTTGTCTTCCCTTAAACGTAAAATTAATACATCTTGAGCATTTTACTTTTGCCAGACGAACAAGGATTAAAGTATTTCTTAAAGATAAGTATTTCTTCAGTTCAAAGCGTTTACTGCAAAATCTACTTATACAGAGAGATATGTAGATTATAGTTTCTTCTGCAGCGAGAAGAAGTAGAAATTCAGTCTCTTGATTGGCTGTTGACAACGCCATCTCTCGGCGTTTGGATGAAACTGTAATACCGGGACAAAAACAAACGGTCGTTACCATTTATACGGTTAATAGAGACAAAAGACAACAACGATGAAATACGAGATTCAATCCCATCGTCAGTTTACTGTTGCACCGACAATAGAAAATATTATACTGCTCTGAAAGACAACGCAACGGTTAAAGGTTTTCCTTTCACATCTTGCTTTAGTTCAATGTTATTACTGACGGTAGAACAGTTTATTCCAGTTGAAAGAAGAAAAATGAAAATGTAAAGGTTCAAAAAAAGAGAGAATAAAAGTAAAATTAAATAAAACTAAAAGAAAAAGGAAAGATATGCTTCTCCTACTTTTTCCTTTTTCACTATCAGTGGTTAAGCATAATTCCTGTTTTATTCTCAACAGCCCTCCTGCGCCTTTAGAAACTGCCAATATTTCTTACTCTAATCTCTCACTCTCTCTCTCTCTCTCTCTCTCTCTCTCTCTCTCTCTCTCTCTCTCTCTCTCTCTCTCTCTCTCTCTCTCTCTCTGTATATCTGTCTGTCTCTGTCTGACTGTCTGTGTCTGTCTGTCCGTTTCTCTCTCTCTGTATATCTGATTGTCTATTTGTCTCTGTCTCTGTCTGTCTGTCTCTCTCTCTCTCTCTCTCTCTCTGTCCGTTTCTCTCTTTCTGTATATCTGACTGTCTGTCTGCCTGTCACACACACTCTCTCTCTCTCTCTCTCTCTCTCTCTTGCTCTCTGTATATCTGTTTCTGTCTCTGTCAGTCTGTCTGTCTCTCTCTCAACCTCTTTCCCTCTCTCTCTCTCACTCTCTCTCTCTCTCTGTACATTTGTCGGTCTGTCTGTCTTTGTCTCTGTGTCTCTATCTGTCTCCTCCCTTCCTTGCCACCAGACTTGTTTCATGTGGTCCTCCACCTCCTTCTCTTATCCTGAGTCTCTCCTCTTCATTTTCTGATACCTACGAGATCTCACATCTTCAAGAATCTGTGTCCGGTGCTCCAATCTCTTTTTTCCTTTGCAATGCTTTCCATTGACTGCATTCTCCGTTACCAAATTTTTCAACATTCTCTTGTAACATCACAATTTAAGTGCTACTATTACTGTTATTATTATTTCGGCTGTACAATGTTTACACATTTTCCGGAACCAAATACAGAATCGATTGAATTCTCATCTTTCACTGCTGCTTGTCCGTCCAAAGATCTTCAAATTCTCGTTCCTTCAATATAGTCTGAATTTCTTCTATCCAGGTGATAGGTGGTCTTCCTCTTTTTCTTCTACCTGGTGGGGTCCATTCCAAACTCTCCTTGGCAGTCTTTCCTGTACCATTCATTTCGTGTGTCCATACATTGTAATTTTTTTGTTTGGATAAAATCAACAATTGAATTTTTCACATACATTCTGTCCTTAATGACTTCCTTTCTAATTTTCTCACGTCTGGGTACTTTTGCCGAACGTCTCCAAAAGTCCATCTCTGCTGTCATTAATTTTGTTCTTATGTGTTTATTAGTAGTCCAAACTTCTAAGCCTTAAATCATGATACTTCTAACAATGGTTTTAAATATTTTGGTTTTACTTTCTACTGTAATTTGCTTATCCCACAGGATTCCATTTAATGTAGATATAGCCATCTTTCCCAAATTAATTCTGGATTGTATTTCTTTACTATTATTAGTAAAAGTGTTAAATATTGAAACCAAACGTTTCGTTTATAGGCCTAGTACGATGTGGCATCCTGAGTGGGTAAAATGAGACAGAGCACAAAGACCAAGACCAATAGTTGTTGGGACAGCTGCTGGACGTGCCCCAGTGGTTGTAGTTTCCGAGCAAACTCGATGACTGCCTGATGCTACAGTTATCCTCAGTAGCCATGTGGAAGTTGAAATGAGTCCTCCGTGACATTCTTTTCCTTTTCCTGGCGTTACAACCCAGCGTGGGTGTTAGCCTGCTCAATGACTCTCTCATTACACATCCGCCTCCATCCCCTCACGTTCATACATCTCAAATCATCCTCCACGTCATCCAGCCATCTCTTTCTGGGCCTGCCTCTAATTCTTCTTCCTATCGGTCTCCAATATGCAACTCTCTTAGCCATTCTTCTGTCATCTATTCGCCGTACGAGGGCCAGCCACTCAAACCTCCAACTCTTAATAAACCGGACTATGTCAGCACCCTGAATCAGTTAGTCCAGGTCATGGTTCATTCGAATCCTCTAATAGCCATTTTCAGTTTGTAGAAGTCCAAAGAATTTTCTAACGACTTTTCTTTCAAATATTCTTAGATGTTGCTCTTCTGTGCTGGGTAATGTCCAGTCCGGTTACGAGTCCTCCGTAACAAATAACATTTTTTGGAGGGAAGGAGTCTGTGCGGTTGGTTCTGGACCGCAGAGCAATCCGCAACGGCTTCTTTTCATGAAAGATAAGCGGTGACTACGGAAAAGATGGGCGGTTAAGAATGCGTATTTTTGTCATGATGAGTATAAGGGGTAAGACACTTGTTTTCTCATGTTACGTTGATTAGTGCAAAGGATGAGTGGTCAAGCGTTCGTGTACACAAGGTACAGAACGGCCGGGCCGCCGAGGATAAAACCTTAAGCGGCGATCAGTCGAAGGCATGACTACGACCCATTGAAGCAAACAGATCTAATGAAGCGATCGTAGGTATACGACCGCAGAGCACAAAGTGTTCACTATTTACACACTAAGTCCCGCCCGCAATGTTAGGATAAAACCTTAAGCGGCGATCAGTCGAAGGCATGACTACGACCCATTGAAGCAAACAGATCTAATGAAGCGATCGTAGGTATACGACCGCAGAGCACAAAGTGTTCACTATTTACACACTAAGTTCCGCCCGCAATGTTAGGATAAAACCTTAAGCGGCGATCAGTCGAAGGCATGACTACGACCCATTGAAGCAAACAGATCTAATGAAGCGATCGTAGGTATACGACCGCAGAGCACAAAGTGTTCACTATTTACACACTAAGTCCCGCCCGCAATGTTAGGATAAAACCTTAAGCGGCGATCAGTCGAAGGCATGACTACGACCCATTGAAGCAAACAGGTCTAATGAAGCGATCGTAGGTATACGACCGCAGAGCACAAAGTGTTCACTATTTACACACTAAGTCCCGCCCGAAATGTTACAAACTAACCCATAACGTACAACAAAGGTTTCCATGTCTATCACCTTCTCCCCCAAATGAAAATATACTATTTTAGAAATTGAAACGTAATACACAAATATAGAAAAGAGATATTTAAGGACAATAATATTTTACAATTTTTACAACACAAATATATTTTATTTCATTATAACAATTCTATCGTATTGTTTAAAATAGATTTTAAAACTCCCGTAGTATTGTAGCTGTCGCCTCTGTTAAGGTTGTTCTTGTTTTTGTAAATTTCTATAGCCTCTCTTATTAAGCCGCGGAAAATAGTCGTGAAACTTTGCTATGATCGCCGTTTCTTCATATAAAATGAAGAATGCTCCACTATTTCTGATTTCTCTGTGTCTCCTTTCTCTGTGTGCCTCTGTGTTCTTGCACTCTCGTTATCACCAGTCCCGCATGTGTCTCGTTATTACAAGTGCGTGGGCCCTTGTAGACGACAGACGTTGACAGAGGTATCTTGCCTTTCACAGAGGGCCACATTTGGTCTAGCTTCCTAATCGGCTTTATAATAGGCTGTGCATTATGTTTCTTCAAAACCCAGTCAATTTTATCAATACCCCCACGTACATACGACAAGTAATGGCGTACTTCAAGTGGCGTGCGTGGACGGTCGACGTCAGTTTTCCAGGATATTTATTACTGCTTTCTGTTGCCTGATTTCCGTGTCTTTGTACTCACTACTGCGAAGTCACACATGTTATTGAAAAGGCTCTTGAAGGGAAGAACATTTGCTCAGCCGTCTTCTTGGATGTAGCGCAAGCTTTTGATAAGGTCTGGCATCATGGGCTTGAGTACAAGTTACATAGGGATCTCCCAGAGGAATTCTATCTGATACTAAAGTCTTACATCTCAGAAAGATACTTTAGGGTGAAGCATGAGGATGAATACTCAACTTTAAAGAAAATATCCGCGGGAGTTCCCCAAGGTAGCGTATTGGGTCCAATTTTGTATTTGTTATACACGAGAGATTTACCAAACAGTGAGGAAACAACCGTTGCGACTTTTGCGGATGATACTGCTGTTCTGGCGGTAGGTAATGATGCTGAGACAGCGGCCAATAAACTGCAAACTTAAATCGCAGAGGTATGGGATTGGACTCGACGCTGGAGGATCAAACTCAATGAAACGAAATCAATACACACCAATTTTACCAACAGAAAAATAGAAATACAAAAGATCTACATTAATGAACAAGAAGTGCCATACTCTAACACTGCTAAGTATTTGGGTATGACTCTGGACGCAAAACTTAAATGGAAGGAGCATGTGAAAAAAAAGAAAGAGGAACTCAACATAAAATTCAGGAAATTGTACTGGCTGTTAGGTAGGAATTCACAACTAACAGTTGAAAACAAATTGCTGTTGTATAAACAAGTGCTGAGACCTGTGTGGACTTATGGTGTACAACTCTGGGGATGCACCAAGAAATCTAACATTCAAATGATCCAAACTTTTCAAAACAAAGTACTTAGGAGTATCGTTGATGCCCCCTGGTATATTAGGAATGACAATCTGCACAAAGATCTCAAAGTAGAATATGTCAGTGAAATCGTAACAAAATATGCAGTTAACCATGACAGGAGAATTCAGACTCATATAAATCCAGAAATGCTTTGCGTGGTGGAAGAAGCTCCGCACACGTTAAGAAGGCTTAAAAGATTGATGCCCCAAGATTTGGTGACACACTAGTGCATTTAAATCTGTAAAACTCTAAAACAGAGAAAGGCAATAATCTCAACCCGGGGAACAGCCAGTGGGCTTCTACCCCATAAACCGTGACTGTAATATTAAAGAAAAGCAACTTGTTGGGCTCGCTCAGTTGTTGCAAAGGGAGGTGTTTTTAGTGGGTTAGAGTCCCACACTACCTGGAGCTACGGGGCTCCAGTGTGTCTATAGAGATTTTCACCTGCCCTGCTGAAAAAAAAAAACTACTGCGAAGTACGTTTCTTAATACACCTCGCTCCGTGGTCCAGTTATCCTTGTCCGATAACTGTATTTGAACGAGCTCAGGTTAACTTCTTTTTGTGCCGCATGTTGATGTGACGCGGAATTTAGCTAACGATTTGAGCGTGTTGACTTACCATAAACAGCTTCTTTAAACGCTGGCTGTGGTGAATCGTACACATTGGAATTTGAATTTAACTGACAAACTTTTGTTATAACAGAACAAATATAAATGCGACGTTTCGCCTGCCAAACAATCGACAGCCGTCTTCAGGCGACGTAAACATTTCTAAGCAGAATTATCACTGTTGCACAACATTATATAAAAATTATTCCGATCTCTATATTATTTATTATATAAAAATATAATCAGTCAGTCAGTCAGTGACAGAGTAATAATACAAAGCATCAATACTACACCAATCAACCAACAAAGTAATAAAATCCAACAAAGTAATAAACCAACCAAAAGGTAAAATCCAAATAAATAAACTTACTACGAAATAACACACAACACTAACAAAACAAAAGCACTATGCGCAAGAACATCCGTACAACAAGAAGTTCAACAACACACTGCTACAGTGACGCAACGGGCCAAAACCTTTTATAGTCAAAGTTAAAATAGGCGGCAAACGCCGCCGACGCACAAAACGCTGAGGCTACTCAACAACAATCTAAAGTGCTTTACGAATGGAACAAAGCCAGATGTTCCGAATTTCGCTGCTAACTTGATTAATGCAATTATAATTTGTAACAATAAAAGCAGATTCCTTAAAACCTCGTTCGAAACATTTCTCTTCTTTATCAATAACTTTTGCTTCCTGCCATAAAACCTTATGTTGCGCCTCCACACATGATCAGCCAACCTTGATCGAGAAGTCTTACCTTTCTATAAACAGCGTGCCCCAATTTTCCATCTAGTTTTCATGTTGCCTTAAATTAGCAGTTACCGTCGATCAATAAATGTTTAGTAGTGGAAGGTTTACCGAGGATCGGTCAATAACTACACTCGATTATAACTACATTTATAATTATACCTAAACCATCAACATCAACATTATTATCAACATATTAAATTGAAATTATGTAGGTCTTTTATTTAATGCACTAATGTTTCAATTGTGTCAAATGCAAGCACAAATAATTACCAACGACTTACAACTACTATGAGCTTGCATTTGGTGAGAATGTTTTGTGTGCCTGTCAATTCTGCTAGAGGGTGAGGAATAATAATTACAATAGCTTTTAATAGTATACTTATTTAAACATCCCTATAATGTGTATTCATGTGTAACATACTTTTAGAAATATATTGCTATCTGTATTAATTCCAATATAAAATCAATGCTAATTGAATCTACAATTATTTACAATCATTTCTATTTAAGTAACTCTATCAGTTTCTTGCATCATTGTATAATACGTATTAGGCCTACATATAATATCCTGATTGTAAGAGATTTTACGTAGGCCAAACAAAGAAAAAACTACTCGATGGATTCCATCAACACCATTCAATGCATTTTCAAAACCAAATATTTATAAATCCAATTTACTCACCCATTGGCTGAATATTAACCACCAATTTCCAGACAATCAAAATATGAAGTTAATTAAAAACATACAAAAATTAAAAACATAAAAAAATAAATATGTGGGAAAATCTTCATATTTACAAACACAATAACAATAATTTACTAATTAAAGAACAAACTCAAATAGAAACAAAACAAGATGATTTATTTAAAATTGTAAATTTATTAAACTAAATAAAATGTAAAAAAAAATATTTCCGATGTATCCGTCAAAACAGCTGATTAAGTAAATAAAAAATCAAGCAATCGACAATATAAATCAAATTAAATCAATTATTCGTTATTTTTATATTTAAATCAAAACAAATTCTATTATTAGTTGGTTTCCATATTGAAATCGAATTATTTCGATTATTTGTTAATTAATTTGCAAGCCTCTGAAGATACTGATATATATTCAGTGAAACGTTCGTCAGGTGAATTGAAACAATAAAAATACATTACAACTATTTGCAGATGAAGTTATATTTGAGAATTATATTTATCATAAGTTACAATTTTTTTTGTTATATATTTTACATTATTATAAATAATAAATCTTTTTACAAGAATGAATTTTATTTTCTAAATTACATATGTTTTGATATTAATGCAACTATTGTAATCAAATATAAATTATTAAATTCAAAAATTTTTTTTATAATTGTTCAAAACAGCAGTTCTGTAAAGAGACTAAAATTAATGTTTTTATATGTGTATATAGAACATGTTATATAATAATTAATTATAAAATATAATATCAATATTTATTATTTTATTAAATTAGTAATTTTGAAAATATTATCATTTTTCTTATTAATTTGAATTTGTTCTGCTATTATTTTATTAACTTTTAAAATGATTTATAACTGTAGTTAAGCAATTATTATATTTTAATATTTTAGATTGTAATATTTTAATAATTATGTATGGGAATATTATAAGTACGTTTATTTATTTAAATAAAACAATATGTATGAATATTCACAGAATTATTAGGATTTTGCTGATCTAAAACACACTGTATCCTCCCCCCACACATACACACATTCACTCAATTAATTGATCTGGTTATGTGGTTGATTTTCCTTTATTGTTTATAGACAGGTCCTGATGATAACAGTAAATATTGTCGTAACGTCGACACAAATAATGTAAAATTTGTGTCTCTACTTATTGACCGATCCTCGCTAAACCTTCTATCGCGAAACACTAACTTATTTAACTTGGTGTTTTTTTGTTATGGTTTGTGTATAGTGTGGCCTTCATAACTTTTAAAAGTCCAGTTTATCGCTGGCTTGCTACCAAAAGAATTAAAAATTATTCTGCACCACCTGCGGCACCTATATAAGCAAACAGCGGCCGCCTTAGAAGTTAATTACACCTAACGAGATTGTAGAGTGCGGATCAAGTGATTATTGCCGATTAGTGGAATATTATTATTGTATTATAATTAGTGCTAACCTCTAATAGTTGACAATTATTATTTTCA